>CM047506.1:4131404-4683904 GCA_026122265.1 Ammodytes dubius | reverse complement strand
AACAGCTGGCAGCTCTAGCAGGCAGATGCAAAGAAGAGCATAAGGATCAGATCTCACGCTCTTTGTCCAGGATATATCCTGGTCCTTGTTGTTCTTCATAAGGACCCAGTCAATAGACAGGTCCCCCATGATGAAGAGTCACAGGAAGGATGACTGTATGGAAAGTGATGAAAGAACAATGCGTAGGATACATATAAGAAATCGTCAAAAATGCACAACTTAGTATTGAGTTAGAAGGAAATAAAGAACGAACAGATATTCATTCATTCAACTTTTATTTATCCTCGAGAGACCAATTGAGGGGTGACCCTCATTTACAATGATATGTGTGAGGATTGTACATACATGCGTATCACAGCCCGGACTGACACGTGAGAACATTTGAAAAAGTTTGGGCATTTATCCTCCTGCATAGCCTACTGTGTGATGTGATGACACTGCTATATGAATTAGAACTCTATGTATTGCACTCAGTCAGACTTTGATTCCCAATAATCGTACAAGCCCATCTCTCCCGGCCGTTAAATCGGATAATCCTCTCTGTTGCTTACCTCTTGCAAATTTTATCTCCCCTTGAGGCCGCAAATCCAAAAAAGAAAACAGTCTTTCGGAATGTCAAGGTATCGTTCTTTTCAACACTTCCTGGCTCGTACTTGAATCCATTCCCAGCCTGTCAGTTTCTATCACATAAACTCAGTGACTTGAGTCTCCTGCACCTTGATGGCAGTGACTGCTCACTCCCTCCTCCTTTGTGTCTCCCCGCCTCTGTCTGGTATGGAAGGATTGAAAGACAAGGTGACAGAGGAGCCAGAGACCTGAAGTGCTCAGGGATTGTGTGTTTGTGTGTGTGTGTGTGTGTGTGTGCGTGTGCGTGCGTGGTGTGTGTGTGGGCAGCGACTAAATTAGCGACGTGCTTGAAAAAAAATATAAAAGAGCCTTAATGAAGTGAGCCACAGTGAGACCTTTATTATTCTGTAGCTAACGGAGGAGCAGACCCACAGGGAATACGTGGTTAGTGTTAGTGTGATTCACACCACTGGGAACAGCACAATATGGCCCCGAAGACACAGCAGTTCAGACAGTCTGTGTGTGGAGAATTTATTGTCTTTTGGAGTTCAATACGACTTTCAATTTCACTATTTATAACAAATTAAAATGATCTCAACAGATGCAGCATAGTTAACAGAGAATAGCAAAAATAATGCTGAAAATAAATAACATTCATTCAGGTTACCCCTCCCCACCCTGGAATGTACATACAGCAAGAGGGTGAGGGCAAGAACCAGGAAAATCAGGCAAGACGCCTCTCACCCAGATGCTGGCCACGTCACCCTGCTGCCGTCAGGCAGACGCCTACGCTGCCTTAAAGCTCGGACTGAGAGACTGAGGAAGAGCTTCTTTCTGCAGGCAGTTAGACTGCTTAACTCCGATGGACTTTAGCTGGCACTCTTGCACTTTCTGCACCACTTTCTAGGCACTTTTATATTTTTATATTTATATAACATTTTAATTGTTTTATTATTTTTTTTTAAATTACTGTTTTTATAGCATACCATATAAGGGATGTTTTTTAAATTACTATTACCTATTATTTATTCAGGTTACAGTAATTTGCACAACGAACGACAGAGTGACAACCCTTTTTAATTTCACTGTATGTAAAATGTTATTTTTGCAATCATGTGACAAATAAAACTTGAACTTGAACTAAAATATTAATGTTCAACTTTAATAAAACAGCAGGCGCCAGCACCTTCATTTAGTTTCAAACTGCAGCATACAAATATTTGTTTGCCACTTGTGGGCAGAACACTGAAAAACATGCAGCCCTAACATATATTATCACCACGTGTTAGGAAACATGTGTAGCAGACATGGTGCAACATAATCATTCTTTTGTTTATGTTTTCTAGCCAACTGATGAATTAAAGCCCAGTTATCACTCTCATTTCAGCTATCGATCTATTTCTGAGAAGATTGTGTGGATACCTAGCTTCGAGGTTATTCGACTTTCTCCACTGGCTTGTCGTTAACCTCGTCTGTTTTCCAGTTGCTGCTGAGCATGCAGGCATCATACAATCTGTTTATTGTGTGCCTATTATTATCTGCTGAAAACAGTGTCCTCCTGAGGGTATACTACGAAGCGAGATTAAGGGCTGAGCGAGGTCTGTTGAGTCTAAAGCGGTCTAAAGCCAGAGTTTTCAGTATCACGAAACGTGGCTCTCTTTCTACCTGGCTAGATCACCGTGGTAACAGAGGCTGCACGGCTAACCTGCCCAGACCAGTTTTTGTTCCAGAGTTTGAGTTTAAATTCGGCTCTTAGAGCGCTGCCCTTTAAGGAAACTACACCTTTTGAAATCCCGCGGAGGCGCGGACCTGACTATAGTCAATATATATATTGTCTGAGCGATACTTCTCACTGAGTAAACTAGTAAAATCAGTAAACTTATTGATCAGTAAGTTAATGAACGAAACGAAGCCGTGACATAAGGCTTACATTAGAGTGAACTGTAACAAACTTTAAACTTTTGGGGTGACTGTAGCTCAGGTGGTAGAGCGGGTCGGCCGATGATCAAAGGGTTGGAGGTTCGATCCCCGCCCTGCCACCTGTGTCATAGTTGTTGTGTCCTTGGGCAAGACACTTCACCCACCTTGCCTCGTGTGAATGTCGATAGTTAGCCTGCTGCTATCGGTGTATGAATGTGTGTGTGAATGGTAACGTGGGAAAGGAAAACAGGTCTCCCTTGCAAAAGAGTCTTCGGACTCAATGGGATATACCTGTATAAATAAAGGTTAAAAAAAAAAAAAAAAAAAAAAAAAACATCGCGCTGCAGCTTTTTGCCACATGCATAGTTATTGATGCAGAAAATGTAAAATAGCCTAGACCTATGCAGCGCCATGCTCTCACCTCAAATGATTTTACCTGGCGATCTACACACACTGGCTCTTAATGAAGCGTTCTATAAAATCACAGGTTGCAACATTATTTCACTGTAGGCTTCTTTCTTTTCATCAGTAGCGATTACAGTTGGGACGTGACAGGTGACAGCTGTCACAGTTCGGACATCGCTGCAGACTCGCAGGTTAAGCTTCTCACAGTAGATTCATATTTGTCCGGAAAATACAGACTAGCCTACAGGTTTTAAATCTAGGCTATTTATTTTAATGGTATTTATAAGATGCAAATAAAGGGCTATTAGCCTAAATCAAAATCAAAATTGTATTAATTTTGATGTGGCCCAAAACTAACGTAATTTTACACATAGGCTATGCTATTCATTAGGGGACAGTGTCAGACTTAAATCAGATTCTTAAGTGTAGGATTATCAACTAGGCTAAATTGTGTACTGTTTAAATCCGAGTTCAACCTTTAATTGCTTTATAATGTAATTTAATGTCATTTATTTTACAGATCGTTCTCACTGCGAGAACGATCTGTAAAACAAATAAATTAATTCAGTAGCCCAATTTTCTGACAACATTCCACTCTCTCCTTATTTGCAGTATGAGTTTTTTTCGGCTCTCTGTTTTCTGCTGTTCTGTGATCATTCAGACTGACAAACTCTTGTGAAGTCAGCGAAGTCAGCTGCTCGCAATCAGTCTGTTAGTGTAAAGTTAGCGGCACAAGATCAGTCCAGTCTGTGCGGAAGCAGAGTCAAATGACGGCCAAACGCCCCCTCTTATGGGGACGCGCACAGAGCCTGAAGCTGAAACCCTCGTTCAACATAAGAGGTTGATAACTGCCTTCGTGATACCGGTTAGCTCTGAGCGAGCGTATGTGTTATGTTGAACCAGATCAAAAAAAGAGAGCCGGGCTCTGTTGAGTTTGCTTTGTAGTATACCCCTCTGGTGCTGCTGGAAGTTGAATGGGTGTGAATTGAGCTATACTTGTAAAGAATAATAATCTATCAGAGGTGGAAAAAGAGCTGCAGACTTGGATTTTTCACCAAGAGTAACCAATGTCTCATTAACACATTATTAGATCCACTGTCACTACGCGAAAAAATCATTTGTGGCGCTTTAAATTGAGATTCTGGCCCAAGATACTTGGGAGTATGGAGTTAGCAGAAGATTTTGAGAAATGTTTCATACCTGATCATGTTTGTTTCTAGGTTTGAAAACTGACATTTGCTATGACGATAGAAAAATTTAAAATTTTACTCAATATTTGACTGGACAGTAGTACACACACATATATATATATATATATATATATATATGTTTGTTTTTAAACTACTCAATCTTATTTCAATCCTTTCACAGTTGGACCTGTTGTATACACTTAACCTCCGGCAACATAACAAAGGAGCTCTTTCCATTGTGCTTTTTGTCTCTCTACTGTATGTTGTTATGTGCCAGATCTGTGCCCTGTTTTGCAGAGCTCCTGAAGCCTCTCCTGAAGCCCCTCCCTCACCTCGTTAACTGCCACCTGTGCTGCCTATTTAAGCCTGGAGGCTTAATTGACTCCCGCTCTCCAGCCAGGGAAGACCGCATGGCCAACAGTCACCCTTTTGTTAAACCTTTGTTACAATACACACCATTTTCTTACACCTTTACCTTTGGTATGACTACTTTATGTTGCTTCCCCGAGTCGGGTTGTAACATATTGGGGGCTTGTCCAGGATCAATCCGGATGAGTTTTGTTGAGTTAATTTGTTTCTCTTTTTCTTTGTATGCGTTGGTGGTGTTTGGCAGTGTGGCTGTGAGCAGCTCTTTTCATGGTGAGGTTGGTGAGTATAGTATCTGAGTGCTTTTGATTTAAAGTTGTGAGTGATCTCCCTGGTTAGTTAGGGAGTGTGCCAGCTGGGCAGAGCAATCTGTCCTTCCATCAGTGCACTATTTGTTATTTTGCCTTTTTTATTTTCGAGGATATCCTGGGTGGAGACTTGTCTCTGGTGGGGGCGAGCGTATCAGGGCCTTGGCCACAGGGCTGAGGTTAACTGAGCATCGCTTTAAAGAAGCCTCGAGCCCGGTACGCCTCAGAAGCCAGTTAGGTTTAGTTTAAAGGTAGGCAGGTACCAGGGGGCTTGCTTTTATGATCATTTGCACTCGGAGGCTTGCTCACTGTGCTCAGCAGTGATTGATTTGTAATGTTAGCTGAGTTAGTGATTGCTTTATGGGGACAGTTGTGGTAACGTGTCCAGGATCCTAACTTAGTTTATTTTTCATGCAGCTTGTGGTATTGGATACTGTGTTGTGTGCACTGGGCATACTGGTTTAATTTGAAACCTTGTGTAAAAGCCATTGGTGTATTTTGTTTTGATTTTTGGTTAGTAAAGTTATCTAGTATGGCAGCACCCACAGCTCTAGGTGACTTTATTAGCGCACCCTCAGAGGAGTTGCTTTGTCAGCTTTCTAAAGAACAGCTCCTTAGCCTTGGGTCTGTCAGACAGACAGACAGACAGAGGGTTAGACAGACAGACAGACAGAGGAGTTGCTTTGTCAGCTTTCTAAAGAACAGCTCCTTAGCCTTGCCAGTCATTATGACGTTGAGATTGCCAGTGGTGATACACGCTTTAAAGATAGATTAAGAGAAGTCCTTAAGGCTATTCTAGCAGAAAGAGGCATCCTGTCCTTCGGTCTCCAGTGGGAGACATTCCTGTGCCTTCGGTCTCCAGTGACCTTAACCTTTTCTGAGACGTATAAATAAGCCATTTACAGCGTTATTCATTCTCTTTGATCGTAAATTTGTTTGCAACACATCGAGGATGCTCTGTTTTTGGAGCTACAAAGGACTCTCCCTCCTTTGTTAACCAAAGGATGTTTTTCCTATTTATCAGCTGGCCGCGGTAAAAATCTGATTGACTGACTTTGTTAAAAGGCTTCATTGAAGCAAAGCGAGAAACACCGGTACCGGAGAGCAGGCGACCCACGCCTTCTTTTCCTCAAAACGTCGACTTCTGATTCACCCCGATCCAGCCGAGATCACGGACTCAGAAGTGTCTCTTTAGCTGGCAAAGCACCGAGACCAACTGGACTTTAATTCATATTTTTTCTTTGTTCCTGATCGCGGAATCGCCCACCGGGAATCATAAAAGGACGAGATCTGAGTCGCTGGAGCGGCTCCGAGTAAGAGAATGGCTTTACAGTTTTTTTCGATTACTAAAGCACAGTGGGCACAACTGAAACCACATGTGCAAAACTCTTACAGTTTTTCACAATTGCTTAAACACATTTCCTGATAGACTACCTCACTTTTTCAAAACCCTAAACACAAATTTCAAAATTCAAACACAAAATGCAAAATCCTTCATTTCTCTTGCAAAAGCACACTTTACCCTCAAAACAATGTTAACTCTTCACTAAATGGTGTTTTCTTTTCAAATGACAAACACATACATAATATGACTAGACATTTCTAGCACTCATTGAACACTGGTGTGCATAATGAAAAACACTATAGTATAAATGCAAAACACTATATGAATGCTTTATCAGTAGAATTATGCCTTTGCATGTTCATACACTTTCACCTACAGTAACAACAAATACTTTACGGTTTTTGCCAAATGCTAACACACATGTTGCAGAATAGTTTATTTTGCCACGCAACATCCAAGATGGCAGCTCGTTAGGTTGCATGCTCTGTCTCTGTGTGATTTTAATGTGGTTTTACTTGGGTTTTACTTGGCTTTTATACCTTTTAAACCTGCTTCACTTCGCTATCGTTGCCTTGCTGTATGGATTAATTTTGGAAATCTGCGTGGATTGTTGCTCTGCTTTGCTTCGCTGGCGTTCTCCACCTGCAGCCAGCGCTCACCTGCTGCTCCTCCTCCCTCCCTGCCTGCCTGTCTACCTGCTATCTCTCCTAGCCTGGGTCAGCCAGTTTGAGAAATTCCTCAGCAAGGAACTCCGGAGTGTCCTGCCATCACAAACGGAGACTGAGTTCATCACCAATCACCGGCCCAGTCTCTGGGCCGTGGCGGTAAGTCTCCCTCTGCCTTCGGTTGCTGTTTTCGGCTCCCCCGGCACGTAGCTCCCTGTCTTTCTCTTTTGGCTGTCCGCTGGCTGCTGTTCTCCTCCCTCTGTTTCAGTGCTCCCGCTCGCTGCCCGAGTATGCCTCCACTCGCCCAGGTGGACCATGAGCTGTCCTGTCTGAAGTCTGAGCTCCGCTCCATTGCGACCCTCCTGGATGATGTCCTCCTGCGTCAATCCTCGCTCCTCGCCCGGGTGGAAGCGCTACAGCAGGATGATTCCAGCTCGGCCAATGCTGTCCACCGCACATCGGATATCCCTCTTCCCCCCTGGACAAGCGTTGCTAAGAAGGGGAGGCGGGTCTCTCTCCCCTTGTTTTCCCCTGACATGGTTGAATGTGTTAACGATTCCATCCCGTTGTCAAACTTCTTCTCTCCCCTGGAGAAGTTAGCTGAGCTACCGGCTACTTCCTCAAGCACCGCTTCGGAGCAGCCAATCCCTCCAAACTCCCGACGCAGAAAGCGTCGCACCCCTCCATCCAGCCCGCTGATGTCCCAGGACAAACGTCAAAGGTGCTCATCCCCTTCATCTGCATCCTTCTCAGAAAACTTTCCTCCTCTCCCAGACCCTCAGCGACCTTTCCCGCTTGGTGCGCTCCCCCCGACGCTCAATGATGACGTCATCTGCACAGGTGACGTTAATCCCTCTTCTACTGCTCTGCATAACTCTGGCCCCTCCCATGTCTCCCTGCATTCTAAACTGTCATTCTATGACAATGGCTGTAAGAATCTGACTCCTGAAATTCTATTATTTGGTGACTCTATCATCAGAAATGTACATCTCCCTGGCGCCATCACTTACTGTCTCTCTGGTGGGATCACTACTGACTTTATAGAGCTGATACCTGTCTTCATTGATCTCTATCCGTCTGTTCACACTGTTCTGTTGCACATGGGCACAAATGATGTAATGGCCAGGCGCTCCCTCAAACTCTACCATGATCTTGAGTCATTGATTCTCACTGTTGAAAGCCTTGGTAAAAGATGTGTTCTCTCTGGCCCTATTCCTACCCTTTTCAAGAGCTCAGAGCGCTTTAGCCGTCTTTTTGGTTTGCACACATGGATGCAAAACTTCACCACTGCAACAGGCCTTGGTTTTATTAGCAATTTCGACTACTTTTGGACTGAGCATGACCTCTTTAAAGCTGATGGTCTGCATTTGAACAGGAAGGGGTCCGAAAGATTAACAAAGAATTTCATTAATTTCATTGCGTTTAGCCTGAAATGATGTTTTCCCCAGAATGACCCTGACCCTGCCCTGCTCATGTTGTCTTCCTGTCACAACACTGTCTTAGACAGTGCGGGTCCTGCTGTCATCTCTAGTATGGGCGCTGTCCCTGCATTCGGCCCCCTTACTCCACCTTGTTCTCCTGTGGCTGTAATACCCATAGCTCATCCCCTGACCCATTTCCCTATGTTAATTTCTGCCCCTATTCGCTTTCATATTCCTATTAGAGTTACTGATAGGCATAATGCTGTACTGCTTGACCCTATGTCCATAGAATCAACATCTTGTGTCAACTACTCTTCTCTTCGATGCAGAAAAGGATTGAAGCTGATTCATTGGAATATTAGGAGTATACTCCAATCTGAGAAATTGGATCACTTGAAAATATTAGCCCTGCAAACTGATCCCGATATTTTGATCATTACTGAGTCATGGTTAAAAAAACATCAAAATGACAGTGATGTGGCCTTGCCTAACTTCAACATTTTTAGATCGGACAGGCCTCAAAGAGGTGGTGGTGTGGCCATCTATGTTAAGTCCTGTCTTTCTGTTTCTGTTTTACTCTCAATCTCTATACCCAAATGTTTTGAATTTCTGGCTCTCAAAATTGATTGTGGTTTTAGTAATTCTCTCATTGTTGTTGGAGTATATAGACCTCCATCAGCTGACGCTGGGTCTATTGATCGTTTGGCTGACCTACTTTCCCACTATTCTAATTCTGAAGTTTTAGTTATGGGTGATTTTAATCTGGATTGGTTGACAAATGCCTCTGATCATTTAAAAGAAATATCTTCTAACCTAAATTTGTCACAGTTAATCACAAATCCAACCAGGCCAAACATGAAAGAACCCTCAAGATCAACACTTATAGACCTAATCTTCTCTAATAAGAGTGATAAAATATCTTCATCTGGAGTACTTGAATTAGGTATAAGTGACCATTGTCCCATTGTATGTGTCCGTGATACACATATAAAAAATCCTCAGCCAGGGTTTTAATTAAGAGAAACCTAAACATTTTTAATAAGCAAGCCTTTCTTCATGACCTTTATAATAGTGATATTCACAACACCCTGGCTATTCCTGATGTCGAACTAGCTTTAGACTTTTTCATTTCCACCTTTCTATCTATTTTAAATACACATGCCCCCTTTAAGAAGTATAGAGTTAAGGATAGATCCAGTCCTTGGGTTAGTCCAGAACTTACATCTCTTCTCCGAACTAGAAACAAAGCCTGGTCTCTTGCTAGACGTACTAATAACGCCTCACACTGGACTGCATTCAGAGCCTTAAGAAATAAATGTACATCCTTAGTGAGGGAGAATGTATCTGACTACTATTTAAAATTGATCACAGACACCTATTCAAACCCAGCAAAATTCTGGAAGGTGGTTAAAACCAACAAAAATAGCTCTGCTACATCAGCTTCTATTCCAATTCAGGTTAAATTTGATGATAGTTTTATTACCGATCAAACCGAGATCTGCGCTGGTTTTAATAGACATTTTAATGTTGCTGGCCATATCTTCAAAGAGGACAACTCTAGATCTTCTCTAGCAGACAACCAGCTACCCCTTGAACAGGTTCATATGCCTACCACCAATGATGTTCCTCAGTTTTCTTTTATTCCTGTGTCCTCCAGTATGGTTCTTGATGCTCTCTTAAGCATTGACCCCAAGAAATCCACTGGAGAAGACAACCTAGACCCATTCTTTCTCCAACTCTCAGCCCCTGTAATTGCAGAGTGTATTACCCACATTTTTAACCTTTCTATATCTTCCTGCGTTATTCCAAGGATCTGGAAATCAGCTTGTATCCTTCCTTTGTATAAAGCGGGAGAAAAAACTGACCCTAATAACTATAGGCCAATATCCAGACTGTCATGTCTGTCAAAAACGCTGGAATCCCTTATTAATTACCAATTGAAAACATTTCTCTCAAGTCACACTATTTTATCTGTTCACCAATCTGGTTTTAGAACTAACCATAGCACTATCTCTGCCATCACTCTGGTTACTAACAATATTGTCTCTGCCTTAGATAATAGTAAACACTGTGCTGCCCTCTTTATTGATCTCAGTAAAGCCTTTGATACAGTAGACCATTCTTTACTATTAGATAAATTGGCTAACATTGGTATTAGTGAAAATGCGTGTAGCTGGTTCAGTAATTACCTTTCTGACCGATCTCAATGTGTGAAGCTAGGTAATATCCAATCTGGTTTCTTACCCATAACCAAAGGTGTTCCACAAGGTTCAATTTTAGGTCCGGTACTATTCACTCGAGGATGGCTATCTGTTTTTGGAGACTACAAAAGGGAGTCTCCCATCCTTTTGTTTACCAAAGGATTGGTTTGTTTCCTATTTGTCAGCTGGCCGCGGTTTGAAAAAATTTGTTGATGACTTGTTAAAAAGGCTTCATTGAAGGCTAATGCGAATGAATCAACGGTACCGGTGAGCAGGCGATCCCACGCCTTTCTTTGTTCCTCAAAACGATCGGCACTTCTTGATTCACCCCGTTCTCTCCAGCCCCGAGATCACGGAATCAGAAGTGTCTCTTTAGACTGGCAATAGCACCGGAGACGCTGAACTTGAACTTTTTAATTGCATTTTTTGTTTCTTTAGTTCCTTTGATCGCGGAATCGCCCCCCACCGGGATCATATAAAAAGGACGAGATCTGTAAGTCGCTGGAGCTCGGCTTCCGTAGTATATAGAGAATGGCCTATTAACAGTTTTTTACGATTACTTATGAGCCAGTTGGGCTCACCTAACTGTAAACCACATTTCTGCACAAAACTCTTACTGTTTTTCACAATTGCTTAAAACACATTTTCCTGATAGACTACTCACTTTTTCATAAACCTCTAAAACACTCTCAAATTTTCTCAAAATATTCATAACACATAAATGGCATAGATACTCTTCTTTTTCTTCTTGCAAAAAGGCCCACTTTACACATCTAATACGAATCGTTAACTCGTTCACTAAATGGTTGTTTTCTTTTCTAAATGACAATAAAAACTACATAATATGTCCTATACATTCTAGCACTCATTGAACACTGGTGTGCATTAATTGAAAATCACTATTGTGATAAATGCCATAACACTATGATGTAGGCTTTTATCAGTAGTAGATTATGCCTTTGCTTGTTCATACTGGTTCACTCTACAGTAACATCAAATACTTTAACGCGGGTGTTGTTGCCAAATGATAACACTACATGTTGCAGATATAGTTTATTTGCACGCTATAACATCCAAGATGGAGCTTCGTTAGGTTGCATGCAGCTTCTGTCTCGCTGTCGTGATTTTATGTTGGTTGTACTTGGGTTTTATACTTGGCTTTTATTCCTTTTAAACACTTGCATTCACTTCGCTATCGTTGCCTTGCGTGTATGGAATTTAATTTGGGAAATCTGCAGTGTGATTGTTGCTCTGCGTTGCTTCGCTGGCGTTCTCACCTTGCATGCCAGCGTCTACCTGCTGCGCTCTTCCCTTCCTCCCTGCCTGCCTGTCTACCTGCTATCTCTGCATAGCCTGGGTTGCCAGTTTGAGGAAATTCTCCAGCAAGGAATCCGGAAGTGTCCTGCCATCACTAAAACTACGGAGTCTGAGTTCATCAACCAATCACACAGGCCAACAGTCTCTGGGGCCGTTGGCGCGGTAAGTCTCCCTCTGCCTTCGGTTGTGTTTTCGGCCCCCCTGCACGTAGCTCCCTGTCATTTCTCTTTTGGTTGTCCCGTCTGGATGGCTGTTTCTCCTCCCTTGTTTCAGTGCTCCCGTCGGCTGCCCTCGAGTATGCTCTACACTCGCACAGGTGGACCTTGTATGCTGTACCTGTCTGATCAGTCTGAGCTTCGCTCACATTGCGACCTCCTGGATGATGTCTCCTGCGTCAATCCTCGCTCCTCGCGCCGAGGTGGAAAGCGCTACAGCTGGGATGATTCCAGCTCTGCCAATGCTGTCCACTCCGACACAGATAGGAATATCCTTTCCCCTCATGGAAAGCGTTGTAAGAAGGGAGGCTGGGTCTCTTCTCCTTGTTTTTTTCCCCTGACATGGTTGAATGTCGTTAACGATTCAATCCCGTTGTCAAACTTCTTCTTCACCCTGGGTGATGTTAGCTGAGAGCTAACTCGGCATACTTCTTCATAGCACACGCTTCGGAGCAGCCGAATCCGCTCAAACTGCCCAGACGCAGAAAGCGTCGCACCCCTCCTAATCCAAGGCCCGCTGTATGTGCTCAGGATCAAAGTCACAAAAGGTGCTCATCACCTTTCAATAGGCATCCTTACTCTGAAAACTTTTTACTCCTTCAACCAGGACCCTCAGCGGACTTTCCCGCTCATTGGTCGCGCTCCCCCACGACGCTCAAATGATGACGTCATACTGCAACTTGGTGTCGTTAATTTCTCTCTTCTACCTGCTCTGAATAAACTTGGTCACCCTCCATTCTCCCTGCATCTCTATAAAGGTCATTCTATGGACAATAGCTGTATAGGAATCTGACTCCTGAAATTACTATTATTTGGGGTACCTGGCCCCATCACTTACTGTCTCTCTGGTGGGATCACTACTGACTTTATTAGAGCTGATACCTGTCTTCATTGATCTCTATCCGTCTGTTCACACTGTTCTGTTGCACATGGGCACAAATGATGTAATGGCCAGGCGCTCCCTCAAACTCTACCATGATCTTGAGTCATTGATTCTCACTGTTGAAAGCCTTGGTAAAAGATGTGTTCTCTCTGCCCTATTCCTACCCTTTTCAAGAGCTCAGAGCGCTTTAGCCGTCTTTTTGGTTTGCACACATGGATGCAAAACTTCACCACTGCAACAGGCCTTGGTTTTATTAGCAATTTCGACTACTTTTGGACTGAGCATGACCTCTTTAAAGCTGATGGTCTGCATTTGAACAGGAAGGGGTCCGAAAGATTAACAAAGAATTTCATTAATTTCATTGCGTTTAGCCTGAAATGATGTTTTCCCCAGAATGACCCTGACCCTGCCCTGCTCATGTTGTCTTCCTGTCACAACACTGTCTTAGACAGTGCGGGTCCTGCTGTCATCTCTAGTATGGGCGCTGTCCCTGCATTCGGCCCCCCTTACTCCACCTTGTTCTCCTGTGGCTGTAATACCCATAGCTCATCCCCTGACCCATTTCCCTATGTTAATTTCTGCCCCTATTCGCTTTCATATTCCTATTAGAGTTACTGATAGGCATAATGCTGTACTGCTTGACCCTATGTCCATAGAATCAACATCTTGTGTCAACTACTCTTCTCTTCGATGCAGAAAAGGATTGAAGCTGATTCATTGGAATATTAGGAGTATACTCCAATCTGAGAAATTGGATCACTTGAAAATATTAGCCCTGCAAACTGATCCCGATATTTTGATCATTACTGAGTCATGGTTAAAAAACATCAAAATGACAGTGATGTGGCCTTGCCTAACTTCAACATTTTTAGATCGGACAGGCCTCAAAGAGGTGGTGGTGTGGCCATCTATGTTAAGTCCTGTCTTTCTGTTTCTGTTTTACTCTCAATCTCTATACCCAAATGTTTTGAATTTCTGGCTCTCAAAATTGATTGTGGTTTTAGTAATTCTCTCATTGTTGTTGGAGTATATAGACCTCCATCAGCTGACGCTGGGTCTATTGATCGTTTGGCTGACCTACTTTCCCACTATTCTAATTCTGAAGTTTTAGTTATGGGTGATTTTAATCTGGATTGGTTGACAAATGCCTCTGATCATTTAAAAGAAATATCTTCTAACCTAAATTTGTCACAGTTAATCACAAATCCAACCAGGCCAAACATGAAAGAACCCTCAAGATCAACACTTATAGACCTAATCTTCTCTAATAAGAGTGATAAAATATCTTATTCTGGAGTACTTGAATTAGGTATAAGTGACCATTGTCCCATTGTATGTGTCCGTGATACACATATAAAAAAATCCTCAGCCAGGGTTTTATTAAGAGAAACCTAAACATTTTTAATAAGCAAGCCTTTCTTCATGACCTTTATAATAGTGATATTCACAACACCCTGGCTATTCCTGATGTCGAACTAGCTTTAGACTTTTTCATTTCCACCTTTCTATCTATTTTAAATACACATGCCCCCTTTAAGAAGTATAGAGTTAAGGATAGATCCAGTCCTTGGGTTAGTCCAGAACTTACATCTCTTCTCCGAACTAGAAACAAAGCCTGGTCTCTTGCTAGACGTACTAATAACGCCTCACACTGGACTGCATTCAGAGCCTTAAGAAATAAATGTACATCCTTAGTGAGGGAGAATGTATCTGACTACTATTTAAAATTGATCACAGACACCTATTCAAACCCAGCAAAATTCTGGAAGGTGGTTAAAACCAACAAAAATAGCTCTGCTACATCAGCTTCTATTCCAATTCAGGTTAAATTTGATGATAGTTTTATTACCGATCAAACCGAGATCTGCGCTGGTTTTAATAGACATTTTAATGTTGCTGGCCATATCTTCAAAGAGGACAACTCTAGATCTTCTCTAGCAGACAACCAGCTACCCCTTGAACAGGTTCATATGCCTACCACCAATGATGTTCCTCAGTTTTCTTTTATTCCTGTGTCCTCCAGTATGGTTCTTGATGCTCTCTTAAGCATTGACCCCAAGAAATCCACTGGAGAAGACAACCTAGACCCATTCTTTCTCCAACTCTCAGCCCCTGTAATTGCAGAGTGTATTACCCACATTTTTAACCTTTCTATATCTTCCTGCGTTATTCCAAGGATCTGGAAATCAGCTTGTATCCTTCCTTTGTATAAAGCGGGAGAAAAAACTGACCCTAATAACTATAGGCCAATATCCAGACTGTCATGTCTGTCAAAAACGCTGGAATCCCTTATTAATTACCAATTGAAAACATTTCTCTCAAGTCACACTATTTTATCTGTTCACCAATCTGGTTTTAGAACTAACCATAGCACTATCTCTGCCATCACTCTGGTTACTAACAATATTGTCTCTGCCTTAGATAATAGTAAACACTGTGCTGCCCTCTTTATTGATCTCAGTAAAGCCTTTGATACAGTAGACCATTCTTTACTATTAGATAAATTGGCTAACATTGGTATTAGTGAAAATGCGTGTAGCTGGTTCAGTAATTACCTTTCTGACCGATCTCAATGTGTGAAGCTAGGTAATATCCAATCTGGTTTCTTACCCATAACCAAAGGTGTTCCACAAGGTTCAATTTTAGGTCCGGTACTATTCACCATCTACATCAATGATATTGTGTCTCTTGTCAGTGGTTGTCAAATCCATTTATATGCTGATGACACCATCTTGTATTGTGTTGCTGACTCTGCAAAGTCAGCTATTGAGAACCTGCAACTGTCCTTTAATGCTCTTCAGAATGCTCTTATTTCACTTAAACTTGTCCTTAACCAGACTAAAACTAAATTCATGTTGTTCTCTAGGGCTAGAGATTTAGACAATAGTGCATGCATCTATGCTGTAAACGGTTCTTTGATCGAAAAAGTCTCTGAATATAAGTACCTTGGTATCTGGCTAGATGAAAAACTCTCTTTTACATTTCACATAAAAAATCTTGTCTGTCGTCTGCGACAAAAGATTGGATATTTTTATAGGAATAAAGCTACCTTCCCGTTGTTTAGTAGGAAAAGGATTATTGAGGCAGTTTTTATGTCTGTCCTTGATTACGGTGATGTGGTTTATCGGCATGCATCTCGTTCATGCCTTAAACTCCTTGACTCTGTATTTCACTCTGCTTTGAGATTCATTACAGGAGATGCTTATGATACACACCATTGTGTTTTATATGAAAAGGTTGGGTGGTCCTCCCTTAAGGAGAGACGTGATGCACATTGGCATATTTTTATATATAAAGCTCTGACTGGAAAGCTACCACTCTATCTGACAGAAATGCTGCTTATTTCAGATGGGCTTTATCAAACCCGCTCAACTGACATGATCATGTTATATGTCCCCTATGCCCGGTCTGAGCTTGGTAAAACCGCTTTTAGCTATAGTGCCCCTGACTCCTGGAACAGCCTACAACATACAATTAAAATAAATACACTCATATCTGTTAACCAATTTAAAAGTATTATTTTGAATCAACCCCTCCACACTTGTAACTGTTTTAATTAGGCTATTATTTATTTCATTCAATTGATCTGAATGTTTTAAATTGTTGTTGTCTGTGTGTCTAAACTTGTTATGTATTCTCATTGTATATTGTGTAACTCGACGTCATTGTAAAAGAGGGTCACCCCTCAATTGATCTTTCGAGGTTAAATAAAGGTTACAAACAAACAAACAAACAAACAATTTCAAACAAACACAATGAATAGGTAGGACTGCAGTTCAAGCAATTCAGTGTGTCATCATAAACTAAGAAACAATTACAGTAGAATAAAAAAAACAGCGTTGTAAGGAATTGGGTGGTTGGATTATGAATAATTTTATGGATACTGCCTCCTGTTTGTGTCTGGCCACATCGCCTCATCAACATCCCACTCAATGTCTTCCTTTGAGAAGCAACAGGGAAATGATCACCTGATATCCAGACTAAATCTCCTAATTATGGAGCGACTCAGGTTGGGCTGCACTCTCTGTCCAGGCTCCCTCATTGATAGGCCATGATCTATAACAGTCTACTATAGTGTCCCTGTTGTATGTGTCTCCTTCTGTTGCCTTCTTTGTCCTCGTACTCCTGTCGCTCTCTCTCCTCCTCTTCCCCTGACTCTACTGTCTCAGAAAGGAGCTGAGCTCACCTGGGGTCTATTTGAAGTACCAAGGTTTAGACTGATTGGTTTTCAATTAGTTTTTTTTTTCAAGATGTTGGTATGTTGGAGAATTTTAAACACATTCCAAAGCATATATCGTGTTTGTAGGGTTGGTGCTTTGGTTTAGGGCATGGTTACAAAAGTTTGAGGTTGTGATGCTGTGGTCATAGCAGTCACTTTTAGTGTTACAGTATTCTGAAAAAAAAAGAAAAACTGTATTTGTACCAAAATGTGCAGTCTACTGTAAATCCCAGCAAACAGGAGCTCATCTCTGACCCTTCTATAGCTAACTGCACAAAAGCCTTTTGAGTTTAGAAATTTGATTGGCAGTGTGTTCTGTGTGATCACCAAGAGAGAGAATTCAGGAAGAGTGTGCAATATATATAGAAAATTGTGTGTAATGTTGTGAAAAATGTGTGTTCTGGAATGGGAATATGAGTCTAAGGCAGGAAATGTGTTTGGAGTTCAGCAGAATTGGTTAAGCAGTTGGTGAATTAGTTACAGATTGTGCACATTGTGTCTGATGTTCCAAAAAATGTGTTTAAACAATTGTGAAAAACTGTAACACAGTGTGCATCACTAAAATGCACCTGTGCAATTCAGTTAATTTTGCCTCAAAATCACTCACAGCAACAAAACTCTTCATACATGTCTCAAAACAAGCTCACTGATGCAAACACTGGAAATCATGTTACAATGGAAAACACACATTGACACACACAACACACAGACCTACAAAACACTAACAACAAGCAGCAAAACATAAAAGATGAACTTTGATATTAAAATCTTTGAAGTATAAATGATCTGAGTGATTTCAAATAAAACACTTTCATTAGAAAATACTGTAAGAGTAACATATTTTCATTTGACCGTACCATATTGTTTAGGTAAAACAAGAGTGAATGAAAACAGAGCAATTTGATTCAGTATCTCATGGCCTGAGTGAGTCCAACCTGACTTGCTACACAGTAGCTCCATAACTAGGACATTTGGACTGGACAACAGGCAATATTTTTCCACTTACTAGTCAGAGGATGGCATTGCATGTAATGTGGATAAGGCAATGTGCTTTTTGAAGCTTTTCTATTTTTATTTGTATGTGTCTAGATGAACTTTACAATAGGCTAGTATATCAATATTTCAAAAAGTCTGTATGATATTATTTTTTTTAAAACTCAAAAACCTTACAAAGTTCTAAAAACATCTGTGTTTTGCATAAAGCACATCTACGGGTTGTTGCTGCTTTGAAAGAGTAATTCAAATGGTGCATGTGTGTATCATCTTGATGCTAAAAACTGTTTTGAAAAAGGATTGTTAGGTTTGGTTTCAAGAGTTTCCTTTATCCAGGGCTGTAATACATACAAAAAATAATGAAATAGAGTATAATCTCTCATACAGAGTGGGTGAGAACTGTTAGGTTCTCCCTATCTTCAGCATTGAGCCTCAAATTGTACAGTAATGAACATCATATTGTACGTGTATTTTCTTTTACCTGTATTTTCTTTTTCTCTGTATGGAGGTATGCAGCAAACCAGTCTGAGATTCAGTGGAAAGCCACATTATCCCTGACAACTACAAAAACAGGAGAGTTTCTTGCCCTTCGATTTCTGTCCTGGCGGAACAATTACGTAAAAAAATTATTGTAATATTTTATTTTCAAGTTTCGTGCTTTTAGCTGAAATTCAATAAGCAATTTATTTTACAAAGTAGTCATATTATTGGTAATATTCTTCCACAACTTCAATAAGGTAAATGTAGAATCCGATATTTTGTTTTGAATGAGTTCCTAAGAGTTTTGAAAACAGTGTCTTAGCAATTGAACATTTTGCCAGAAATACGTGTTTTGCAGGTTGTTGTCTATGAATGGTAGAAGAGCTCTTGAGTTTTGGTAAATGTGGTTACTGTATGCATTTTGTGTGAAATGAATGAAAAATGAAACACAGTTTGGAACACATGGACTTCTGTAGTGTACACTGTGTTAAGAGTTTTGCACATGTGGTTTTAGTTGTGCCCACTGTGCTTTAGCAATCGGAAAAAACTGTAATTATCTGGGCAGTAGGTTTAGATAGATGTGCTTTTTAAAGTGATCACTAAACTGTTTGATTTTGAATGTTTGATACTGTGCTTTTTATGCTTCCTTTTCCTCAACGGAAAAGTGCTTTTTGGGTTCATTGTTCTCCTTGCTTCTGTTGGTGCCTTTGTGTAACACTCCTCCGCGCCTCTCTCCCTCCTCTGTGTGCTAATGCGCACACTATCTCTTTCTCACACACTCTCATGTTACATTCGATTCCACTCCCGTAGTGTTAACGTATACACAATTGTAAAGTTAAAGATGCGTGGAATTCAAGCTTCCCGCATTTTGGTTTTATGATTTAGTGTTTCACGAGATTGTCTGCCATTTTGGTAGTTTTCTAAAACTCCCGCCTTGTAGGCTGTGTCTTGATTCAGGGGTTGCACCCTACGTAGGACGCAGTCTCGCGGTCTATGAAGGCTATAGCCTATGAAGGCCGATTTTAAGGCCGGTTTTAAGGCCAACGAGCCTTGTTAAACGAGACGGTCTCCGCAGGTCTCCGTATACGAGCATTTCCGGTTCACGTAACAAGCCGTTACCTTGCGTGACGACTCGCCGCTCCTGTGCTGCCTAGCAACCCTGATTGCTGCCAACGGAGACAGCCCTGTCAACGGAGGAAAAAAGAAAAAGAAGTTGCCTACCAGACGAAAATAAAAAAAAGTACAAGAAAAAAAGAAAGGAAGATAAAAGTTAAGAAGATGGAGCAACACGTTGCTGTTTTGTTATTTTTTATTTTATTTTATGCCATCTCTGAAAAAACCGCAATGAATCTTGGGATATGTTGGGCTGCGAAGGATCCATCTGATGCAGCCTTCAAAACCGTGAAATGAAGGCTGCATTTCTCGGCTGCATATGAGGAGCCTTGCAAAGAGCCTTGCAAACGGGACAGCCTTTGCGCGCCGCTATGAGCAATCGGTCTTCAAATGCAGCCTACATAGGGTGCAACCCCTGAATCAAGACACAGCCGTAGTGTACCATTTGGTCCCCGTTGTTGCACGCACGCACCGCACGCACCACACACACACACACACACGCCACACACACACACACAGACCCTTACAGACATTCGTATACAGAGATACAATTTTCTAGACGTTTCTTCTTTTTATTACTTGTGATAGTTTGTTTCTCTGCTGGTATATTTTTGGATGATGTTACCTTATGTTCATTGTTGTTAAAACAAACTTGCCCTTTTATTGTAACTAGAAGTGTCTGTCAGTCATTTGTGTGAATATTTAGTGAGATGTCAGCCTCTAATACATCAAGAATTAATTTAACCTTCAGTAATGTGGATATATTATCAGTTTTGTATGCTCAATAATAATTGATTTATTATTAGATTTTATAGAGTGATAATTAGACTAGGTTTGATTAATATTGATTTATTTAACTGATCACTAGACTTAATCAACATTCATTTTAAACCATTGATAAAACGAGATATTTTTGCTATTTTGCACTCCTAAGTGGAGCGCTGGTGTCCCCCCTTTAACTTTAATAAATTATTAAGGTATTATTAATCTTCAGATAATTTCTAATAGCAAAATGAATCTGAATGACTTGTAACCAGAAATAAAGGTTGCCCCCCCATGTGAGAAATTACTACATGTACATGCCATTGAACATATTTCTTGAGTCTATAAAAGGGGCTGCAGTACCAGTATCCAACAATGAAGTACTTATGAGGCTGTAGTTGAGGAAGCACTGTAAATAAAAAAAATTAATACAAAATACTGTTTTGCTTTCTTCCCTATCTTCTCCTCCACGTTCCTTTATCTCCCTCTTTTCTCTTGGTATCCCACACTTCACCTTTATCTTCCTCCTATCCGTGTTCATCCTTGCCCTTCACCCACACTTTCCACCACCTCTTCTTCCTCTTGTCGTCCTCCGTCTTGTACTTGAGTCTCCTCACAGGGTCGCTGGCAGTGCACATGTTCAGGTTCTCAAAGTCCTGGTTGAGCATGAAGCTCCTCTCTATGAGCTCCGCTGACTCCTGCCAGTTTCTGAAACAGTCTGGACCCGAGACACAGATGTCCTGCGTTGCATTCTGGGACAGGACGGAGCCGTCAGGACGGAGGACCACCACTGTTGGCACCTCCCTCACCTTGAACATGGCCTGAAGCTCTCTGAAGAAAAAAGGAAAACAAACACACACACACACACAAACACAAATTATTCCTATTGTAATGCAAAGTTTGATTCAAATTGGATTTGTGCTTAAAAGAATATCCTCATAAAGCTTCAGAAACTCACACTCATACAGGTCAAATATACACATCCATTTACAAAAAGCATCAAAATGTATAGACTCTCTTTTCCTCTCCATCCACCTACTTCCTATCCTGGCATTCCCAGACCTGCCACTAGGCGCTGGCAAATTAAATTTGCTGCGCGTGTTGGTCTGGACACGCTCCGTTGAAGCTTATCAAGAAGACCAGGGGCCTCATTTATAAAGCTTTGCGTGGGATTCACGTGGAAGCTGGCGTACGGAAGAAATGTAGGATGTACGTGCGAACAAAAATATTCGGATTTATAAAACAGTGCGCACTCACGTCCTACGCCTGTTTCCCTTTATAAATCACAATCCACTCTAAATGTGGCGCAGCCTTTGCGGGCTTCACGTAACGCCCATATTTACCCATACATAGTCATTGACACGCCCAAATTAATATCATTAGCCTCGTTCGAGATGTCGCCGTCTTGCTAAGACCTGCGCAATTATGACGCTCGGCTTGCTGAGCGCACAGCATTTTTGCAGCATTTTTGTTGTGCGCTCAGCAAGACGCGCGTCATAGTTGCGCAGGTCTTGCTCAGACCTGGGCAAGTCGAACGAGGCTAATTACTGAGTGCATGAAGGCGGTAGTGGCAATCGCCGAATGAAAGGGAAATGGAAAAATAGACTCCACACGGTGTGGATCACTGCGGTCACGCCGAAGTACCCGTTGGAGAAGTGGCGAACAGGGAAAATTTAGTTTGGTGGCACAGTGTGAGGGTAAAGGCGTCAGAGTGCAGCCTGTGGCGATCTCTGTGAACGCTGTGGTCGAAATAAAAAGAAGCGATCCGACATAAAAGTGGACGCAAAAAAGTGCATATCCTCACACAGCAGTGTTTGTGCCACGAGCGGGGGACACTGAGACCCCCATGAGATACAGATTCGGAGAATTCATCTCGGTGCAGTGACGGGCGGCGGAGGGTTAATAATAAACTTCACAGTCCCTTTCAAAACACAGTTACGACGTGCTTAAACACAAAGAAAAACACATAGATAAAACGGACTAAAAGCCGCGAAAAATTAGCACAGTAGGCTATGTAATGTACAGTAGGCTTATGATTAGTGTGTGGAACTGTGTACTCCTGTCTGCCTGACTGAGGCATCGAGAACAGCGTCAGTGTAAAAGTAATAGGCTGTATTCCACCTCAATATTATCAGAATGAATCCAATAACATGCAGATAGGTTATTCTTTAATAGCCATAACTGCAGAGCTTATTCAAACGTTTTTTTTTGCACTCATATATCTCCGTTTGTAGGCTATTTAAGATCCTAATTCGTTTAGTTTTTGTTGGTATCACTCCATGGAAAAATCCGTGGAGGAATTGTTTTTATTAGTTGTAAGAATGGCTTCATCCGTTTTGCAAAGGAACTCCCTATATGATAGACCTACATGGCTTATAATAATAGGCCTATATCTGGATTCATTTTACACAAACACATTCGTTCTCGCACTTCATACATGTGCCGACGGAGTCGCCGTTTCTCTTTTCTCCACTTTCTGTGCGTACGCATGGGTCAGAGTTTGCGTGGAGGACCGCACTCTTCCCGTCAAGTTTGTTTTTTATAAATCCCAATATTTGCTTAGAAATTGGCGTGCGCCCTCTTCTGGGCGTACGCAAGCTTTATAAATGAGGCCCCAGAAATCTGGGACACGTTTCAATTGGTTCTATGTAATATGGGCGCGCCAGAGCCCTTTATATGGTACTCTGGGGAGGACGTAACCGGATGACGACAGTGACGTGCATGCGACGTCGAAGCCGTGATAGTAAACATCAACGATGGCTGCGGATATGTTGTGTGAGTTTGAGACTGCTTTGGCCTCGACCCTTAACGATTTGGAAGACGGCACTCAAATCTTTCATTAGCAAGTAAGTGGAATGTTCTGTTTTGCCGACCGACAACGGCAAACGTTTAATTTAACAGTTTAACAGTTGTTCGCTAAACGAAAGGGGCTTACGTCATGTGCATCGCTCTGATTGGTTGTAGTGCTATCCAACTGCGTGCAGTGGTATTTGAAATGCACGAGTAGGAGCCGCCCCTAGAGTTGGAAATTACTATTGATCGTCGCCAGACCCTCTATCGTTCAAGATATCAGGGTCAGGATTTCCAGGCTACCTACTTCCGGTATGGGTCGTCAAAAGCCAGAAACAGAACCCGTTTGTTCAGCTCTTTGAGGACTCTCTCCTGCTGCTCTTCTGATTGGTCCAGGCTGGAAGAGAGGAGATGGAAATGGATATCTTGTGAATTATATAAAACGGTGCAAGCGTTGACTTCCCAGACAAGGAGAGACAAGGAGACCTGATGTAGATGAGCACCAGCAGCTTGGGGTAGTCGATGTAAGCCGGGTCTTTCAGTCTCTTGAAGAAGTCATTAAGAACAGGCAGGAACTCCATGCTCCGGTCACAGCCAGCGGACCCAAAGAACAGCAGCAGGATGCGGTTCTCCAGCATCCCCACGATCTCCCGCTCCGTGTTGAGTTCATCCTGGTCCCAGTTGTTCTCCACTAGAACTCGGTTTAGGAACAGGTCCACCATGATGAAAGAATGGGATGCCCTCTGTGGAGAAGGGAGGGTTACAACATACAGCCGTGGAAAAAATGAAGAGACTAGTCTGGATTTTTCTTCAATCTTCATCTCTACATTACTTAATGGAAATGCTCTTAATGACAATATTTTTGTTGTGAATTTGGTGCAAATGTGTCAGCAGTTGATAAAATAAAACCAAAATGTTCATTCTAATAATAATAATAATTGATAGGATTTATATAGCGCTTTTTTGGAGGTCACTCAAAGACGCTTATTCTACTCAAACATATGCCTATAAATAGTCAAACAAGAGACACTGAACATTTGGAGTGGTCTCTTCATTTCTTCCACGGCTGTAGATGTGTGATCCTCATGGCTCACGCCCGGATGCAAAAATGTTTTTTAAAATGTTGGATATCATCAAGGCGAGGTCATCTGAGATCTATGCAGTTTTAACTTTACAGTAACTAATGATCTATGGAAGATTTTATTGGACTTTATTATCTGTGAAAGCAAAACAGTTTTGTAAAAGCACAGAAGACAATTGACAAGTGTGTATCATGATTCACACGTATTTCACTATCCACAAACCTGTAATTTTTGACTTGCAAATATGTAGAACTTACTCTGAAAATACAAAGTCATATTTACGCATTTACGGATCTGTTTCTGCTTGTGAAAAGGGGTTTGCATATTTGTGGATTGCCTCCTGTGAGTTTGTGAGCCACATTACATTTTTACATAATTGTGTCCAACTTCTACCACCGAGATCTGTAGAACAAGCCTGAAGTGCAATAATTTGTATGTGTGTAATTGTGTTTTGTAAAGTTATATCCACACAAAGAAAAAGTGATTTGCAAATATGTAGAATTTAGGCTGTAAATGTGTATTTTAATTTTGCATAATTTTTTTAATTTTTTTTAATGCAAATAGTTTCACCACAAAAAAAGACATGTCAACTCTTATTTACACATTTACAGAACCATTTCTACATGTGAAACTGGCTCTGCGCATTTGTGGATCGCTTCCTGTGCGCTCAAGGAATATTGTCCAATTCGTGCCGCAGGGATCTGCAAAATGAGACCTGTAAAATGAGGTCTGTATTTTGAATTCTGTACTTTAGGTGCAGTTAGACAGGTCCACCAGCAGATGGCGAACTCGTAGCGCAGCCTTTATATACTATTTATGGGCGAACCACATGGTCCCCTTGACCAATCAAAGGAGCTTGTTTAGGGGCGGCCACCTCATTGGTTCATTTGGAGGCCTGTCACACAAACAGAGGACGGAAAAAAAGCTCTCCACAGCTCAACCATGAGCTCAACGTCAGGCTCGAGTTCGTCGGACATTGTTCCTCGTGAATGAGCAGGAAAGCAGCTGGCTGCAGACTAGCGGAGCTGAGTATCGGTGATAAGAGAGGTATGTTGTTATGCTGACCCACCATTATACTATCATACAGTAGTTTGTGCGCTGGTCACCTGCAAGGGTAATCAGCATTTCTTGCTAGGCTATTTAGCGAGCTAGCTGACATGTTACACTAAGCATGATTATTTGAGTTTGTCGCCGTCATTTTTAGCACACAGACATGCCGCGACCCGCAACAGGCAAAGCTTCTCCCTTTCATATAATATTTCAATTGTAATAGAACAATATGCCAACTAATTAGATGGTCATTTAAATGCAGGCTATACATGTGTGGGGCAGTTACCTCTAAAAAAAAAACGTTTTACTCTTAGTAATATGTGTGTTGGTCACCTGTGTATCTAGTAACTGGTGTTATAGGGTTATAGTGATAGTATTGTGAGCTTGGTGTAGTTAAAGAATTGCAGTAACATTGCCAAAGTATTGTGATCAGATGAGTTTCATGCACTTAGTATGCACTTCAGGGGAGATTGCCATTATAAGAATTTAGCATAGTAAAAAAAAACATGATTAGCGTCACCTTGTTTATTTTTATATTATCCATAGTTTGCAAAGTAACACAAGCTGTCAAAGAAAGGTAGCTACAAGCCTCCCCCGACTGTTATGGTGCTTTCAGCTGGACCTGCTTACAATAATGTTAAGAATACCAGGAGCCAGTACTGTAATGAGATTTTAATTACAACATGCATACTCATTAGGGGTGTAACGATCCATCGATTGATTTGCGAACGATCCAACTGAATCGATGCAACGTCCAAACATCGATGCAATGTAGTATATGCTTTTATTTTGACAATGTCCTTGCTCGGGTGTTTGTGACACTATTTCCGCCCGACCGCACCAGGCTTTTCTCGCTTGTGTATGATTATCAAAGTTCATTTCGGACACTAAAATCCATCGTTAACAGACCTATCGGTGTTGGCACCATGGGGAGAGGATCATATATCCCCGCTGACAGAGCAGTCGAACCGACGTTACCCGGGCAGCGCTCGACAGGCTCGCGGGGCTTAGCAGCCGAGCTAGCGGCGCAGTTTGGCTGTTATCCCCGCGGGCTGTCCTTTACACTGCCCGGCTTGCAGTGTAAAGTTCCAATAATGCGCAGCTCGGCTGCTCTCTCAGCGGTGAGAAGCTCCTGCTCTCCCCGGGGCGGTCACCCTCTCCTCGGGGTGAATTTACGAGCTACCGCAGTCTCAGCTAAAGTGGATAGCTCCATTATTTCATTTCATTTCATTTAACCTTTATTTATCCTCGAGAGACCAATTGAGGGGTGACCCTCATTTACAATGACGTCGAGTCAAAACAAATTCAAAACAATACATACAAAATATTCAGTGCAAATACATCAAATACACAACAAGTGAAGAGAAGAGAAAAAAAAAAAAAAAAAAAAAAAGGCTAATGAGCTAAGCTAGCGAGGAATCCACCAATCTGTGCCCTGAAACCCCACACGGCCCAAAACTACTCAAATGTCACTCCAAGCATTGTTTACTGCCGCTACACCTTAAGATATGAATAGTAAGAGATTGAAAGATATTAATCTTATGAAAGATATTAATCTTTCAATCAAATAATTCAAGCTAATATTTTTTTTAGCTGTATTTTATAAGGAAGTCCCCTTGACATTAAATAAAATGTCATCAAAAAGAGGGAAATGGCCGAGGTAGCAGCTTAAGTTTATTGTTTATCCTGTTAATTTCAAGATCTTTAGTGTTCAGAATGAATAAAAATGGATGAAAATTATACAAACGATTAAGAAGGCTATTATATTATCAACATATTGTTAGATAATGAGATAGGCCATCTTGTGTTAAATGGGCACATAATATCATCTCATATCGATTGCAGGCCCCTGAATCGAATCGAATCGAATCGAAATTGTATCGCAGCAGATTTTAGATATCGGCAAATATCATATCGTTGTCTAATGAATCGATGTAATATCGTATCGTGACGAAAGCAGTGATTTACACCCCTAATACTCATATGACACATGGTTGTGTAACCTATAATGTTATGGACATTATTGTAACAGAATGTATCTTTCCCCATTTAGGAAATGCTGCTGAATCGTTTTCTGGACTGGCTGCACTACAAACCATCAAGCCCTGGACCTGGACCATCTCCAGTTCATACTGTCACGAGACCAAACCAACCTCAGATCCCTCGAGCACATGCAAAGCACTGGCTATGTTAAGGGTCATCTTTTTCATATCCCTGTTAAAAAGACCTTATAGAAATCACAAGCAAGGACTAATGACAGTGCACTAACCTAATGCTCATTAATTGGTTATCCATGAACATTTTGACTTTATCTATTTTATATAAGTTGGAAAATTACAGAACTAAACATGTGAATGTATTTGTGAACTCATAACTTTGTTTTACTACTCCTCGGTTGTAGTTTTCTAGAGTTATCCAACCCCACTGTCATCATGCAGTTTCATAAACGATGGCTACATTCTCTGTAACTCCTATGATGACCGGGCAAGCGTAGGTTTCATGTTTGCATGTGGATGAAATGGGATGTTGCCTTTGAACCACCTCCACTCTCACGTCAGCCATGGGAATCTCCCATCCAATTCAGAATTTGACAAGCTATTCTCAGCTGCTCTTGGGACAGTGGAAGTGAAAACGACTAAAGAACAACACTAACAATGATCAAAGCACTGGAAACAGATCATTTAGTAACTGCATGCTACAGTAGACAGATGTTCTGCTAGTTTGAAAATATGGTAGAACAAAAGTTACTTGCTCTGACATGGCATTGTTAATGGGTGAAACTATTATATTGCACACTTGTATTTTATTTGTTTTAGGTGCTAATTCTTTTTTGCTGCTGGGCCTGTTTCACAGTGTTACATTGCTTTGTCGTGTACTCCTGCCTGCTTGTTTATTTGATGTATTTCTTTACTTTTTATCCATTTCTATGGACCTATTTGTGAACCAGAAATAAAGATTGATTGATTGATTGATTGATTGATTGATATCACTTGAATTGGCACATACAGTATTTTGCTGGGAGTTCACTTAGTCAATTGGACAGACCAGATATCAGTACAATCAGAATATGTATTGATGTGATAGACCTTTTTATATATAGCTTTTCAGTGGTTATCCCCTCTTACAGCAAAAGTATGGGCTACAGTAATTAAAAGTGAGACACTGAAGGGGAATATGATTATATTTTCATCTAAAAGATATCAAGAAACTTTTTCAGTTGATTACTTACATTAAATAAGCATGTTATTTATTACAATGTTCTCAGAAATATTTGCAGTTGGGCAATATGACTTATGCGTACATTTGAAAAAACAAAATCAAACAAATATTTTTTCTGGATGAAGCCAGTATGGATAAAGCCTTCAATTAAATAAAATACTGTCTTAAAAATACCTTTTCAGCATATTTTAAGAAGAAAATATCTCATAAATCAGGCAATGAACAACATGTGAACACATGCTGTAATAACCTCAAAAATAAAATGATTATGGAAAGTTGAGTTTATTGAAGTGTTTTAGAAGTTGATATTTTTGGTATAGAAGTAAAAAAGCTACTGTTGAGATAACCAGGAAAATGTTTACCCTGGAGATCCTCTTTCCTTCATTAAATCTGATATCTTGCTTGTGTCAGGGCAACTGACTTATAGTATAACAAGTAAAACATGTACAACAGAATTATACTATGTAATATTTACAAAACTGGCTCATATTTAAGTCAAAATATGTTTTACTTTCATAAATGAACATGCACAGCGGCATTCAAAATGTGTCAACTTGGTATGTAATGCACTCCTTATGCTTACACACAAATCAGCATCTTCATCCAACTCTGTGGGTCATTTGTGCAGCAGACTCTTTCTCACTGAGTTGGTTGTCACATGTTTGCATCTTGCACATTTTGGTGCTCTTCAGACCATTATGGAGAATCTCTGGGATTGACTTGGAAATGAAGATTTTAAATTACACAATATATAAATAAATTAATCATTCATAGATGAAGTTGTCGTATTACATTTCTGAAAACATTGTACTACATGAAATGCTTATTTAATGTAAGTAATCAACTGAAAAAGTTTCTTGATATATTTTAGATGAAAATATAATCCCATTACCCTTCAGTGTCTCACTTTTAATTACTGTAGCCCATCCTTTTGCTGTAAGAGGGGATAGCCACTGAAAAGCTACCATATAAAAGGTCTTTCACATCAATACATATTCTAGGGATGTATCATGTATAGGATATAAAAAACACAACTATTATTTGAGCACACAGATTGTACTGATATCTGGTCTGACCCATTGACTAAGTGAACACCTAGTAACATACTGCATGTGCCCATTCAAGTGATATCAATCAATCAATCTTTATTTCTGGTTCACAAATAGGTCCATAGAAATGGATAAAAAGTAAAGAAATACATCAAATAAACAAGCAGGCAGGAGTACACGACAAAGCAATGTAACACTGTGAAAAAGGCCCAGCAGCAAAAAAGAATTAGCACCTAAAACAAATAAAATACAAGTGTGCAATATAATAGTTTCACCCATTAACAATGCCATGTCAGAGCAAGTAACTTGTGTTCTACCATATTTTCAAACTAGCAGAACATCAGTCTACTGTAGCATGCAGTTACTAAGACCCTGTTTCCACCTGGCATTAATATGTGGTTCTGAGGAATCCGATCGTTATATGTAAATGTAATATGCTTGTTCACACCTGGCCTTAACAATGCGTCTTCTATGCGCGTTTGCGATCCGGATTCGAATTCCCCGCGCTGTATGGAAATCAGCTCGTACATCATTTCCGCTTATACTGTTGTTTTTAATCGGCGGGGGCAGCAGTGCCCCGCCCTTGCCTAGTCTGCCGGAAATAAAAGAAGAAGAAGAAGTGTTGACCATCCACGACCATAGACATTATAAATCCCTTTATAATGTCTATGGTCACCTCGGCAAGAGTCTTGTGTTTTGGCGAAAATGTGAGCACAGCACTGTTTATTGTGTGGTGTTTTCCTCGTCAATAAATTAATCACTTGGTTACACTGTGTCTCACTGCGTAGCTGCCGCAGCCAGCACTGTTCGCTCACTGTCTCTATTATGAGTTGCACCGAGCCGTCTCTGTGGGTTTATGCCATAGATAGTAGTAAATACACGCTCACAACAACACGGGGGGAATAAATAAAAAAGCGGCTGGTTTGACCGAGCAAAAACCAGAGACCGCTGGCTTGACCACAGTTGGTCGAAAGAATCATTTCCGCCTTGTGTAGTCACCTCGGCTAGAGTGAAGAGAGTCATGTGTTTTTGGCGAAAATGTGAGCGCGGCACTGTTTATTGTGTGGTGTTTTTCCTCGTCATTAAATGAATCAGTTGGCTACACTGTGTCCCACTGCTACGATGTCACGTAGCTGTTCGCTCACTGTCTCTATCAGTTGCACCGAGCCGTCTCTGTGCTCTCAACAACACGGGGGGAATAAATAAAGAAGCGGCTGGTTTGACCATGCAAAAACAAGAGACCGCTGGCTTGACCACAGTTGTTCCACACATAGACATTATAAAGGATCCTTTATAATGTCTATGTGTTTACCTGCAACGGTGCGCTTTTATGACGTGAATTGTCGCGTGAATGAGTACGCCTTTCCGCCCAGTCACTCGCCGCAGTTGAGTGGGCGGGGCCTAATGTGTATGAGATACGCATACGTGTTTCCACTGTTAATGGGTATGTGGATATGTGGTCTCAAACCACCTCCGAATGTGGATAATTTCAATGCGCATTCAATGCGCATTGAGCGTGTTTCCACCTGTAGTTAGCGCGATCGGATCCTAAAAACCACATATTAATGCCAGGTGGAAACAGGGTCTAAATGATCTGTTTCTAGCGCTTTGATCATTGTTAGTGTTGTTCTTTAGTCGTTTTCACTTCCACTGTCCCAAGAGCAGCTGAGAATAGCTTGTCAAATTCTGAATTGGATGGGAGATTCCCATGGCTGACTTGAGAGTGGAGGTGATTCAAAGGCAACATCCCATTTCATCCACATGCAAACATGAAACCTACGCTTGCCCGGTCATCATAGGAGTTACAGAGAATGTAGCCATCGTTTATGAAACTGCATGATGACAGTGGGGTTGGATAACTCTAGAAAACTACAACCGAGGAGTAGTAAAACAAAGATATGAGTTCACAAATACATTCACATGTTTAGTTCTGTAATTTTCCAACTTATATAAAATAGATAAAGTCAAAATGTTCATGGATAACCAATTAATGAGCATTAGGTTAGTGCACTGTCATTAGTCCTTGCTTGTGATTTCTATAAGGTCTTTTTAACAGGGATATGAAAAAGATAACCCTTAACATAGCCAGTGCTTTGCATGTGCTCGAGGGATCTGAGGTTGGTTTGGTCTCCTGACAGTATGAACTGGAGGTGGTCCAGGTCCAGGGCTTGATGGTCTGTAGTGCAGCCAGTCCAGAAAACGATTCAGCAGCATTTCTTAAATGGGGAAAGATGCATTCTGTTACAATAATGTCCATAACATTATGGGTTACACAACCATGTGTCATATGAGTATGCATGTTGTAATTAAAATCTCATTACAGTACTGGCTCCTGGTATTCTTAGCATTATTGTATGTACAAGCAGGTCCAGCTGAAAGCACCATAACAGTCAGGGGAGGCTTGTAGTACCTTTCTTTGACAGCTTGTGTTACTTTGCAAACTATGGATAATATAAAAATAAACAAGGTGACGCTAATCATGTTTTATTTACTATGCTAAATTCTTATAATGGCAATCTCCCCTGAAGTGCATACAAAGTGCATGAAACTCATCTGATCACAATACTTTGGCAATGTTACTGCAATTCTTTAACTACACCAAGCTCACAATACTATCACTTTAACCCTATAACAACAGTTTATTAGATACACAGGTGACCAACACACATATAAGTAAAACGTTTTTTTTTAGCTAACTGCCCCACACATGTATAACCTGCATTTAAATGACCATCTAATTAGTTGGCATATTGTTCTATTACAATTGAAATATTATATGAAAGGGAGAAGCTTTGCCTGTCGCGGGTCGCGGCATGTCTGTGTGCTAAAAATGACGGCGACAAACTCAAATAATCATGCTTAGTGTAACATGTCAGCTAGCTCGCTAAATAGCCTAGCAAGAAATGCTGATTACCCTCGCAGGTGACCAGCGCACAAACTACTGTATGATAGTATAATGGTGGGTCAGCATAACAACATACCTCTCTTATCATCACCGATACTCAGCTCCGCTAGTCTGCAGCCAGCTGCTTTCCTGCTCATTCACGAGGAACAATGTCCTACGAACTCGAGCCTGACGTTGAGCTCATGGTTGAGCTGTGGAGAGCTTTTTTTTCCCTCCTCTGTTCGTGTGACAGGCCTCCAAATGAACCAATGAGGTGGCCGCCCCTAAACAAGCTCCTTTGATTGGTCAAGGGGACCATGTGGTTCGCCCATAAATAGTATATAAAGGCTGCACCGCGAGTTCGCCATCTGCTGGTGGACCTGTCTAACTGCACCTAAAGTACAGAATTCAAAATACAGACCTCATTTTACAGGTCTCATTTTTGCAGATCCCTGCGGCACGAATTGGACAATATTCCGTGAGTGCACAGGAAGCGATCCACAAATGTGCAGAGCCAGTTTCACATGTAGAAATGGTTCTGTAAATGTGTAAATAAGAGTTGACATGTCTTTTTTTGTGGTGAAACTATTTGCATTAAAAAAAATTATGCAAAATTAAAATACACATTTACAGCCTAAATTCTACATATTTGCAAATCACTTTTTCTTTGTGTGGATATAACTTTACAAAACACAATTACACACATACAAATTATTGCACTTCAGGCTTGTTCTACAGATCTCGGTGGTAGAAGTTGGACAAAATTATGTAAAAATGTAATGTGGCTCACAAACTCACAGGAGGCAATCCACAAATATGCAAACCCCTTTTCACAAGCAGAAACAGATCCGTAAATGCGTAAATATGACTTTGTATTTTCAGAGTAAGTTCTACATATTTGCAAGTCAAAAATTACAGGTTTGTGGATAGTGAAATACGTGTGAATCATGATACACACTTGTCAATTGTCTTCTGTGCTTTTACAAAACTGTTTTGCTTTCACAGATAATAAAGTCCAATACAATCTTCCATAATGATTTCCTATTTCAGAATCAGAAAAAACTTTATATATCCCAAGAAAGGCAATTTAGTTCACAGTTCCAGTCTCGCAGTAAAACAAATCATTTACATAAATACTATAAAAAGCAGTACGAGGTAGAAAATAACATAAATCAACAGCAGTCCAACACATAAATTCAACTCACACTCATTAAAACTCAACCTGTCAGTAACAACCACCCAGCTACACTGGTGTGCTCTCCACCTACTCCTGACCCTTGTGATCATTCAGTAACCTGATGGTTGCAGGGATAAAAGAGTGTGAGTACCTCACTGTTCTTGCCCTGACTGAGTGATAGCGCCGCCCTGAGGGCAATAATGTGAATTCCTCACTGAGGACATGGTCAGGCTGACTCATAATGCATTTCGCTTTCTGGACTGCATGTTTCATTTTACCCAGAATGCTTTTTAACTTCAAAGAAAGGAAGTGAGTGTGTAGTTGATGCTCATGGCTGTGAACACACATTACATTATGGGAAAACAAGGTTTGAAATCTAAGGCATTTGTTTCCGGCATTAAATATTCATGACGCAACAGTCAAAGATCGGAAAAACATCTTCAGCTATAATTTGTTTCTGAGTTTTACCGTTCAGTTTGGAGTCACCTATGGAAACACCTATACTAGCTTATTGTCTTCAATAATGGCTATTTACAGTTTTTTTCGATTGCTAAAGCACAGTGGGCACAACTAAAACCACATGTGCAAAACTCTTAACACAGTGTGCACTACAGAAGTCCATGTGTTCCAAACTGTGTTTCATTTTTCATTCATTTCACACAAAATGCATACAGTAACCCCATTTACCAAAACTCAAGAGCTCTTCTACCATTCATAGACAACAACCTGCAAAACACTGTGTATTTCTGGCAAAATGTTCAATTGCTAAGACACTGTTTTCAAAACTCTTAGCATTCAAAACAAAATATTGGATTCTGCATTTACCTTATTGAAGTTGTGGAAGAATATTACCAATAATATGACTACTATGTAAAATACATTTTGAATTTCAGCTAAAAGCACGAAACTTGAAAATTAAATATTACAATTCTTTTTTTACGTAATTGTTCCGCCAAGAAATTGAAGGGCAAGAAACTCTCCTGTTTTTGTAGTTGTCAGGGATAATGTGGCTTTCCACTGAATCTCAGACTGGTTTGCTGCATACCTCCATACAGAGAAAAAGAAAATACACCTACAATACGATGTTTATCACTGTAAAATTTGAGGCTCAATGCTGAAGATAGGGAGGAACCTAAAGCAGGGAACACACCGCACTGGCCGCCTGCGGCGGTTGGCCGCGTGAACGCAGGAGGCTCACCGCTTGTCATATTGGGCCATATTAACCGCAGCCGCCGCCGCGTCCGCCGACCGCCACATCGAAGGCTGCGGTTGGCCGCGTGACCGCAAGAGGCTCGCCGCTTGATCATATTGGGCCATATATTCCTGACGCCGACGCCGAGATCAGACCCGTCACACTTACGGTGCAACAACAACAACAACATGGTCCAGCTGTGCCAAAAAATACAGATGTAGGTACACTGTGTACAGCGGCAGTCATGTCACAAATATCATTAAAACAGCATGATCGAAAATACACACATATTAATAGTAATTCAGCAACATACTAAACACAATAACAACAGCAGTGTGTGGTCAGCTGCAAAAATAAAGGCAGACATCAGCCTACCTGAAAGTGAAAGTGTGCAGGCTGACGGAGGACAACACCGGTGCTTCGCTGTACTATATTGGAATTCCACACGGACACTGCCGTCAACTTTGGGTTCATATTATCCTCAGGAACAGCACACAGCTGGGTGAGTTTCACTATGCTAACCGGCGCTGCCTTGGCTAAAGTACCAACAGCTAAACAGATGCAAAATACACATATTTGCAGAATGTAGCCTATTGGAAGCCCAATGTCCTCACTCCACACGCCCACCTCGTCTTGCAGACCACCGGGCAATCTCAACGCCGCTGATTGGCTGTGGAGGCGCGGCGCCCGGCGGCGCCGCAGAAAAAGATGACATTTTTCATCTTTTTCTGCAGCGCTGTGTTCGCCGCACAAGCCTTCGATTCACGCTCCTTCGATGACGCGCCGCAAATGGCCGCGCTCCCGATTCACGCTCCTCTCATGAGGCGCGGTCACGCGCCGCGCGAGCGCCCGCCGCTGGACGCCGATTATTGGGTGGACGCGCGGCCACGCGCTAGTACATTGACTTTGTATGTAATCTCGCTGCGCGGCCAGTGCGGTGTGTTCGCAGCTTAACAGTTCTCACCCACTCTGTATGAGAGATTATACTCTATTTCATTATTTTTTTGTATGTATTACAGCCCCTGGAAAAAGGAAACTCTTGCAACCAAACCTAACAATCCTTTTTCAAAACAGTTTTTAGCATCAAGATGATACACACATGCACCATTTGAATTACTCTTTCAAAGCAGCAACAGCACGTGGATGTGCTTTATGCAAAACACAGATGTTTTTAGAACTTTGTAAGGTTTTTGAATTTTAAAATATCATACAGACTTTTTGAAATATTGATATACTAGCCTATTGTAAAGTTCATCCGGACACATACAAATAAAAATAGAAAAGCTTCAAAAAGCACATTGCCTTATCCACATTACATGCAATGCCATCCTCTGACTAGTAAGTGGAAAAATGTTGCCTGTTGTCCAGTCCAAATGTCCTAGTTATGGAGCTACTGTGTAGCAAGTCAAGTTGGACTCACTCAGGCCATGAGATACTGAATCAAATTGCTCTGTTTTCATTCACTCTTGTTTCACCTAAACAATATGGTACGGTCAAATGAAAATATGTTACTCTTACAGTATTTTCTAATGAAAGTGTTTTATTTGAAACCACTCAGATCATTTATACTTCAAAGATTTTAAATATCAAAAGTTAATCTTTTATGTTTTGCTGCTTGTTGTTAGTGTCTTGTAGGTCTGTGTGTTGTGTGTGTCAATGTGTGTTTTTCATTGTCACATGTTGCCAGTGTTTGCACCAGTGAGCTTGTTTTGAGACATGTATGAAGAGTTTTCTTGCTGTGAGTGACTTTTGGAGGCAAAATGAACTGAATTGCACAGGTGCATTTTAGTGATGCACACTGTGTTAAGAGTTTTGCACATGTGGTTTCAGTTGTGCCCACTGTGCTTTAGCAATCGAAAAAAACGGTTAACACTTTTAACTATTTTAACACCGAAATAAAATAAATCCAACAGTGCTAACCCTAAACTCATGTTTCGGTATCACTTAACAATAAGGTTACATTAATTAACTGTAAGTAATGCTTAGTTAATGATATTAATGGTAGTTCATGCTTATTAAGCTTTAACAAACTGTTAATGCTTAGTTACTAATGGTTAGTTAATGTTTGGTTAGGCATCACCTATGCTTAGTTAACTAATGCTTGGTTAAAGAGGACCTATGATGCTTTTTGACTTTTATGACCTATAAACGTTGTTATGATGATTCATAGTCATGCTTAACCATACTAAATTATCAAATAATGACTTACATGCAGGGCCGGATTAACGCACAGGCTAACTAGGCTACAGCCTAGGGCCCGACGTGTGGAGGGGCCGTTTGATTGGTCAGACTTTTTTTTTTTTTTTTTTTTTTTTAGAAAGGCTTGGGGGCCCCCCCTAAAAAAAAAAAAATTCTTGATAAATAATTCTTGAGCAGGCTACCGGGCCCTAGGCCTCATAGTAACTTTTCATGTTGCATTGTCAAAGAGCTCAGTCACTCATGTCAATAACAGGGTCCAAAAAGGAATAAGCCTAAATATAAGGAAATAAATCATCATGGGCCCCTCAACTAGTAGGGGAGAAATACAAAAGCATAAGAAAACAGCATTAGTAGCTCTGTCTAAGGGGCTTCATGATGAGCCTTTAGGGCCCCCACACACATACAGGAATACGATTTCTATGTGTAAATTCTATGCTGTTCATAAAAAGTAGCTATCCACCCTGTATCTGTTGAAATGAGTCTCTCCATCATAGAACATGAGTCTGCAGACCAATCTACTGTACTGTTTTTACAGTAGCAGAGTAAAGAGTGCTGCCTGATTAAGAAAAATCTGAAAAATAATGTTCCTGCTGCATCTCAGGATTTGATATAGCCTCTAAATTTTCCCCTCAAAGTGCACCAGATTGATGCATTTTAATTCAAAAGGCACAAATTTTCTTCCGGGGGGGATGCCCCCGGACCCCCCAACAAGGACCAGGGTCCCACAGTATCCCTAAATCCTGTGAGAAAAACTGACTTCATTAATATGTTTTTACCATTAATTGTATATGTGCTGAAAAGTCAGTGTACCTGACTGGATAGGTAGGAGTGGGGGGGCCCTTTAAGAGTCTGAACCCAGTGGCCCATCATCTCGTAAAACTCTACAATCTGTTTTCTTTTTGCGGGAAGCATGCACAAGCATGCACAAGCATGCACAAGAAATATGTATTAAAATTTTTATTTTTCAAGAAAATACAAAAAAAGTGGGGGGCCCCACACTAGGTCTTGAATGGGGCCCCCATATCATTAAGGCCGCCCTGGTTGTACAGGTAGAGTTTGGCAGAGTAATTGAGAATAAAATCAGAAATTAAAGTAAATAACTGGATAGTGCGTCTCTTCCTCCCCTGATTCGCTTCCTCTCCCCATGAAGTCACTCCCCTATCTTTTATTTTATTTTTTATTAAATTAAATGCAGTGCATTTACATACATACATAAGTTACTCTTGAGCTAAAAAATGCTAGATGTTAATGCATATGTTATGTCCTCATTTCTTTTACAAGTTTCTGTAATAACATTCGTTCCAAGTGAAAATTGTCCCAGTAAAGTTAATTTACCTTGAGAGTGTGATCTTTGGTCAGATAATAATTCAAAAATGAAGTGAATAGAATAGAATATAATACCTTTATTGTCATTGGCTTCATTCTTTGTGTGAATTCAGAATGGTGATGGCTTTGGGAAAGAAACTGTTCTTGTTCTTGAATCTGTTCAGGTTTACAAATACACTTCATCATCAGCATCATCATTATTATTATTATTGGACGCCAAAGCGTCACAAAGGGGGGCCCCACAGAAGGAATAGCCTAGGGGCCCATGACTACCTTAATCCGGCCCTGCTTACATGCATTTCGACGTATTCCCTGCTGACCGTCTGGGGTGTCTGTGCAGAGAACTAGACACTATTCTAGCCAGTCGAGAAGTCACGTGTTCAGAGCGGTCTAACCCTTTGTAACCGTGTGACGTCGCATGTAACCTTGGGTCGTCACCACGCGGATGTTTCCATGTATAGTAATGCTGTCACTTCTTTGCTCGCGTCTGCCTCGCGCCCTTATAGGTCCATGCTCGCGCTTCCCGCCACTGAAAGTGTTCCGGAAGGAAGGTAACCAATCACAACGGAGTGGGGTTTACAGGAGGGGGCGGGGGGGAGCGGAGATTGCCGAAGCACAGGCGGAGGGAGCGGAGATTACCGATACACAGGCATGCTGGATCGCCAAAATAAGAGAAAGAGCTTCCTGAAAATCGACATAGTTTTTTGTGATGTGATTCGTGTCAGGTTGCTCTATAGCAGTGTAAAACAAGAAATTAAGACCAGAAAAGTAGTATAATAGGTCCTCTTTAAGCATTAACTAAGCATAATGGTTAGTTAATAGTTCACACAAAATAATATCTGTTTGTTAAGAGTACTCTCAAAAGCCCGAAAGACATCTCAAAGAAATAGAGAAGAGAATAATTCCTCCCAGCCATCTGACTGTACCAAATCAAGCCTTCAAAGCAGGGTTGAGCAAGGTTGTGTACATGAACAAGAACACTATATCTACTCTAAACTTGAATAAACATATTGTCTGTGCTCTGTGCTTACGTCATATTAGCACCAAATAGAGACTCTAGAAATGTATTAGTAAACCTCTTCTTTTATTGGAGTTCAATTCCAGTGCAGATGCAGGTCTGCACTGTTATCCCGAATGATCTGGATGGAGAGTCATGGTTATTGTTTAATTGACTGAGTTATGTGTAGCAAAAGGAGAAACACTGTGAAAATATATAGGCCTGGGAATCTAACCACCTCTGTATTTTAAAAAGGTCACACCAGTTTTGGGTAGCTGCTACTCATTGACCGTACATTTTTGTGTGGCGCCAAGGACATCCAGTCTCCAAGCTTCAGTTAATGTAGTCAACAGTCATCGTAAATTATAAGTACAACACAACAGGCCAGCCAGGCTTCAGCAGGCCACTCAGCCTCACATGGAAAACTGTTTTCCAAGAGCAAACTTACAGAATGGCTGAGAACCACAAAACATACAAGAAAATATATTTCAGATATAAAGAAATACAGTTCAGGCAAAATAAATAGTGTCTTTTTTTAAATCTGTTTCAACCAGCCTGTATTTCACTGGCGCAGCAGGCGCTGTGGGCTGTGAATTGACAGCGATAGCCTCACAAATTAGATTTGGGGTTTCTGGCTCTGAGCCGTGGCAGATCCATTTGAGACTACAACTCTGGACTGGCTTCTTCCAAGGCTGATGTAGAAGAAATACATATGTTTGAAATGGAGCGACATTGCAACTTACCTGGGGTAGGAAGGTAGGGGGGGGGGTTTCACTGAAAGAGGTCAGTGTCTATATCCTATATTTGGAAAAAGGTATCTCACAATCGTCCGGTCTATCGTAACTGACACATGCTGGACACTGCCTTGTTTTGTTAGTAGAACATTTAAAAAAAAAAGCCATCAATCCTTCCACCTGCAGTGGCAGCTGCAAATACCAAAAGTAATTTAGCTCACCTTGAAACTCCTCGACTCCTATGAGGAAAGAAATATATCCAGTTCCTCCTCTCTTTCAGCCATTGTATTGTTTCTTTGATTTGCTTCTTCTTCTCTGCCTTTAAATCCTGCAGCGTTTGTTATTTTAGTGCCACCTTTCACTGCCTCTTCACTCCTCTATCTGTAATTCCTTTACACGGCACTCTGTGGTGCACTGAGGGAGATTACAGATAGCTGGAGGTGTGGCAGTGCTGTAATTCAATGTGTGTGTGTATATGTGTGTGTTGTGTGTGTGTGTGTGTGTGTGTGTGTGTGTGTGTGTGTGTGTGTGTGTGTGTGTTTCTGTCTGCTTGAGGACTGAGGGGCCTGAAAATCCAGATCAGCAGCAGAAATCGTATTACTTAAAGAGAAAAAAAGGTGGGGGGGAGGGAGGGAGGGAGGAAAGGAAGGATGAAGAAATAGGACAAAGTGGATTGCAAAGAGAAGATTGACACATGGGTTAAACAGTGGAAAGGCAGACAGACCACAAACAAAGTAAAAAGAAGGCACATATAAGCGTCAAGCCATTCCTCCTAAGCCCGAAGCCAAATGCTGCTATGTTTATCATTACTCCTTGAGAATCATGTTTGGTTTGCATCAAGTTATTAAGGCCAGACAGCCTGGATGCAGAGTGTCAAGGAAATGAGTTGAGACAGGCGATAGTTTGAGTCAAGCCGGGTTATAGTAAACCCCCAGCAGCTACAGTAGAAAGTGGTTATTGATCTGCAGGTTAATCTCAGATAGGGCTGAGGTAAATATAGAGCTAGAGAGAGAGAGAGAGAGAGAGAGATCCAATAGGATTAGTCTGAGCCACACAGGCGTGTGCCACCACACATGGATGCATTACACACACGCACTCACTCACACACACACACACACACACACACACACACACACACACACACACACACACACACACACACACACACACACACACACACACACACACACACACACACACACACACACACACACACACACACACACACACACACACACACACACACACACACAGGCCCTTGTGTGGCATTAGAAACATAAACACGCATGGGGAAAAAACACACATGACACATGTATTCTTGTCATGTGACCTACTGAATAGGCTCAATAACTGTTAGACCAATTGCCATTGATTCCGTTACAGGCATTCATGTCGCCCACAGGAGATAAAATGTAGTAGTAGCTGTTATGGAGGTCATTTTAGCCAGTTACCCGTGAGTATGGAAGTTTCAGGAGACCAAAATGCCTTAAGCATAAGTATTTATTGCAACCTGGCTGGGAAGAAACAGTATAGAAGCACCAGTGAAACAGCTTCATTTCATTCAATTCACTTCCTATGAAGTGTCCCATAACATCATAATGCCACACACAATTTACAGCCTGAAAGCATAACGGCATGTCCAAATAAGGTTATATTATAAGTATGTCTGTACTTTCTAGATGAAAACATACACAAGTAACTATGGTTACCTTAATCACGTTGTCTGTGCTCAGCACACACACACACACACTGCAAATCTTTTAGGGGCTCCAGCTTTGGGTGCCAGGCTTATCTTGTTTTGGGTCTGAGCTTAACTGTAGGCCTACTAAACACTATGACCTTGGTTTCTAGTGAGAAGAGACCTCAGTGTCTTCAAACAGCGGAGCTATTTACAGACATATAAGACAGGCCATTAGTCATATTAATTGATAATAACTAGTCTCAAGAATGAAAATCCTTTTAACAGTAACTTTCACTTCTATTGCTGTCATCAGATCAAAATGTATGATCAAATACCTGCAAATATAGTGGCACTCCCATCATCCTTAGCTGAACTGTGATGGGTGCTAAATAGCAAACGTCAGCGTGCTAGCACACTAAACTAGAATGGTAAACCTGGTTGAAATTGTCCCCTGCTCGTTTGCATGTTAGTGTGGAGATGTTAGCATTTCATCTGTTCCTTAATACAGCTTCAGTGAGTGCAGGGTCTTGTTTTGTGCGCCTCCACCGACATGCAACATTGTTGTTAAAAATAAACATTTACAAAATGATTTTACACATAGTCCATCCTGCGTAGAGGATAAACATGCACACCAGCTATGTTCTGAATAAAGTTATTTGAAGAATAATTTGTTAAACTAATAATAAATGATATGTTACTGTATATAATATGTTTAATATTTTTCCTTTTATTCAATGATTTGATCTCTGTGTTAGGTGAAAGCATCATGCAACTAACAGTCAGTGTAGCAAAGTCCAGCTCCGCAGGTTAACACTAAATGAGGGATTATTAGAGTAAACACAGTGAGAGAGGAGGAGTAAAGGCCGATTTCCACCGGCTGCGTCTCCGGTCCTTCTCCGCTCCAGCACGGCAGAAACAAAAATACAATTAAGAGCAGTCAGTGGGTGAGTTTCCACCACGGCCGCTGCGCCGTCTCTCTGCTCCGCTGCTGCTCCAGCTCTCCGGTGAAATACGCACTGCTTCTATTTCTGCCGGATGCCTGAGCTCACCGCATCAATTTAGCACAGAACACATCGAGATAGACAGGAACACAAGCGCCGACAAAACAATAAAACCTCCGGTTAATTTTCAAAATAAGACACTCGGTGTTCACTGCAGGTGACATTCTCAAAACAGAGACACATACAAGCATGTCCACTGTTATTTTACTCGTTCGGATGGGAACAATAACCTTCCGTGCGTTCGTTGTTGTGTAAATACCATATAGGAGAATCATATTATCAAGAGCGATCGCCCGTCACTTTTATTACCGCGGGAACTCCTCGGTCTCGCGACCCCAGCAGTTCAGCGGAGCTGGCCGTGCTGGTTTGAAAACGGAGCCGGTGGGTATTGCCGGACGTGAGCGCACGGAGCAAAACCGTTGGACACCGCACCCGCAGCCAGTGGAAATCCGGGGTAATGGTGGACTGCTGCAGCTCAAATTGACCATTATGTACTGGCAGGGCGGGCAAACACCAGCAGGCACTAATTAAAAGAAACGTTTCACTGGGTTGTTGGATGTTCAAGTCTGTGCTGAAATGAAACTGCTGTGTCCAAATATATATATATATATATATATATATATATTATATATAAATAAATATATATATATATATATATATATATATATATATATATATATATTTGTATGTTTAAGCCATAAATGAACCTACAATTTGTGCAATCTCAGTGCTATCCTGGTGCTACCATGTACTTTTAACTAGGCTCAGAGGGGCCGACGCTCTATTATATCCTCTTAGTCCAAGCTGTCTGAGCTATATTCAGTAGAGACCAACCAAACGAGCCTTTCATTAAAAAAAGGTTTTATTCAATCTTTGGTAAAAAAAAAAAAAAAAAGACGAAGAAAAAAGGAAAACAGATGAAAAACAAAACATCAAATGTTACTAAAAATATAAACAAATTTGCTTTTCTGATCTTCAACAAACAGAATGCAACAAGTACTGCAAGTCTGGGTTAAAATGGCAATATGTGGTGAAACAGTAAAGCAACACAATGCTGTCATGAGAGAAAACAGATACATTCACAAGTGAAAAAATACACAAGGTGCTCAAGTTACAACCCTATGAACCGATTTAATTTACACACTGAAGACTCGCTAAACTAAACAGTAACGGTGTTTAGAATTTAGAAAACAGGTACCAAGGAGGTAAGGCAATGTGAAAGATGAGGAAAGTAAAATAAATTATAAATTTATGAGACATTGCTTAGAGACATTTTAGAATTGGACTCAAAATCTTCTTAACCAATTCTGTAAAATGGTAAACACATTTCAGTGATTCTTGAGAAACGGGACAATATTAGTCTTCCAATATTAACTGCTGTTATGTTTGAAAGTAAAAATATTTAAAATTGTAGATGTTATTAGGGATTAATAATAGAATGTCTGGAGCACAATTATCCCCTTAAATTGAATTTGATAATTTTAATGTCAAATATATGACACTTGTTATCTTCTCACGATGTCCAAAACAGTTTATTGAATAAAACCTATTAAAAATGTACTTTAATGATTAAAAAGAGCTTTTTTCAATCACAAGTAAAATAATCTCTCATATCAATAAAAACAGTTTTTCTACAACACATTCATGTTGTATAAGGTTTCTATGTGGTGGGACACTTTTTGTCACCACCGTCAGACAATCCATTAAAATGTAATCAGGCAAAATAAGGAGCAGCTGTCACTATGAAGGAGCTCTTGTCACATTCTACCTCTGCAGAATACATTAGAGTCAGACAGGCTCTGATAAGTGTTGTAGTTTTAGAATATTTTACATTCTAAATATTGAAAGTCCTGCGTCACAACCATGATATGTCATACCGACTTACAATTTCTGAAGAAGTTATTTGAAATGTTTTGATCATTTTATTTTCCTGAAGTAGTTCATACTAGCACCAATCATCAACAGAAAAACCAAATGGCTACTAGATAAACTCCATTTGTTTTGTTTAAGAAACGTTAAATGTGTCAACACCGTCAGATGTCAACTCCGTCAGATTTCCTGTCTGACGTTGGTGACAGTCCAATGACGGAGTTGACATTCAATGTGAAGGCATCATATTTGGGTGGTTTTCAAGTTATTATAATTATATTAAATACAGAAATAAGGTTTATTGTTTCTAATACTGTATTTATGGAAACTCACAATCTTCTTTTGTCATGGATGATTCTTAAAGTACAGGATGATATACAAAATGAGGCGATTTGTTGTGAGTCTGTTAGAGCTAGTCTGATTGAAAGACTGTCATGTGAATCTTGAATTAACGCTCAACCAATAGTATGCTGTTATAAAATCACTGTTATTGATTATTGATGGTTAAAATGACTACATCAGAATGTGCTTTGAAATTTGAAACACATCTTGATTGCTGTTAATTTTAAAGTAAAAATTCTATTACACAGTCCAACTGAAGAGTGTGTGGCACCTGTCAGTCTTGGTGAATATTTGTGACCGCTATACTGTACTCATCGGTCTAGTATTAATTGAGGGATAATGAATTTGTGTTCTTGGTGTCTGACGGTGTTGACACAAAATAAGGAATGGGAAGGTAAAAAGCCCATTTTGATAAAAAGGACTTACGCTGGGAGGTTGTGTCAAATCTTAGCTCAGTAGCTTAGTATATGTTGGATACATACATGTAATTTAATTTGCCTAAACATAGGGTTTGTATTTTTATAACATTGCACCCTGTTTTGTCCTACTTCTCAAGAATCACTGATTTATGTATTATACGATATGGGATAAGTCTGGGTGACATTTTATTTAAAAACATGGCACTTTTCTAGGAGCAGATGCAATAAATAAAAACAGAAGCTGCTAGCCTGACTCTTCAAGAGGTAACTTTTCTAACCTCCTCTTCTCATAAGAAAAAAAAGAACAAAATGGAGAGAGAGAAAAAGTGTAAGGAAGAGTTTTTTTTCTTTTTACCGGGCCCCGTCATAGCTTTGTTCACTGACCCTCATCCTTCACTCTGTCCGACTTCTCACTCTGTCCGACTGTCTCTCTCTCTCTCTCTCTCTCTCTCTCTCTCTCTCTCTCTCTCTCTCTCTCTCCTCGTCTTCATCACAGCTCATCCCGAGCGCTAAAGTTCTCTAGGTCTGACTGCAGTACGTCATTGTTCTGGGCTTCAAAGCTCAGCTCCCCTTGCTCCTGGGTCTTCCTGGACTTGGCTCGGTCCCAGTCCGTTTTGACGGTCTCGTTGTCCCAGACCACTGATGTCTCCGTGTCACTGATGTAGCCCGCATCTCCTGTGTAATGGGTCGGATACACCAGGAGCGGCTCGGCAGAAAATGCACGAAGGTCCCGCCTCTCAAAGTGGTCCATGTACTCTGAACTGGTGAGTGAGAGGAACAGGTAAGAGGGGGGGGGGAGGTTAGATTAAAGGTGCAGTGTGTAGAATGTATGGACATTTTTCCTTTAGTGTATAATCTCTTGACAATAAAAGTTGTTTTATTTCCAGGTTACTATACAATAAATTAAAGGTTCAGTAAGCGGAATGTTCAGTTTAGCTAACTTCCTGTCAGTGACTGCAGTTAGCAGTCCCCTCCCTCGTCCCCACGTCACAACATTTTGAATGAATTATGAATAAAGCGATTTAACACTTATATTAACATAAATAAATTGCTTACTTCACCTTTAATAACTACATATCTATTCCTCTATTACTAGATATTGTGGAAAGACTTGAGGCAGTGGTGGACGATGCCATCTTTCATAACTAGCTTCTTGTCCTTGGTTGGCCACTTCCGAATTAACTTGAATGGGAGGGGGATAGCAAGAGAGCGTTATAATGTAGAACTTTTCACCACCATATTACACAATGCAGCTTTAACACGAGCGCTACAGAACAGAATCAAAAAGACGGATTGGATAAGGGTAACAGAGAGGAGAGGAGATGGGTTGTACTCACACTGGATGCTTGTCGTACATGACGGGGAGGAACTCATCCACAGGAAGCATCTTTGTCAGAGGTTCTGCCCTGAGGAGCTTCTGGGCCCCTTGTAGTGATAGCATGTAGCCTAGCGTCCAGTAGGAATAGTCTGCCTCCACCAGATTGTGAATGAGTGGTACAGACACCTCTGGGTGGTCCACCTGCATTCGTTTCCGCCCGATGTAACTGTTCAGATAAGAGAGACAATAAATATCCCAAGCACTAAACATGGAGCCTATTTAAGCCCAGCATTTCAGACTGCCATTAACTCATTCAAAACAGAATTGTTGCGCTCACTTCATACGCCTGTGAAAGTGAATTTGTGCTGTGCTGTCACGGAACGTTTAACTTTTGTGAACCCGGTGCAACATGGTGGAAGCTGCCATTGTCATTGGCTGTTTTGAACACCTTTTTTTGTATATAACCCTGCTCCGCAAAAGAGTCGAGCATGTTTTTCTGCCTGAGGTGATGTTAAAAATACATTTCCATAAATTGAATGCGTTAACCTATAGCATCACCAGGCTTCCAGCACCATTTTTCTGTGTGCTGACCATGCACTTTGGCAGACAAAAAAGGGGGCCACAACTACATTATATGTGTGGAATTTTTATTGGAGCCTAAGTAAGAAATAAATCATTTTTGTTCAGTTGTGGAGTGAGAGGAGCAGCTGGAACGGGGAAAATGTTTTTTTCCTCAGTGTAAATATCCAATTTAATTCCTAATGATTTCCTCAATAGTATTCAACACAGAACAGGGTTCGACATAACGTATAGCCCGATGGCCCGGGGCCAGTAAAATCATAAGCAGGGCAAGTTGATTGGCCAGTCACTGTCCCGCCCGGGCCAGTGACTGGTCAATCACAGTTCAGTATCTTTTTGTAGACTATATCATGGTTCATTGAAATGCGCGTTGAGAGTCGGAATGAAAGCAGTGTTTATTTAAGACTCAATATAATAAACCTAATATAAATTATATTTTTTAATGAAAGGCCAGTGGACAACCGATGCGTGGGCGTTTTGACAGGCGGGTGCACTCTCGCTCCGTTGGCAGAGCTGCCTACCGTCCGCCTGCGAGTCGACAAATCAGTCGACTTACTTTGCCCCCTTTTCTTTCTTCCCACAGCAGAGGTTGAGGTGCAGAAAATGATAACTGCGCTTTTCCCTTATCTGCCGCCGTAATGTTACATTATTTGCATCCAAGCCCCAATGGTAATACAAATGAGAGGCGTTATTTAAACGCTGTGAATGCGTCTCCGGTGATTGTGTCGGTTGTAGACAGAAACGAACGGAGGGACAGTTCCTATAGTCGCGCAGTTTGGCACTGTGTTTTCAGGCTCGAGACATTCAATCAGATCGCGGAAGTCTTTCCCATTGAAATCGCTAACGGGGAGAATATCCCCGGTTATTATTTTAGCCACAAACCACAGTTCTTCTGCGCGGCGGCTCACTCACTCGCTGGCGAGATCACACGGTGAAACGCTGCTGTGATCGGACGAAGGCATTGTGTGTTTCTAGTGATTTAACGTCATAGTCTTAGACGAGCGTTTAACTTATGCTGCATATTTTGCACTGCATTGTTTTTTATCAATAGTTCGAAAAAATGGTCCCACACCGGACTCTTATGTGAAGCTGACACTTCATGGAGAAGTGACACTCCTGCAGCGCGCTCGCATACACGGTGAAATCTCCCATTAAAAAAACGGCATAACCCACTGATTTTCGGATTTCTATTCTATTTTTAAAGTCAACTTGAGCGCAAGTGGAAAACCGGTCAGTCGGCCGACACATTCACATCCCTAATGCATATAGAGAAAGTAATAAAAACAGCCTACCACACCACAAAGAATGATCAGACCTTCATCTCTTATTTTTTTTTAATGTTTGAACATGACTTCTGCAGGTGAACTATTCATTAAACCTCCCAAATTCAAGAATAAAAACAACCATCAAACTACTGGACTTTAAAATACTGGCCCACTCTTTCAACATACTTTCAGTTGTCTTCTAATTCAATATGTTTGCCTTGTTTTATATTATGTGTATGAGCAATATCAACATTTCATATAATTAACTAAAAGAAAAATAACCAAATCTAAAGGGAATATCTATACTGTTACAGTATAGATATTCCCTTTAGATCTGGTTATTTTCCTTTATTTTTCTAATACAGGTATTATAATTATTGACACTAATTATGAATAAAAAAAAAGTGTGTGCAGGGCCAGTGAAAATATACAAGGGGCCAGTAAAACTCGGATACACTGGCCCGGCGGGCCAGTAGGAAAAAAAAGTTATGTTGAACCCTGCAGAAACACTGGAGTGATTTAACAATACTTTATGTTTTACCTTATTGTCATACGTTTACATTATTTAAACTTTGATTCTGAGAAATTATATTTAATTTAGTCGATTAGGGTACGTGGGTGGCCCTAAATAACACATCATCCATGAGCCTCTCAGACTGTTGCTATGGAAAAGATGTCGGACAAGGTATTGTCTATGCAGCTAAAGAATGGTAGGCTACTTTTACTTGCGGAAATATCTCATCCCAGTTTGTTCTTCTATGATAGTGATCAATCTCTGTGGATGTGAAAATGCTGGAGCAGCCTAGCAGCGTGACGCTAAGATATCTTATACCCACAATGTACACTCACCGGTCTATTAGGTACAGCGGTTCATTTTCTTGTTAACACATATAACTTATCAGCCAATCACATGGCAGCAACTCAATGCATTTAGGCATGTAGACCTGGAAAGGACAACTTATTAAGTACGGGCACTCAGTTTACTGAGGGCCAGGGCCGCCTTTATGCACGGGCTTACCTGGGCTGAAGCCCCAGGGCCTACAAGGATCAGGGGCCTCTCAAAAAAAAAAAAAAAAAAAAAAAAAAAAAATTTTTTTTTTTTTACTGTCTCATTATAGGCCCCTGATCTAAGAAGGCCCCGCACATTGTCATTTAAATAAATTATTGACTGGCTCATGATAGGCCCCTGATCTTAGGGTGGCGTAGAGAGATCAGGGGCCCATCATGAACCAGTAAAGAAAAAGGGAAAAAAATCACATTATTTTTGGCCTACGAAGATCAAGGGGCCTATCATTCACCAGTACATTTTTGTTATTTTTGTTTAAATAACATTGTTCGGGGCAACGCAGATCAAGGGCATATATTGAGATGAGCCATTAAAAACAAAACGAAGAATTAAAAAGAGAGAAGTAGCTTTGGGATAAGGGATTAGTAAAGAAAAATTGGAATGCTGACTGACTGGATTTTTTAAACCTGTATATTTTTGTTTCTGCTTTTTGGTATTTCTGTGTCTCCAAATGATTCCAGAAAATAGCTCACATAGCACACAGTTGATTTAGCCTTAGTTTTCTTCTCAAAGTGCACCAGATTGATGCATTTTACTTTAAAAGGTTCACATTTTTCTTCCGGGGGGGCATGCCCCGGACCCCCCTAGAAGGTCCTGGGTCCCCACCACTGTCTCTTCAATAACTTGGAAAAACACTGTAACCAACCATGTGTGTTTGGTTATTAAAATTCATTATACCAGGAGGGGTCATGTTACCTTAGGTGATTTTGTATTTCATCAATAGAGATATTGTGGTGTAGACAAACATGGCTTTTACGCATCTGTATTGTAAGACCGCCGCCCGGGGGGGCCTACGAGACCTCTCAGCCCCAGGGCCTAGTGGCAGGTAAAGGCAGCCCTGCTGAGGGCCCGTAATTATTACTCTCCACCATACTTATTCTTACTTCTTACTTCTTACCTTTTATTCTTCCTCACATTTTCTAGCTCTATCTCCTCCCACACCGTTGCACGTAGAAACGCAAAAATTTCTGAAATTTTTGCGTTGTGAACTATTATACAGTTTTTTTATGAAGTCCCGACTGAAAGAACTTTGAGAGGCCACGCCCCGCACACCGTAACTCCGATTGACTTGAAATTTCTCACACAGCTGTATGTTAGGGTGCTCTACAAAAAAGCCTCTGGGACCATATAAGTCCGCAAGGGAATATTTCCCGCTAATTAGCATAAACTGAAAAACAGGGTGTTATCCACAACTTTCTGACATTTTACTGTATCAACACCAAATTTCTCGTGAAGCCCCGGGGGACTACAATAAACATACTCGTAAAAGATTAGTAGGACAACTTGAAAAACATGGCCGCCATTGACCAAAAAGTTTACGCAGGGGTGGGGCCTATCAACAAATTGGCCATAACTCCTTAACCATAGGTCCTATCATCATCAAACTTGCTGGGTATGTGCAGAAGTCATGTGGTAGCATGACCCTCGAAGCTTATCGAGATTAACCCATAGGGGGCGCCACAAATGCCCACTGACTCTGATTGACTTGAAATTTCTTACACATGTACAGCTCATGGTGCTCTACAATATAGCCTCTCGGACAATAGGGGTCAGCCATGATAATTTTTTTCGCTGCCATTGCCCAAAACGTTTACGCAGGGGCGGGGCTTATTAACAAATTGGCCATAACTCCTTAACCATAGGTCCTATCATCATCAAACTTGCTGGGTATGTGCAGAAGTCATGTGGTAGCATGTCCCTCAAACCCTATTGAGATTAACCCATAGGGGGCGCCACAAATGTCACCTGACTCTGATTGACTTGAAATTGATTACACTTGTACAGCTCATGGTGCTCTACAATATAGCCTCTCGGACAGTTTTTTTAATTTCCGCTAGGGGGCGCTGTTATTAACCCATTGATGACGGCTGCTGCGCGATGCCACATTGGCTTTCCTGCCTGATGCTGCATCGCGCAGCATTATTACTTTATCTAATTTTCATGGCATTCCCAGCATAGAATGCACTGTCATTGGTTCAAATACACATAAGGTGGGTTTTGTTGATTTTTTTAAGACCACGTGACCACCCAAAAGTTGTGCGGTTTGCCGAAAATCATGTCAATCAAAAAAATAAAAAATAAAAAATTAAAACAAAATAATAAAAAAAATACGCCGGCTATGTCGGCGACAGAACAGTTAGTGGTGTTTGGTGCGCAGAATCAAGGTCTACTATAGACTACTGACGGAAATCACACAACACATTGCATCTATTTATTAACAATATTTAATAATTTTCTAATTCATCTAATTTTGACGATTTTTAGAAATATTTGTTGGTTTGTAAGCGCTAAGGGAGCATGTTTAAATAAAACCTGTGAACTTTAACTTTTAAATGTATTTTATTTAATGTTTCTATGTGCTACACAGGCTTAGATATTAAGGTTTTGGTAGACTTGACAATTCGTACAATTTTTTCAGAAAACCCTCAGGCATTAAGGACATGCATCCTAGATTGCCATAGTCATCAATGGGTTAAGCCCCGACTGAAGAAAGTTTGAGAGGCTACGCCCCGCACACCGGAGGTTCGTAAAAGCTTTCGGGCCCGGCCGACGGGCGGGGCGCCGCCCACACGGGGATTGGCGGCCTGCGCAGGGCGGCCCGTACTTTCAAAATCTCTGCGGGATTTTCTAGTTGAAGTTCAAACTGAGCAACAGAATGGGGAAGAGAGGGGGTTTAAGTGACTTCGAACACGGCAATGTTGATGATGCCAGAAGGGCCGTTCTGAGTATTTCAGAAACTGCTGATCTACTGGAATTTTAACTCCCAACCATCTCTAGGGCTTACAGAGAATGGTCCGAAAAAGAAAAATATCCAGTGAGCGGCAGTTGTTTAGGCAAAAATGCCTTGTTGATGTCAGAGGTCAGAGGAAGATGGGCAGACTGGTTTGAGATGCCTAAATGCATTGAGTTGCTGCCATGTGATTGGCTGAGTAGCTATTTGTTTTTTTAAGCCATTGAACAGGTATACCTAATGAAGTGGCCAGTGAGTGTATATACCTGTTTTCTACGTCTGATCTGTGTGTGATATCAAGTGTTAGATGCATGGGTTTCACTGTAGCGGGGGTGATAATTCTCTCTGTTCCCTACATGGAGCTTTTCTTGGGGGTTGATGGGAGCGTCACTCACATTAGATCCCAGTTCAGCTTGTGTGTGGTGACCTCCTGCAGCAGCGCCGTGACACGCCGTCTGAAGAACACCTCGAAGCGGAGGTCATCCTCTATGACCAGGGAGGTGTGCAGACCACGATCCACAATCTATACACATGTAAACACACACACACACGACACACACACACACACACACACACACACACACACACACACACACACACACACACACACACACACACACACACACACACACACACACACACACACACACACACACACACACACACACACACACACACACAACACACACACACACACACACACACACACACACACACGAATGTAGTGTACTACAATACAATGCTGCTGGAATGATGTTTAGCAGTAATAAGAATCACTGTGGAAGCATTATTGTGAGGAAGATTTCTTAAATTTCTTTACTGAGATTATAACAGGTAGCCCTTTGTTATTATAACAAGAAACATACTATTACTATTATTATTATTATTATTATTATTATTATTATTACAATATTTCACAAATACTCTTACATTGAAATTAGAGATACAGTCATATGAAAAAGTTTGGGACCCCCTTCTAATTTTGGGGAATTTTGTTCATCATTAGCTGGGATTTCAAAGAAGCAAATTCCTTTTCATATATGACATACCTTAGGGAAACAGAAGCAATTCAGCAGTGTCATTTTGTTTATTGGAATAATAGAAAATATGCAATAGGCATCATAACAAAATTTGACTGGTGCATAAATTTGGGCACCCCAAAAGAAAAATGACATCAGTACTTAGTTGAGCCTCCTTTTGCAAAAATAACAGCCTCTAGACGCCTCTGGTAGCCTGTGATGAGTGTCTGGATCCTGGATGTAGGTATTTTGAATATTCTTCCATACTAAAGCGATCCAGTTCAGTTAAATGTGTTGGCTGCCGAGCATGGAAAGCCCGCTTCAAATCATCCCATAGATTTTCGATGATATTCAAGTCATTGGACTGCGACGGCCATAACAGAACATTGTACTTTTCCCTCTGCAGGAATTTGAACTGTGTTAAGGGTCATTGTCTTGTTGGAATATCCAACCCCTGCGCAACTTCAACTTTGTGACTGATGCTTGAACATTATCCTGAATAATCTGTTGAAACTGGGTTGAATTCATCCGACTATCGATTTTAACCAGGGCCCCAGTCCCTGAAGTGGCCACAGCATGATGGAACCTCCACCAAATTTGACAGTAGGTAGCAGGTGTTTTTCTTGGAATGCAGTTTTCTTCTTTCGCCATGCAAAGCGCTTTTTATAAAGTCCAAATAACTTAATTTGTGTCTCATCAGTCCAAAGCATTTTCTTCCAATATGAAGCTGGCTTGTCTAAATGAGCTTTTGCATACTCCATGCAACTGTATCTGTGGCGTGGGCGCAGAAAGGGCTTCCTCCTCATCACCCGGCCATACAGATGTTTTGGTGCAAAATGCGCTGAATTGTTGAACGATGTACAGATAAACAATCTGCAGCCAGATGTTCTTGTAGGTCTTTGGAGGTGATCTGTGGGTTGTGTGCAACCATTCTCACAATCCTCCACCTATGCCGCTCCTGTATTTTTCTTGGTCTGCCATGCCTGGGTTTAACTGCAACTGTGCCCGTGTCCTTCCATTTCCTGACAACGTTCCCTACAGTCGAAATTGACAATTGAAACCTTTGGGAAAGCTTCTTGTAGCCTTCCCCTAAACAATGACAATGAATAATCTTTGTTTTTCAGATCTTTTGGGAGCTGCTTTGATGATCCCATTCTGTCTCACTTCAGCAGAGAGTCAAAGAGAAGAGCAACTTGCATTTAGGCACCTAAAATACCTTTTATCATGATTAAACAGACATTTCTATGAGGTTCAAGGCTTAACATAATCCAACAAATTTTGTGTTTAAAGTCATCAGTTTTACATGCTGTTACATGCATTAAAATCAACAAAACCACAAGGGTTCCTATATTTTTGCACAGCCAGTTTCATACAACTGCTTTTCAAAAAATCTTTGTTTGGAAAACATCCCAGTACTTAGCTGTTCCTGGTAAATGAAAGACATACCACTTTTATCTTTTTTTGTGAAAGCAGAGTCAATTACAATGCCGGCTGAGAGGGGTTCCCAAACTTTTTCATATGACTGTATAGGGTATACATACTGTATAAATGTAGATGAAACCATCTCTTGACTAATTTTACGCCCAGTTACTCTGTTTTTCAGTACTAAGTGTAATCTTCTGTGCATGCACCCTTGAAGTCTGAGGCCTGTCTAAGAGTCTCACCTCTTTCCAGATGTTGAAATGAGACAGGAAACAACCCAGTTCACCCTTGGTGAGGGGTCGGCCATGATAAGGGTCTTTGTATCCCGGCAGCATCTTAATGCCCATAGCCTCTATATCAGTCTTGTTCATAGCTCTGAGAGGAAGAGAAAGGAAGTGAAAAACACAAGCAAGGATCTGATGTGTGTCAGAAGATTCATTCTATTTTATTAATGTACTGTATTATTTTAACTTCAGGTTATAGTAAAAGCAAACAAATATGTAACAACATAGCACAACACTCCATTTTCGCCCACAGAGGAGCTACAACTCTACAGCCATAATGCACTATCTATTAAAGGTAGTGCATTATGGAACACACTACCCCCAACTATAAGGGAACGTCCCACTCTGGCCACCTTTAAGAGTCAAGTAAAGGTGCAACCACCTCTAAATGTATGTTGTACCTTATTAGTTGTGTATTAATTGTATATTTGTTTAACCTACTAATCCTACTAATGAATTATCCTGTTTTACTTTTCTTTCTTTTTGTTTCTCCGTATTTGTTTACAGCAAATGTTTTTATTGTATATCTTTGTCATTTGTATTGTAACATCAACCTGCCTAATGGGCTACAATCTGGCATCAGGAAGAAGATGAGAAACGTACTTGCCATCCACGGCAGCCATAACCTTACAGCTGAGATCCTGCTCGTACAAAGCTCTTAGCATTCGATCACGGCGGTCAGTTCTCCGCACCAGATTAATCATAAACATCTGGGTGCACACAAAAGCAAAATGTTCACACAGACATGCTTAGTTTATTGTGTGTCTTTTGTTGTGTGTGTGTGTGTGTGTGTGTGTGTGTGTGTGTGTACCTCGTCAAAGCCTATCTTGTTTGGCTGCTTGGGAGTAAGAGACAGGAAGCTGGAGGGCTCCAATGGAGGATTTCTCACTTTCAAATGGAAAATGAAATAAAGGGAGAGGGAGGTTACAAAGAGAATGTGTAATGTGTTGGAGCAGGGCTTTTCCAAAATTTCGCCATTGGCCGCACAGGGGTCCTCAAGAGATTTCCAGGAAGCTCCATAAATTGAACCATAGTTTAGCTTGAGCTTGGATTTCAGCAAGACGGCTAACGGGTATGAGTAAAAACAATTACTATACTATTATTAGTAGCATTCGTTCGGTATGTTTCACATACCATCATATTGGTGTTTCCTCGCCTTTGCTGTACAGAAAGTATAGAATATACAGTAGAATATTGTGATATGTGTGATTAGTGATATTAAAACAGATGACATTCTCAGTGGGACGCTCCCTTCATTCTGATCCCACGTATTCTATTTTAAGTGGCCTTGATATGAACAGCAATTGATTTTTTTTGCAGTCTGTTTCCTGCCAACGTCTTAAACACTACAAACTGGCTGAGGAACAGAGTCAATGTCCTATTAATCATGTTAAGCAGAGGCATACACTATATTGCGTTGCTATGGCAAAAGCTCTCTAACTAAATATAACTCTTTCTGTTGCATTATGGGTACAGCAAAAAAAAAAAAAAAATCCAGTTTGGCGTAACACATTATACATTCATTAGATGCTACATCTGCAGACTAGAACAACATGACATCACAATTGAAAGATAAAGTTGGAGTAAAAACAGATCAGTCCATTTAAAAAGCAACAAATGTCCATGTACAAAGACATGATCAGGTATTAGTCACAGCCTAGTGTCTGTTCAAATACATCATCACAGGCAAACTCACACCCTTATGCTAAGATTGTGGGACAAAAAGAAATCCTTCTGGTCTTTCTAAAATACTCTTTGACCTCTTGACTTACCCATGACCTCAAGATGAGTATGCAAGAAGCTCTCCTCCTCGTCCTGCAAGGTAGCATGGGATCGCAAGGGAACTGGCAAATACCCGTACATTTCTTTGTTGCACACGTACATCTGCACCTCTGAGAAGGCAAAAAGAGAAGATACACAATGCTTACCAATGGATTTATAAACATGGTAACAATTCTATCTCTGTTGCATTGGTCTCACCTGCCATGCGTGCTGAGTAGGCAAAGACGATGACATCATCCAGGGCCCAGCTGTACTCTGGGTGTGGTGGATAAAAGGCCAGCTGACGGGAGGCCTCTTTCTGTAGGTCCAAGAGGAAGGTAGAGTGGACCATCGGTACGGGGAAACAGCCACGGCGCTCCCCCTTACGGATGGGCATGTAGGCCGGCGTGCGCTTGTAGTAACCCTGTGGAGCAGTGCAAACAAACATTCAACGGCTGCACACTTTCTTTTATGTGTCCAACTTGTTACCTCATGACATAACTAGAACTATCGCCTGGTGGTTATACAGCCCCGGAAAAAATTAAGAGACCTGTCTGGATTTTTCTTAAATCTTTATCTCAACATTACTTATTGAAAATGCTCTAAATGACAATATCTTTCTTGGGAATTTGGTAGAAATGTCGCAGCAGTTTATATTATATAATCAAAATGTTCATTTTACTCAAACATATGCCTCTAAAGAGTAAAACAATAGACACTGAACAGTTGGAGTGGTCTCTTATTTTTTTCCGGAGCTGTATGTCTACACAAGGCATACCATTTCCAAACGGTGAATCAAGCTCCTATGTAGCTACAATATGGTACAAGGTCACTGCCAACTGACAATATGTAAGGTTGCAGTTACCTTTGACCTCCAAAATACTATCAGTTCAAGTATTCTTGACATATTTTGTTCACAATAGGCAATGTCACAGTGACCTTGACATTTGACCCCTAAAATGGAGGTTTGGGCACAATGGTGTTTGTGCCAAATTTGCAGAAAATCCCTCAAAGCATTCTTGAAGTATTTCGTTCATGAGGCATGAGGTCACAGTGACCTTGACCTCCAAAATCTATTCAGTTCATCCTTAAAATTGAAGTAAGCGATTTATTTATGTTAATATAAGTGTTAAATCGCTCTTTATTCATACAGTGATCACTTATATAGTGTGCGCATTTCATAAAGCCGATCTCTCAGTCACTTGCTCTGCATGTAATCGTCAAATAAAATTTTCCGCTAAAACACTGTGGCCCTTACGTTTTTTCATATAAAACGCAACTTTTTATCTGATAAAAATATTGCCTGATCTACCATTTATTTCTTATAAAGTAATTTTAGTGTAAATTAAAGCTACCCTTACCTTTATTGCATTTTAACACTTTTTTTTGGATTAGGTTTAAAATGGTATTAATAAGGTAATGACACTCTAAAATGCAAGACAGACCCACCAGGAGTAAAAACAAACAATGATTTCAATCTCATAATATTTTGTGAAAACTTCAACCAATGATATTATTCGGAACGAACGATTTGATTGGCCGACAGACCTGTCTGTTTGCCGTCTGCTTCTGTATTGCACATTCTCAACTAGAGGGTTTGTTTTGATTCCACGGCAGACAGTAGCGAGTAGCGACCATTGTAGAAAAGGCCCCAACGTTCATAAGTTACAGTGTTGTTATTTCTTACAGTGTGTTAAGATGTGTTTTGTTCAGTGTGGATAGCAGTCAGTTAGGGCCGTGACGTCAGTCGGCCAGAGAGCCTGTTTAGTAAGTTTCCTTTCTCTTCTCTCTCGGTCAGATGTGTGAGCGTTGCCGCAGTAAGCGATCATTCCACATGGAAACGTGTTTATCTGAGTTTAAATGTGAATCACCTGTGTGTGAGTATGTACATGCAGTCCCGATCGCTGTTATAATATAGTTTGCGTGTTATTAACGGCTGCGATTCGCGGGTCGCAACAGCTGCTATCAATCTCCTCACGAGCGGAGTTTAAGCCTGTGTTCTTTTCCCGCGATCTATATGCGGCTGTGCCTGTGAAAGAAGGAAAATAAAGAGCGGATAAAACCCTATTCCTCCTCTCCTAGTCTCGTACCGGTACAGCCACATGTACAGCCACCAGTTTCCTCCGCTACAATATAACTCACGTGCGTGCGCGGAGGCAGTAGGTTGTAAGTCTACTTGTGTAAATAAAGTTTCTTCAACAAAAAAAATAAAACACCGGGGATGGGAATGAGGGGGTGAGGCATTTGAGGCAGGATGGTATGATAGTGCTGTAATTCTCAATTGCAGGATCGTTATGAGTCCCTTTAATTGAGACATTTAAAAATAAAAAAATTGCTTTTGATTTCTTGCTGTCTGACAAGGACACCAAAATGGACCTAGTTGAAGAATTACGTTTGGTCAAACGTACCACTAATCAGATGCAAAGGATGCGGAGTGACCCTGGGGTGCACCTTAAGCTGTTATACATGTGTGAGTGAATATCGGCATGAGGAAACTAAACATCTGCAGTACCTGTGACGTCATGCCGCACCAGAAGTTAGAGTACGCAGCTCTGGACTCCAGCATGGGCGCTACGATAGTCTTGTTCTCTCTCATCAGTTTCCACAACATGTTGGGATTGGTGAGCAGGTTGTCACAGTCAGCCAGCTAGGAGGAAAAGGCACAATATTGACAACTGTTGCACACACACACACACACACACACGTTGCAAGCAAGCGCAAAATGTCACCTGCCGCCACTAAAATGATTGATAGAGCCACAGCAAAATGGTTTATCACAGAGTACACCCTCCTGACCCATCTCCTCACAAACCGGCACTACCAAAGCTGAGGTCATTCTCAAATGGAGATTTTAAAATTGTCCTTCGCCAATGTTTTTAAATTAGGGCTGTCAAACGATTAACATTTTTAATCAGATTAATCACAGGATTCTGTGGATTAATCACAATTAATTTTATCATTCGAAATATGCCCAAAAAATTCAAATTTTCTCTGTATATTATTGTATGAACAGAAACATAAATGACAGAAGGTGGATATGTACATTTAAAATTAGTATTTCTATTACAGTTTTTTTCGATTGCTAAAGCACAATAGGCACAACTGAAACCGCATGTGCAAAACTCTTAACACAGTGTGCATCACTAAAATGCACCGGTGCAATTCAGTTCATTTTGCCTCCATAAGTCACTCACAGCAACAAAACTGTTAATTTAAATGAAAATCACACTTTGACACACACAACACACAGACCTACAAAACACTAACAACAAGCAGCACAACATAAAAGATGAACTTTTGCTATTTAAAGTCAAATATTTTAAGTTTAAATAATCAGAGTGATTTCACATACTGTAAAACAATATTTCACAAGAAAATAAGATGAAATTTGATGACTGTAATGTACCATATGACAAGAATGAATGACAAACACAGCAATTTGGTGCTATACAATATCTTTTATTTTGTACTAAAAAATAAAACTTTGCAACAAAAACTCCTGTAGTTTCAGGGCTGTAAAAATCAAACAAAAAAACTTAAATTGTGTCACTTTCAAAAAATGTAATCCTGCCTATCTTCCTCATTGGGCCACATATTTTCGTCGACGTCGCAGCGTATATTCTCCCTTGCGAGACACCGAGGGAAATATCGACGGGCATGTCTTATCCATCCCTGGCAGTCCTCGGGAGACGTGTGCCCACAGGCGGTATTCATGGCCTCTAACAAGGTCATTTGGTCGTGTGGCAGGTGGTCATAGACCTTCCACCTCCAAGCTGAGAAGAATTCCTCTATGGGGTTGAGGAAAGGCGAGTATGGGGGCAGGTAGAGGTTCGTCATCCTTGGATGTGCAGCAAACCACTCTCTCACTTTGTTAGTGCGGTGGAAAGCTACATTGTCCCATACCAGTACAAAAACAGGAGCATTCCTTCTTCTGCCTGCTGGCACAAGCTAATCGTGTAGCTCATCTAGAAAGGCAATGAGCCTGGCTGTATTATAGGGGCCAATCAGGGGTGTGTGGAGCAGCACACCCTCGGTAGAAATAGCCAGTGTTGGGAACGTTACTTTAAAAAAGTAATTAGTTATAGTTACTCACTACTTGTTCCAAAAAGTAACTGAGTTAGTAACTGAATTACTTTATAATAGAAGTAACTAGTTACCAGGGAAAGTAACTATTTGCGTTAGCCTACTGTAAAAAAAAAATTGCTACATGTCAACAAATTTGGATTTTTCTGAGCAGTTTTCACAAGTCAGTTGAAATGAGTAGATCAGACAGGTAGGCCTACTTGTAGGCTACATAACATATGTATTGCACATCAACAGACAGCAAGAGGTGTATCCTGCACTTCAAGTATTTTGTTCTCAACAAAAGTAGTGGAGGAAAACTTAAGGCCAAAAACTCAGACTATGAAGCATGAGACGATGAGAGGAGGACTAAGGATTTATCCTATGTTTATTTCCTTCTTTAACATGCACAGCAGCATACAGATCCCAGGAAAAGAATAATAGCAATATTCGGCTCGTGATGACACGCTAAACAGCTGTTGCAACCGGCGAATCGCGGCCGTTTAATAACGTGCATAAATTATAATTTAAAGAGATCGGGAAACTCCATGCACTTATTCACAAGGGCGATGCAAACAAACTCAGGGAGAGCACGTTTCAACCGTGGATTGATAGGTGGTTACTGCGGCAACGTGCACGCTCGTCGCTCACACAACAGAGAGAAAGAAAAAGAAACTTCACTAAACAGGCGCTCCGGCTGACTGACGTGACGGCGCTAACTGACAGTTATAATGTCATCCACACTGAATAAAACACAAAACACACCGGTCTCCTCACTAGCAGTTTGTGTAGTATGGAGCCAGGGGCGCGTTCGGATTACACAGTTTATTCAATCAATTCAAAGTAACGCACCGCATTTAACGTTCAGTAACGATAATGGCGTTGTAACGACGGATAAAGTAATTAGTTAGATTACCCCGTTACTGAAAAAAGAACGGCGTTACCTAACGCCGTTATTTAAACGGCGTTATTCCCAACACTGGAAATAGCTGCGCACATTGTGATGTTTGCCCCTCGCTGGCTAGGGACATTCACCGTAGCTCTTCGCCCAATGACGTTTCTTCCCCTGCGGCGCGTTTTTGCTAAGTTGAAACCAGCCTCATCCACAAAAATGAAGGAATGGGCTGTCTGCCTGGCGTCAATCTCCAATAACATTCTGAAATACAGTAAATACAACATTTTACAGTTACAGTATTGTACAGTTAGATTTACCTGTATTCACATTACAGTACAGTTCATAGCTGCATATGTACCATTTAGACATCTTACCTGGACATATTGGTACCTGAGCAGTTTCACAGGTCACTGTTTCGCTCAAAGGGCACTGTGTACAGCTGCTTCATTCGTACCTGATGTTTCTTTAGGATTCTGGCAATTGTAGTAGTGCTGACTGAATCGATATGTATAAACATCTCATCGTCTGCCAGCACTCTATCTTTAATTTCCCGCAGTTTTATAGCATTGTTGGCAACAACCATGTCAACATTACTATTCCTGCGCATCAGAAAATATTCTGCCTCTTCCTCCAGTGGGAGGCAATCTTTGGATCCTATTGTATAAAATAGAAAAATATCAATATTATAAAACACATTTAGAAAGAACAACTAAAAATGACTCTTTACATAGGCCTAGGCCTAGTTACAGTAGTTACAGGAATTCAGTTAATCATTTACTGTACTATAGGAATGCAGATCTTACCTGTTGGTTTCCCGGAAAATTCGAACAATTGATGCAACTGTGGATCGTGTGAGATTTGGTTGGACCCGTAAACCTGCCTCAGTCATTGAGAGACCATGGTTGACCACATGGTCAATAATGGTGGCCCTGATCTCATCAGAGACAGCAGCTATTGCTCTTGCTCTTCCTTGTCCTCTTCCTCTACCTCTCCCTCTTCCTCTTCCTGGTCCTCCTCGCATCATAACTCTCCCGGGCACCCTTCTCTGAATACCGACCTGTCTTTCTGGATCCATTTTTTCCCAAGAGATCTAAATTGTTAACCTGTCCCTTTTTATAGGTCCAACAGTAACTTGAAATTGTTATCAGCTGTGTATTTTATTTCATATATTGGTAATATTCTACTAAGATTTGCAATACATTTCAATATGGCTAATGCCAGAAACCATCACTCTGTTTTGAATGTGCTCCTAAGAGTTTTGAATACAGTGATGTTCTGCAACATGTGTGTAAGCATTTGGCAAAAACTGTAAAAAAATAATTGTAATACTTTATTTTCAAGTGTTGTGCTTTTAGCTGAAATTAAATAAGCTTTTTTATTTTACATATCGGTAATATTCTTGGGAATATTCTCCTACAATTTCAACACATTTCGATAAGGTAAATGCAGAATCCCATAATTTGTTTTGTATGATTTCCTAAGAGTTTTGAGCACAGTGTCTTAGCAATTGAACATTTTGGCAGAAATCCACAGTGTTTTGCAGGTTGTTGTTTATGAATGGAAGAAGAGTTTGTGAGTTTTGGTCAATGAGGTTTCTGACTGGACTTCCGGGTTGCAGAGCATGGAGTAGGTGCGTTCGCTCTCTAGCTCCCACTGACTATTTCGGACCTAACTGATTAACCCTATTTTCATCGATTTTTTTTGTGCTTGTATTGCCGGTAACACTAGCACTGATTTGGAAAAATGCCCAGAGGAAAGAAAGGAGCAAAATGAGATTCAGCAGAGTCAGATATGTCCTCGGACAGCGTGGCTAGCACTGACGTTGGTGCTAGCTCAATGGCTTCCATTCCAGACCTGCTTGAGCAGCATAGAGCAGCCATAGCCGCGGAGTTCAAGTCATCGTTCGACAGATTGGTCACTAAGCTAGACAACATCCAGGCCGTGGTCTCAGGCCATGGGAAACGTATAACCGATCTCGAGGAGAATGCAGAAACTGTTTGCGGACGCCTGGAGCAACTTGAGGCTACATGCTCCTCACTGCAGGAAGACAACAAGTCCCTGAAATCTAAACTATCGGATTTGGAAGGGAGAAGCAGGAGACAGAACGTTCGTATTGTGGGCTTACCAGAGTCACTTGAGGGTGCACGCCCCACCGCCTTTTTCTCCGAGCTCTTTGTCGAGGTTTTTGGTGATCAAGTTCTCCCTTCTCCCCCGGAACTGGACAGAGCTCACCGCACTTTGGCACCCAAATCTGGCCCGGGCGAGAGATCGCGGCCCGCCATCATCCGCTTCCACCGATACCAGACTAAAGACTTGATCATGAGAGAGGCACGTAAACAAGGCGAGCTGGAATACCACGGCCACAAGCTCCGGTTCTACAAGGATTACAGCGCGGAGTTCGTGAAGCAGCGGGCTGAATACAGGGGGGCCATGGCTGAGCTGTATCAGCGCGGTCTCCATCCCTCTCTCCTATTCCCTGCGAAACTTCGTATTACTCTCCAGAGCGGCGAGAGACGGTGGTTGCGGTCCGTCTCTGAAGCATCTAACTACATCTCAACATTGGGTGTGAGTCCGTAGTAAATACGATTGCCTGCTGTGAGTATACAAATTTGGACAAACGCTCTTTTCATATCCCCAGCCAAACTCTCAGACTGATGGTACTACACATATTTTTTCTCCCTTTTTAAAAAATGAGTAAATCAGCTGGGTGAGCGTGACATTTCTGTTGCTTGTCATTTTGACGTATTGTCTAGCTCACTCGCTTAAAAAAAAAAAATTGTATCTCTATTTTAAAACGGCTGGATTAGCGTGTCTGTTCTTTCTTTTTTTCAATTTTTTTTTTTTGCTATTTGGACAGCTTGTCTAACTCACGCGCCTTGTTCTTTTTTTTTTGTATTTTGAATCTGCTGGGTGAGCATGGTATTTTTGTTTAGTGTGTTGTCATTTTGACAGTTTGCTGGATTGTTCATAGTGTTACTAGGCCAGGGGTCTCCAACAGGTCGCTCGCGAGCTACCGGTAGCTCGCGGGCGGGTTTTCAGTAGCTCGCCTGATAGGTTGACCGACTTGTAAAAAAAAAAAAAAAAAAAAAAAAAAAAAATTTTTTTTTTTTTTTTTCACAAGTTAAAAATCTGATGAAGGTAAATGCACCTCTTCCCATGGTCAAAACTTTGCGATTTGCGGTAAATAAATGTTCATGTGTCTCAAAGCGTTTCTCTATCAGCTGGTGTGTGTGCTGCTCTGCGGCTCTGCATGCGGCCATGCATGACTACGGCATGCACTGTCTTTGACCTTTGCATAAATGTATTTAATCATTTTAAGGGGAAAACACATTTTATTTATTATTTCAACTATTGAGTTATTTGTAAAACAGCCTGCTAGTGTAGCCATACAAGATTTATTTTCTGAATTTTCAATGCTGCTTTATTTTTATGTTTTAAATTGGGAAATACATGTTCCAAAACGACCAATAACCTCTGTATTTAAAAAGAAATCAAGCAAGTAGGCTAATAATAACCATTAATGAATGTTATCACAGTAGGCCTAATTGTCCACAATAATCTCACAACAGCCCCCTATCCAAAAAGGAACTTTAAAAATGTACAACTGTAAGGTCAGTTGTCTGTTTTATTCAAATAAGCAGTTGTTTATTTCTGTAGTGCATATTGGCATCTTTGAGCAAAATACCCCCAAAATTTTCGGCGCGCCGCTTTGCGCCGCGCCTCCTCCACACGTCCTCCACACCTGGGGGAAACACTGTTACGTCACAATAAGAAGTGTAATATAGACATTGATGTCAATTTTCAGTGATATGTGGCCCACAAAAAGTGTAAAGTAATGTGTTCTTGGACCTTTGATTGGGAAATTATTTATGATAAGCATTGGGTATTGCAATTTCACACGTGTACAAACAGAAGCTTAATTCATTTGATGTGTGCGATGTACATAAATATAAGCGATTTGATACAAGTAGCTCTTGGCCACTTACATTTTTTCAAAGTAGCTCTCAGTTGAAAAAAGGTTGGAGACCCCTGTACTAGGCTGTTATGGGGTGAAATGTACAAGACCTATGTGGGAAGCTAGCACAGGTCAGGAAGTTAAGGCTTGGAATGTTTGTTGTGAGTAAGTAAGGGTCTTTTGGGGTTTGCTGTTTAGAGCAATATATGGGGTGGGTTCAGGGTGGGATGGGTTGGTGTTAACTGGGGGTTTAGCTCAGTTAACACCAACCAGTCATCACCTGCTGTGTTTTCAGTTATTTGTGTTTTCCTTTTTTTTGTGTGTTTTTCTTTCCCTCTGTATTTTGCTACTCTTTTTCTTATCGGAGCAACTCTTTTTATTCTCACTATAACTGAGCTAGATGAAGGGCAATCTTAATTTAATTAGTTGGAATGTCAAGGGGCTAAATCACCAAGTGAAAAGGGGTAAGGTCTTAACCCACCTAAAACGGCTCAGGGCTGGAATAGTTTTCCTTCAAGAAACCCACTTACATGACTCTGACCATGGGCGATTAAGTAAATGCTGGCGTGGACAATTTTTTCATTCTAATTTCAGGGGTAAGGCTAGGGGCACAGCTATCCTTATTGATAGTAATATTCCTTTTGAGTCCTCAAACATTATATCAGATAAAAATGGACGTTTTATTATTGTCTCAGGCAAACTTCACAATAAGTCAGTCATCTTGGCCAATGTCTACGCGCCTAACGTCGATGATGTAGAATTCTTCAAGAGATTTTTTTCTCAACTCCCTGATCTCAATTCCCATTCTCTTATTCTTGGTGGGGATTTTAATTGTTATCTAGATCCAGTCTTGGATCGCTCTTCCCCCAAACCTGCCACTCTTAGCAGATCTGCAGGTTATATCAAATCATTTCTTGCTGATTATAGCCTCTCTGATCCATACAGGTTTTTATACCCCACAGGAAGAGAATATTCATTCTTTTCACATGTCCACCATACTTACACCCGAATTGATTATTTTTTTGTTGATAATTCATTGATGTCAGACCTAAAGTCATGCAGTTATGAAAGTATTGTGATCTCAGATCACGCTCCTCTGCTCCTTCAACTGGCTTTCTCTGACGTTGAGTATGCAAGAAGGCAGTGGAGACTGGATCCATTGTTGCTCACAGATGAGAGTTTTCTTTCACACATCTCTACACATATTAAAACTTTTTTGAGTATAAATAAAACACCAGATGTGTCCAATGCAACAATTTGGGAAGCCCTGAAAGCCTATTTGAGAGGTGAAATTATATCATTTGCAGCATACAAAAATAAGTGTACAAAACAGAAACAAACTGAAATTTCGGATCAGATTCTGAACATAGACAGACAATATGCTAATTCACCTTCATCTGAACTTTACAAAGAACGTTTAAAACTTCAGACAGAATTCAACCTTCTTTCGTCTCGTCAAGTTGCAGACCAGTTGCTTAGGAGCAGAAGTACTTTTTACGATAGATGAAAAACTCTCTTTTACATTTCACATAAAAAATCTTGTCTGTCGTCTGCGACAAAAGATTGGATATTTTTATAGGAATAAAGCCACCTTCCCGTTGTTCAGTAGAAAAAGGATTATTGAGGCAGTTTTTATGTCTGTCCTTGATTACGGTGATGTGGTTTATCGGCATGCATCTCGTTCATGCCTCAAACTCCTAGACTCTGTATTTCACTCTGCTTTGAGATTCATTACAGGAGATGCTTATGATACACACCATTGTGTTTTATATGAAAAGGTTGGGTGGTCCTCCCTTAAGGAGAGACGTGATGCACATTGGCATATTTTTACATATAAAGCTCTGACTGGAAAGCTACCACTCTATTTGACAGAAATGCTGCTTATTTCAGAAGGGCTTTATCAAACCCGCTCAACTGACATGCTCATGTTATATGTCCCCTATGCCCGGTCTGAGCTTGGTAAAACCGCTTTTAGCCATAGTGCCCCTGACTCCTGGAACAGCCTACAACATACAATTAAAATAAATACACTCATAACTGTTCACCAATTTAAAATTATTATTTTGAATCAGCCCCTCTACACTTGTAACTGTTTTAATTAGGCTATTGTCTCTTTCATTCAATTGATCTGAATGTTTTAAATTGTTGTTGTCTGTGTCTGTGTGTGTGTGTGTAAACTTGTTATGTATTCTCATTGTATATTGTGTATCTGTACAAACTCGACGTCATTGTAAAAGAGGGTCACCCCTCAATTGATCTTTCGAGGTTAAATAAAGGAAAATGAAATGAAATGAATGAATTAATTTGTTTTTCACCCTTGAAAAATTCGGTTTGAGTCCTGTTTTCACTTCTTGGGTTAAATTATTATATGCATGCCCTTCTGCCTCAGTATTAACAAACAGCCATTACTCAAGTAGTTTTGATCGGCACCGTGGGACCCGGCAGGGTTGTCCTTTGAGCCCGCTCCTTTTTGCCATCACAATCGAACCACTTGCGATTGCCATTTGCGGTAACAAACAGATTCAGGGGATATGGAGAGGAGGAATTGAACATAAGGTATCATTATACGCCGATGACTTACTTTTGTTTGTCGCCAAGCCAGCCACCTCTTTACCGGAGGCACTTTCTGTGTTGGAGGTCTTTAGTCAGTTTTCTGGCTATAAACTTAACTTGAGTAAGAGCGAACTCTTTCCGATTAATAAAGAAGCTCTTAAACTTGATTATACAGCTCTCCCACTCAAAGTCGTGACAGATCAGCTGAGTTACCTTGGGGTATGTTTTACCAGAAATTTTAAAAACCTATTTAAATCGAACTTCCTCAAATTATTGGATCAGACGAAGCAAATATTATCGAAGTGGCTTTCTCTCTCATAGGTAGAATAAATTCAATTAAAATAACATTACTCCCAACGTTCCTATATCTATTCCAATGTCTCCCCATCTTTCTCCCCAAATCCTTTTTTCAGGCCCTTGACTCTTTAATGATAAATTATATTTGGAATGGTAAACACCCTCGGTTACGGAAAGCTTTTCTTCAAAGACCCAAACAAACAGGTGGAATGGCCCTCCCTAATTTCCAATACTATTACCGGGCTGCTAATATCCGTTCTTTAGTGTATTGGGTGCATTTTCACCTTGACGACTCAGCCCCAGTCTGGGTAACAATGGAGTCCAGCGCTATTAGCCCATTGTCTCTATCTGCCCTCTTAAGCGCCGCACTTCCACTCTCTTCGGCTATTCCCAACAGTAGTCCCGTGATTAAGCACTCCCGTCGAATTTGGACCCAATTTAGGAAGAATTTTGGAATGCAGAATTTTTCACTTTTCAGCCCAATTGCAGCTAATCATTTGTTTACTCCCTCGACGGTGGCTGGTGCATTCAAGATCTGGCATAAAAAAGGCTTAAAATGCATCGGTGATTTATTTATTAATAATCTATTTGCTAGTTTTTCTCAATTGACAAAACATTTTGGTATCGAAAAGACTAATTTTTTCCGATTTCTGCAAATCAGGCATTTTACGCAGAAGTTAATTCCCCAATTCCCTTATAAACCGCAAGCCAATCATGTCAATTTGTTTCTTTCTGTAAACCCCACATTAAAAGGCTCAATTTCTGTGTTTTTCAACCTTATTTCGAAGTTGCATAGCCCCTCATTAGCAGCTATAAGAACCCTGTGGGAGCAGGACCTAGGTTCTGCCTTCACAGATCACATGTGGGATTCAGTCCTGGATCGGATACACTCTGGCTGTGTCTTGATTCAGAGACCACGCACTTGGTAGGACGCAGTCTCGCGGTCTATGAAGGCTATAGCCTATGAAGGCCGATTTTAAGGCCGGTTTTAAGGCCAACGAGCCTTGTTAAACGGGACGGTCTCCGCAGGTCTCGGTTTACGAGCATTTCCGGTTCACGTAACAAGCCGTTACCTTGCGTGACGACTCGCCGCTCCTGTGCTGCCTAGCAACCCTGATTGCTGCCAACGGAGACAGCCCTGTCAACGGAGGAAAAAAGAAAAAGAAGTTGCCTACCAGACGAAAAGAAAAAAAAGTACAAGAAAAAAAGAAAGGAAGATAAAAGTTAAGAAGATGGAGCAACACGTTGCTGTTTTGTTATTTTTTATTTTATTTTATGCCATCTCTGAAAAAAACGCAATGAATCATGGGATATGTTAGGCTGCGAAGGATACATCTGATGCAGCCTTCAAAACTGCTTCAAAACCGTGAAACGAAGGCTGCATTTCACGACCGCATATGAGGAGCCTTGCGAGGAGCCTTGCAAATGGGACAGCCTTTGCGCGCCGCTATGACGCAATCGGTCTTCAAATGCAGCCTACGAGGCCGGTTCCAAGACCGCAACCCCTGAATCAAGACATAGCCACAACTCTACCTCCATGTGCGCCCGACATGCTCTTGTGCAATTTAAAGTAGTACATCGTATCCACATATCTAAAACTAAATTAGCTCGTATGTTCCCCGATGTAGACCCAACCTGTGATAGCTGTAAGAGCGCACCGGCATCACTCTTTCACATGTACTGGTTGTGTCCCACCTTGACTGAGTTCTGGACATCAATTTTTCAAACAATTTCTGAAGTACTTCAGCATCAAATTGAGCCGAACCCTTTCACTGTAATTTTTGGCATCGCTCCCAATTCAGGCTTGCCTAAAGTGAAGCTAAAGGTACTGGCCTTCACCTCTTTACTTGCTCGTAGGGCTATCTTACTTAAATGGAAAGATCCTGCTCCTCCTTCCCACTCACATTGGATTAGAGACATTGGCCCTCATTTATCAACCATGCGTAGACCAGAAAAATGGGTGTACGTACATTTATCAATATGGACGTGAGCGTATGATACGCTCAAATCCCACGCCAGCTCTCAGCTCGTGTACGCAAGTTTGTAAACAGCATGGACTCGCAGTGCAGGCTGTGCCGGGTAGCCGATGACTTTGTTGGACAATTATTAGAAGGTAATACAAATGCAGTGTTTGCTCAGACCGAAATAAAGATATTAATCACTTAAAATTGTGCAGCTTATGGTGTGCAATTGAGTAGGAGAGTTGATTCAATAGTGCGCACACCGGCCACTTAGGAGCGCTGCATGGGACTGCGTAAGGGCAGTTATCTTCGACTTGGAGCAGCTGGGGGGACACTGAGGCACGGGGGCTGCATTCATTCAAAATGTTAGCCTAAGTATTAAATATGTTGTAGGCCTACACTGCTCTTTATGATAAAAAATACACGGCACAACATTCAGCTTAACATTTTATTTATTTGACGCACCTTTTCTCTCTTTTAATGTGTCATCGCTTAAGCGAGCGATTATTTTCCACCGTTAACCGGCACGTTTTTCCGATCTGCTAGTGGAGCAGCTCAGCAGGACGGTGGGCACTCTCACAGCTGATCGTTGCCGGGTCGGCTTGTGCAGCTGACGGCCGGGCTGACCACTCGTGCCAAGCGCATGCTGTCATACAGTACAGTATTTTTAGTTTTTAAACCCCTTTTGAGTAGTGCTATCTAAAAGGGCCAACACATTTTAATCATTCAAATCTCTGCAGACGTGTATGTATTTTATGGGGACCATTATCGGACAGTTGGTCCGTCTTTTTCTCCTCTACCACTTATATTATGCCCGCACGTTGGTTGCATTTCAGAACAGCAACACGCTTTTTTTAGTGGCAATTTTTGAGTCAGACCACTTTTTCTTCATCTATGTAAAGAAATGGCGACATATAATTGTATATGCTGTTTTATAGCATTTGAGCGCTGGAGATCGTTTGTTGTCAACATCAACTGCCTTCTGTCGTTCTTTGATGCCGCTTGTAATGCTCCGAAATGAAACTCTTTTTTTTTCTACTTTTGCTGTTATTCTGTCAATTTCTACTTCAGAGAAGTTACTCTTCTGTGCCGTAATGCACGTATGCATGTCGTAAAACCTCTGGGCGAGGCCTCTAAACTGAGAAAATATAGGGGCGTGATACGATTGTTTTCAGCCGCCGCATTTATCAATAATTGCCTGGCGTACGCTGAGATTGGCGAGATACGACTGTTTGATAAATCCCACGCGATACCTGGCGTAGGGAGGTATTTGCGCCAGAATCTGCACCAGTTTCCACGCAAGTTTGATAAATGAGGGCCACTATGTCATGTATGAATCTGGAGAAAATTCGTTGCACTACCCAGGGATCTGAGACTAAATTTCATAAAATATGGCGCCCCTTCCTAAACTATTTTAAGAAACCGACCACAATAATTGAAGAGTAGCTACCCCCTCCCCTCTTTTATTTTATTTAATTTTATTTCTTTGTGTTTTTTGTTTCATATTGGTTGTTTGTTTTTGTTTCTTGAAGTGTGTGTTTCTGTTTCGTTTCTGCTATTTTTAACATTATGTATTATTTTGTGTACTAATTTCTTAATGCAGGATTGTTTGTAATTGGGTGTGAGGGTGGGATATGGGTGGGGTATGTTCGGGGGGGGGGGGGGGGGAAAGGAGAAAAAATTTATAATCCAGTGTACTGCAGTTGCTTTGCTACTCTGTGATTTAATAAAAAAAAACCTTTGAGAGAAAGAATGAGGTTTCAGACTGCATTTTGCGTGAAGTGAATGAAAAATGAAACACAGTTTGGAACCCATGGACTTCATAGTGCACACTGTGTTAAGAGTTTTGCACATGAGGTTTAAGTTGTGCCCACTGTGCTTTAGCAATAGAAAAAAAACTGTAATTGAAAATCCAAATGATGGTTTTAATACTGAAAATAAATTTAAATCAAACTAAAATATATACATACCTCACCATTATTCAATTGGTCTGTCTCTTTACTAGCCTATGTCTTTGGGCAAATATACGCTATAAAATGGCATTTATTTGGCGAATTTATAGGTTGTGCATTCTTGAATACAACTTGATTACAGTCCGCGGTTTGTTTGTTTGTTTGTTTGTTTGTACGAGCGACCACGTCCTAGGGAACTGTTCATTTGTGCCAGGAAGCCGACGTTATGTTGATCTCTAATCACACACACCTCTGAAAACTAGGTATGGGGCCGATCCGATCCGGTATCGGGTCCGATATGGCCAAAATCTACGGATCAGATATCGGACTGAAAGCTCCGATATAAAATCAGGTTAAAAAAAATAATAAAAAATAGCTGGGTTGATATATCAGCTGATAGTAGTAAATGTTTAAGATACATCAATATTGCTTTTATGTCGGCCAATAAGTACAGAGAACTCTATGAGCACTAAGTATGTGAAAATGACAAAGTTTAGAAACAGTTTCGTCATTGGATATTTGGTCACCAGTGAGCTCTGACAAATTTATTTTTGAACTGTAAAATGAACCGTTCCTTGTACATCCTGAAACTTTTGGCCTCCTTATAAAATAGTCTTGGTTAGAATAGCTATGATTGTTAAGAAAAAGGCACTACAGTGAAGGAAATGAGTATTTGATCCCTCACCGATTTTGTAAGTTTTCCCACTTACAAAGAGATGAGCGGTCTATCATTTTAAAGCTAGGTTTATTTTAACAGTGATAGACAGAATATCAAAAAGAAAATCCAGAAAATCACATAAAAAAAAGATATAAATTATTTTGAATTTCATTGAGTGAAACAAGTATTTGATCCCCTACCAACTACACTCAACAAAAATATAAACGCAACACTTTTGTTTTTGCTCCCATTTTTCATGAGATGGACTTAAAGATCTAAAATTCATTCCAGATACACAATTGTACCATTTCTCTCAAACATTGTTCACAAATCTGTCTAAATGTGTGATAGTGAGCACTTCTGCTTTGCTGAGATAATCCATCCCACCTCACAGGTGTGCCACATCAAGATGCTGATCTGACATCATGATTAGTGCACAGGTGTGCCTTAGACTGTCCACAATAAAAGGCCACTCTGAAATGTGAATTTTTTTGCTTTATTGGGGGTCTGGGGACTCAGAACCAGTCAGTATCTGGTGTGACCACCATTTGCCTCATGCAGTGCAAAACATCTTCTTCACATAGAGTTTATCAGATTGTCAATTGTGGCCTGTGGAATGTTGGTCCACTCCTCTTCAATGGCTGTGCGAAGTTGCTGGAGACGGCTTATGGTGGAGAAATGAACATTCAATGCACGAGCAACAGATCTGGTTGACATTCCTGCTGTCAGCATGCCAATTGCACGCTCCCTCAATGCTTGTGGCATCTGTGGCATTTTGCTGTGAGGCAAAACTGCACATTTCAGGGTGGCCTTTTATTGTGGACAGTCTAAGGCACACCTGTGCACTAATCATGATGTCAAATCAGCATCTTGATGTGGCACACCTGTGAGGTGGGATGGATTATCTCAGCAAAGCAGAAGTGCTCACTATCACACATTTAGACAGATTTGTGAACAATGTTTGAGAGAAATGGTACAATTGTGTATCTGGAATGAATTTTAGATCTTTAAGTCCATCTCATGAAAAATGGGAGCAAAAACAAAAGTGTTGCGTTTATATTTTTGTTGAGTGTATAAAGAATTCTGGCTCCCACAGATTAGTCCTTGTGCTTTAAAAAAGTATTCCTAATCTCAACTACCTGTCTCAACTTGTTACCTGTATAAAATACATCTGTCCACAGAGTCAATAAATCAAACTCCAACATCTCCATCATGGGCAAGTCCAAAGAGCTGTCTAAGGACATCAGGGACAAGATTGTAGACCTGCACAAGGCCGGAATAGACTACAAGACCATTGGCGAGAAGCTGGGTGAGAAGGAGACAACTGTTGGTGCCATTATTCGAAAATTAAAGAAACACAAAATGACCATCAATCTCCCTCGGTCTGGGGCTCCATGCAAGATCTCACCTTGTGGGGTATCAATGATCATGAGAAAGGTGAGAGATCAGCCCAGATCTACACAGGAGGAGCTTGTTTATGATCCCAAGGCAGCTGGGACCACAGTCACCAAGAAAACCATTGGAAACACACTATGCCGTAATGGATTGAAATCCTGTAGTGCCCGTGAGGTCCCCCTGCTCAGGAAGGGACATGTACAGAACTGTCTAAAGTTTACCAATGAACACCTGAACGACTCAGAGAATGCTTCGGAGAAGGTGATGTGGTCAGATTAGACCACAATCAAGTTCTTTGGTATCATAGTCACTCGCCATGCTTGGAGGAAGAGGAATTCTGACTATGACCCCAAGAACACCATCCCCACAGTCAAGCATGGAGGTTGAAGCATTATGCTTTGGGGGTGTTTCTCTTCTAAAGGCCAGGACACACCGGGCCGATAATCGCCGAACATGTTCAATCGGCGGCGGGCAGTCTTTCAGTTGGAGCAATTTGATTGGTGGAGGGCTAGCGAATCAGAGAAGCCCGGAAGTGGGCTTCAACAGTTCAAACGGCTAACAACAGTATTGCATCGCAACCCATTGTTTTAATGTGTTTGTTTGTTTCGTTCAGTGAGTACTCACATGCATCACCCTTGTTGACTGCTCGACACCATGCTCGACACTCTCTGCTAAAAATGGTGCTCTTTATGGTCCAGAGATATAAATACGTATTTATATCTATGTTTATGGACTAGACAGCTGTCCCATCATTTCCGGATTCCGTATTTTTTTGGGCCACAATACAGATTAGCGCCCCTGCTGTTATGGAGACATTACGTCCCGCGCAAGCGCAGAGCGTACGGAAAGTCAGTAGTCGGCTCGGTGTGTTCTTCGCCCTTTTTTGGCCGCAACGGGCAGACTGGAGCTGCCTGAAACGGCATACTCCATTTTCGGGTTAGTTGGACCGGTGTGTCCTGGCCTTAAGGGGACAGTAAAACATGGCCCCCATGTACCATGAAATACTGGGTGACAACCTCTTTTTCTCAGCCAGGTCCGTAAAAATGGGTCGTGGATGGGTCTTCCAGCACGCCAATGACCCTAAAAATACAGCAAAGGCAACAAAGGAGTGGCTCAAGAAGAAGCACATTAAGGTCATGGAGTGGCATAGCCAGTCTCCGGACCTTAATCCAATAGACCTGTGGAGGGAACTGACGCTCAAGCGACAGCCTCGAAACCTTAAAGATTAGGAGAGGATCTGCAAAGAGGAGTGGTCCAAATATCCTCCTGAGATGTGTGCAAACCTGGTCATCAACTACAAGACACGTCTGACCTCTGTACTCGCCAACAAGGGTTTCTCCACCAAGTACTAAGCAATATTTTGATAGGGGATCACATACTTATTTCACTCAATGAAATGCAAAATTATTTCTATCTTTTTTAATGTGATTTTCTGGATTTTCCTTTTGATATTTTGTCTATCACTGTTAAAATAAACCTAGCATTAAAATTATAGTTAATTTCATTGTAAGTGGGCAAACTAACAAAATCATTGAGGGATCAAATACTTATTTCCTCCACTGTATATCATCAGATGTTTATAAATGAATTAATATATTACTAATTAATCATTAATTAATACCCACAAAATCTTGTATTTCTTATAATTTCCATTGAGAATGTTTCAGCCCTAATATTTTTCAAGGCTCCAGGAACATATATTGACAATCCCAAAATGAGTGCATATGCAGGTAACCATAGCAACAATTCTTCGCCTTCTTTTCTACATGTGACGGCCATCGCTGTTACCTACAAAAAAACACTTTCTGTTTCCGCAGTGGATTTTCAAGCTGAATAAATATTTAAGTTCAATACACGTTCATAAGTGAGTAGTGATTTAAATGTTCAATTAGTCACCAAAGCAGCCTAAAGTTTGTTTGTTTTTTATCAGGTGAAATAATTTACATTTCTCATGCAAATTTGTTTTAATTTTCACCCTGTTACCCCCCATAGGTATGAGCAGGTGTAAACGATGGGTGCATACAGTAGCACCATGAATCAGCACAATTACTTTAATATAATCTCCACACACATCTGACCCAGAGTCAGCAGCGTCATTGAGAGCGCATGATAAGCAGAGCATGATGAAGCTGTTGAGTGGACAATAACATACCAGCAGGTAGTCGGCCCAGACCTCGCGGGCCGTCTCCAGCGCTGCCTGGCGGAGTTTCATTATATGCTCATAACGCAGATTATTCCAGTGCTTTGGCCCCACCTCGTCTTCAAAGGCACTGAGACATGGACAGACGGACCCATTAAGTAATGTGCTCATCACACTCACTCTCTTTCACACAGACACACACAGTAACACACTCTCTCTCTCTCTCACTCCTCACACACACACACACACACACACACACACACACACACACACACACACTACCTGGGTTCATCTTCAGGTCTCCACTCCACATAGTGGTAATAATTCTCCACCTTGACGAGCCATTCTCTGAGGATGGCTGTAGTGTTATCTACGTTGTGATCTGTCGCCACCCTGTGAGAGAGGGGGAGGGGGAGAGAGCGAGAAAGAGAGAGAGGGAGAAAGAGAGAGGGAGAGACCTTGAGAATGTGCTTCACCTTGATCAACAGCAGAACCAGCGACCGTGGAAGATATTCTTCTTGATGACCTGGTGTTACTTTGGCTTAGGGGGTAGATTTATGGACACAATTTTTCATCACTATACGTCACACCACATATGGCGGAATTGATATATAAGGGATGCACCGATCTGGTATTCTGGAAGCATATTGGTACAGATTCTAAACCTTAATAAGATGAGAATCATAAAAACAGTTCCTCGGATCTGTGGTTAAAATTCAGCGATTCCTCCTTTATTCAGCGGCACTGAGACACTGAGTGACTTCTGAGCACCACCACAGCGATTGATTTACATGATTATACCTTATTTATTCATACCTAGCAAGCAAATATTATTCTGTCACTCAAACAGAGGCAGATCCACTGTTTTCTGGTCCTGCGTTGCTGCAGTAAAAATGCTCACAATTAGAGAGAGAAGGGATAGATACTTTATTGAAGGGGCTATAGGGGGTGATATATGTGTAATGTGAACAGGTAAATAAAATAGGCTGCATTTTTTTTTTTTTTTTTTATAATTATAAAAGCAGCTGTTTTGTTGGAAGTTCCAGGAATACACACACCCTGCTATGGATATAGCTCCACTGCATTGTGGGTCAGCCTCTTTAGGCAATTGCTAAGGGAGCAAACCCTGACAGAAAAGCAGTGTGTTGGCGGTGCACAATAGGCGGGCCTTAACATATCAAGGACCCGGCAGCCTCCTGCAGTCAGGATGGGGACTGGTTGCCTTGTATGATTGCTGTATGTTTGAGGTGGTGGTCGGAGGGGCCGTTGGTGCTGAATGGCAGCCACGCTTCCGTCAGTCTGCCAGGGCAGCTGTGGCTACTCTCGTAGTTTACCACCGCCGGTATGACTGTGTGTGAACGAATTGAACCAGGAACCCTGTAAAGCGTCTTTGAGTGCCTAGGCAATAAAGCGCTATATAAAACCTATCAATTATTATTATTATTATTATTCTATGTATTTTAGTCTTGATGTATTTGATGCCCGTGTAAAGCACTTTGAATGGCTTTGTGTCTGAATTGTGCTATAGAAATAGACTTGCCTTGCCTTGCCTAATGAAGGTCCTCACAAGAAGCCATGTTTGTTTAGAATGTGTATTCAAGAGAACAGCCATTTTAAAACATAACTAAATCTACATCATAATATTCTAGAAGACCACACATGAAAGAGAACATGAGATTAAAAAGTAGAACTCTGTGGTGTCATCATTTTGAGGAGAAAGGTAATTTCAGTACTTGACTGGTGAGCAGAAGAAAATATTAGCTCCCAAACATATCAGAATATCTGAAGACAAATATGTCATTAAAAAGACAGATATTGAAGAAGAACTATAACCCGTTGAAGATGTCTCAACTCACAGAGGTACAGTTTTATTCAACTTAATAACTACACTTACTTACTAGTGTCAAGTGCTGTACTTAACGCAAGGCATGGCAAGTGTATTTCTATAGCACAATTCAGACACAATGCCTTCAAAGTGCTTTACAGGGGCATACAATAAATAAAGATTAGACATTAAACATTGCATTAAAGAGATAGTAAAAACAAAGAAAATACATCAAGATTCAAGATTAGACAAACATTTAGACAGCGATGTTGAATGGCTGCAATGAAAATTATGTGACTGACAATATAGTTATATTCTATATAGCCTATTTAACTTAATTACTCTTTCATAGTTTCAAACTAATTTAAAAATATTGGAGAATCTGTATTCACAAATTTGTGTTCTTGTACGTGAATATTTACATTGATTATTTACAATATATACATTTTAGACTACTATTGCACTTACGGTAATTTTCTATAAGCCGCAACTTTTTCCCCATTTTTCGACCCTGTTATTACACAGCACAGTATATGTTCTGTAGCTACTAGGGATGGGCGTTAGTAATCGAGTACTCCTCGTTTCAAATTAACTCAATTGGTGGATGAGGAAAATAATTTTTTTCTTTTTTTTTAGTGTCTGTAGCCTTTAGGCCGGGAGGGCCGCCCCTATTTTAAAATGTTATATACGTGTACAAAACGGATAAGATAAAGTTTAACAAAATTTAATATTTTGATGCAAGTGCAATAAACTGAGCGTTGTGTCAAAAAGCAACCGCAAATAACTGCCACCTCCGTGCCACCGCAGCGCAGCCTGTGTTCTCCGCGGCACCGCGGAGCTGAACACGGTCTCTCCTTTCTCAAGAACATTTTCAGGAATATAACTGTCCAATTATTTCAAAGCAGATGATAAAGTTACGTTTATAAAAAGGGGAGATGACACCTGTTACTCTCAGTTAGTAATGAGTAGACTCCAGGTGAGCATGCAAGGTGCTCTCCGCTTGGAAAGAAAAGTAAAGAAGAAGCAAGGCTTACTTCAGGCACAATCGCTCCGAGCCAACAACAGTTAAGAAGCCTTCAATAGGGAATATGGGGATAAAATTCAAAAACCGACCGGTGTAACGTTCCGTTAATGCGGTAATTATTCACGGACACGGAGTGAGCATTACGCGGTTTGATATACAACTATCTGCTTTGGTGAGTTATTTATATGTACAATCATATGAAAAAGTTTGGGAACCCCTCTCAGCCGGCATTATAATTGACTCTGCTTTCACAAAAAAAAGATAAAAGTGGTATGTCTTTAATTTACCAGGAACAGCTAAGTACTGGGATGTTTTCCAAACAAAGATTTTTTGAAAACCAGTATTTAGTTTTATGAAATTAAATAAAATGTGAAAAACTGGCTGTGCAAAAATATGGGAACCCTTGTGGTGTTGCTGATTTTAATGCATGTAACAGCATGTAAAACTGAGGACTTTAAACACAAAATTGGTTGGATTATGTTGTTAAGCCTTGAACCTCATATAAAGGTCTGTTTAATCATGATACAAGGTATTTTAGGTGCCTAAATGCAAGTTCCACTTCTCTTTGACTCTCTGCAGAAGTGAGACAGAATGCGATCATCAAAACAGCTTCCAAAAGATCTTAAAAACAAAGATTATTCATTGTCATGGTTTAGGGGAAGGCTACAACAAGCTTTCCCAAAGGTTTCAATTGTCAATTTCTACTGTAAGGAACGTTGTCAGGGAATGGAAGGACACAGGCACAGTTGCAGTTAAACCCAGGTCTAGCAGACCAAGAAAAGTACAAGAGCGGGATATGCGGCGGATTGTGAGAATGGTTGCACACAACCCAAAGATCACCTCCAAAGACCTGCAAGAACATCTGGCTGCAGATTGTGTATCTGTACATGGTTCTACAATTCAGTGCAATTTGCACCAAAACATCTGTATGGCCGGGTGATGAGAAGGAAGCCCTTTCTGCGCCCACGCCACAGATACAGTTGCATGGAGTATGCAAAAGCTCATTTAGACAAGCCAGTTCATATTGGAAGAAAATGCTTTGGACTGATGAGACAAATTAAGTTATTTGGTCTTTATAAAAAGCAGATGTTTTGGTGCAAATTGCGCTGAATTGTTGGAACGATGTACAGATACACAATCTGCAGCCAGATGTTCTTGCAGGTCTTTGGAGGTGATCTGTGGGTTGTGTGCAACCATTCTCACAATCCTCCACCTATGCCGCTCCTGTTTTTTTCTTGGTCTGCCATGCAAGGGTTTAACTGCCACTATGCCTGTGTCCTTCCATTTCCTGACAACGTTCCCTACAGTCGAAATTGACAATTGAAACCTTTTGGAAAGCTTCTTGTAGCCTTCCCCTAAACCATGACAATGAACAATCTTTGTTTTTCAGATCTTTTGGGAGCTGTTTTGATGATCCCATTCTGTCTCACTTCAGCAGAGAGTCAAAGAGAAGAGCAACTTGCTTTAGGCACCTAAAATACATTTTCTCATGATTAAACATACCTTTCTATGAGGTTCAAGGCTTAACAACATAATCCAACCAACTTTGTGTTTAAAGTCATCAGTTTTACATGCTGTTACAGGCATTAAAATCAACAAAACCACAAGGGTTCCTATATTTTTGCACAGCCAGTTTTTCACATTTTATTTTATTTCATACAACCAAATACTGCTTTTCAAAAAATCTTTGTTTGGAAAACATCCCAGTACTTAGCTGTTCCTGGTAAATTAAAGATATTCCACTTTTATCTTTTTTGTGTGAAAGCAGAGTCAATTATAATGCCGGCTGAGAGGGGTTCCCAAACTTTTTCATATGACTGTATTTAAATTGTAGGATACTCATTTTATATTATTTGCTGCCCTTCTTATTTTAAATGGTGACTTAGGCTATTTTTTTTTGTTACAACTACAGCCCATGCTTTATTTCTCCCCACCACAAACCTACTCGATCGGTTTAAATTGTGGCCCGTCTATTTAATTACTTTCAGTGAGGAAAATGTGTTTTAAACTTATGGAAAAAAAATCCTTAATATCATATGGTAACTGTGACTGTTTGACAATAAGCATTGAGCGCTTTATTGCGGTGAATCGTTGTTCTGCAGACAGCTGCGTTGCGTTCTAAAAATAGAAAAAGTTTACGAGGAATCGATTGATCCTCTAGATGCAAGTGATTCACTAGAGTAGCGAAAACACTCGTGCCCATCCTAGTAGCTACTATGCATAATATGGTAAAATTGAATATGTAGCAATATGCAACTTGTTTGTTGAATAAATGGGAGCTTCTTCAAGCAGCCATCTCTTTCCCGACAATCCCCTCTGTGCACAAACTCTTACATATGGTAATTAAACATTATAACACCTGCGGCTTATAGTCCAGTGCGGCTTGTAGTGCGGAAAATACGGTAATAGGGGAAAGAGGGAAATATTGTAGTTTTTATTGCATTACATTGATTTTAGAGCTACGGTTATTAGTTATTTCTCACAAATTAAGTTTACTGACAAAAACAAATGACCAGTTTAAAAAAATCCGCAGTGCAAAAAATATAGATCGCAACAACGTGGTAAATACACAAGTGTTGTAAAGTTGATCTTATCTTAATAAATTGCTTACTTCCAGGGTTCTAAAACAGCGGGGGAACTTGATTTTGAGAAAGAACTTTCTCTCTACTATCAAGAGAGTGAATTAACCTCTAGACCCGCAAGCTGTGGAACAAAGAAGTCGGTCACCGCTTCTATCTGGAATGACTCAAAGGCCCTTGTGATCTGCGTCATGCCCAGGGTCGCACACACACCGGCCCAGGCTCATATCAAGCGGAGAGAAAAGGTAGGACAACATTGGGTCCAAACTTTGTCGATATTTGTCTCTCCGTGTGTTACAGAGATGTCCCCAGATGTTTCAGTGAGGATCAGTAAGGTTCCAACCAAAGCTGAAGTTTTGGAGTCGATTGTGTGTGGTAAAGATGAGGAAATTGAATTAGTTCCGAAAAAGTTCTCACAACTTTGTCCCTCGACGGCTCTTCTATTCACCCAGGGGAGGATGATAAAGTGAGTAGTAATAGTAGTGATTTATTTCAGTCCGTATAAACAGTTTTTTCATCAGAAATACTCATAGAAAAAACATTTACTTCCAGGATTCTAAAACAGGGACGGAACTTGATTTTGAGGAAGAACTATTGCTATACAACCAAGAGAGTGAAATAACTTCTACAGCTTCAATCTGTGAACTCAAGGAGTCGGTCTACACTCCTTCAGGATGGGATTCTGATTCGGATTCTGAATCGGATTCAAAACCGAATTCAACAAAATCAGAAGTTTTGGAGTCGGTTCGTTGTGGAAACAGCAAGAAAATCGAAAAAATCGACGCAACTGTTTCCCTCGACGGCTCTACTATTCATCCAGGGGAGGATTATAAAGTGAGTAGTAATAGTAGTCATTTATTTCAGTCCGTATAAACAGTTTTTTCATCAGGAATACTCATAGAAATAAATGGTTTACTTCCAGGGTGAACTCATTTCTACATTTTCAATCTATGGAACAAAGCAGTCGGTCTACACTCCTTCAGGATGGGATTCGGATTCGGATTCTGATTCAATAACAAATTCAACAAAATTAGAAGATTTGGAGTCGGTTGGTTGTGGAAACGACAAGGAAATCGAAAATGTTTGCAAAAATGTGGATGCAACTTTGTCCCTCGACGGCTCTTCTATTCACCCAGGGGAGGATGATAAAGTGAGTAGTAATAGTAGTAATTTATTTCAGTCCGTATAAACAGTTTTTTCATCAGGAATACTCATAGAAAAAAACGTTTACTTCCAGGATTCTAAAACAGGGAAGGAACTTGATTTTGAGGAAGAACTATTGCTATACAACCAAGAGAGTGAAATAACTTCTACAGCTTCAGTCTGTGGACTCAAGGAGTCGGTCTACACTCCTTCAGGATGGGATTCTGATTCTGATTCTGAATCGGATTCAAAACAGAATTCAACAAAATCAGAAGTTTTGGAGTCGGTTGGTTGTGGAAACAGCAAGGAAATTGAAAGAATCGACGCAACTGTGTCCCTTGACGGCTCTTCTATTAATCCAGGGGAGATTATAAAGTGAGTAGTAATAGTAATCATTTATTTCAGTCCGTAAAAACTGTTTTTTCATCAGGAATACTCATAGAAATAAATGGTTTACTTCCAGGGTGAACTCATTTCTAAATGTTCAATCTATGGAACAAAGGAGTCGGTCTTCACTCCTTCAGGATGGGATTCAGATTCGGATACTGAATCAACTTCAGCATATGTTTTGGAGTCGGTTGGTTGTGGAAACAGCAAGGAAATCGAGACTGCTTGCCCTGGGCAGGTGAACTCTGTGTTCGGGCAAGCAAAATGTGACATGAATTTGCCCGTTCGGGCAAGTGAAAAACAAATGTGAAAATACACATTAAACAAAAATAAACCTTGAAGCGATCCAAGTAGGCTATGATGTTTTGTCTATGCAGAGATAGTTATTTTAATTCTGTCTTTAGTTTAACAAGTTTGTGTCTTGCCGGACCGCATTGTCTCTATGTGTGTTTTGAGTTTGTTCTCCGCCGTCGCGCGTAAAACCAGTGAAGCGCATTATTACAAACAGCTCACGAACAAGAGTTCTCACGGTCTCCTGAGTGATTAAATACAGTTGATGTGTCTTTCCATGGAGGTCAAGATAACCTTGTTGTTCTTCTCTATGATTCTCACACAATTTAACAAATACTTTAATGATGAACAACAAAATATTGTTGTGTCAAAATCAGTGTTGGGAACGTTACTTTAAAAAAGTAATTAGTTATAGTTACTCACTACTTGTTCCAAAAAGTAACTGAGTTACTAACTGAATTACTTTATAATAGAAGTAACTAGTTACAAGGGAAAGTAACTATTTGCGTTAGCCTACTGTAAAAAAAAAAGTTGCTATATGTCAAAATTTTGATTTTTCTGAGCAGTTTTCACAAGTCAGTTGAAATGAGTAGAACAGACAGGTAGGCCTACTTGTAGGCTACAGTACATAACCTTCAATACTTATTGCACATCAACAGACAGCAAGAGGTTTATCCTGCACCTGCAGTATTTTGTTCTCAACAAAAGTAGTAGAGGAAACTGCTGAATGTACCGTGCTGATCTGCTATATCACTGGATTCACTTCAGGGGTGTCGGCTAAAACACCACTTCAGGCCAAAAACGTCAGACTATGAAGCATGAGACGATGAGAGGAGGAGTAAGGATTTATCCGCTGTTTATTTCCTTCTTTAACATGCACAGCAGCATACAGATCCCAGGAAAAGAACAATAGCAATATTCGGCTCGTGATGACACGCTAAACAGCTGTTGCAACCGGCGAATCGCGGCCGTTTAATAGCGTGCATAAATTATAATTTATAGAGATCGGGAAACTCAATGCATTTAGCCTACTCACAAGGGCGATGCAAACAAATTCAGGGAGAGCACGTTTCAACCGTGGATTGATAGGTGGTTACTGCGCCAACGTGCACGCTCGTCGCTCACACAACAGAGAGAGAAAGAAAAAGAAACTTCAGTAAACAGGCGCTCCGGCTGACTGACGTGACGGCGCTAACTGACAGTTATAATGTCATCCACACACCGGTCTCCTCACTAGCAGTTTGTGTAGTATGGAGCCAGGGGTGCGTTCGGATTACACAGTTTATTCAATCAATTCATAGTAACGCACCGCATTTAACGTTCAGTAACGATAACGGCGAAGTAACGGCGGGAAAAGTAATTAGTTAGATTACCCCGTTACTGAAAAAAGAACGGCGTTACGTAACGCCGTTCTTTTAAACGGCGTTATTCCCAACACTGGTCAAAATGTTCAATAGCTTCCACGTGATGTGTGTCAAATGATTCCAGAAAATAGTACTAAACAGGACACACCTCTTTAAAATGGATTTTAGTCCTTGTTCTATTTAATTTTGATATTTCTTTTAATTGAAAATCCAGGTTTTTTCTACAATAGCTTTCAGGTCATGTGAACCAGTCTTTCCAAAATATTCAAGGAAATAGTAATCTCATACCTCCTGTATTAGATATAGAGAAAGAAAAATCTTAATTTTCCTCTCAAAGTATACCTGATTATTTCATTTAACTTCAAAAGGTATAACATTTTCTGGGGGGCATGACCCCCCCAGAAAATGGGGGGGTTATGGGGGGACAAAGTTGCATCCCGTGCAGATAAAGGAAGGGAAGTGCAAAAATACACAAACACTGTAGGCTACTTTAGCTGCCAGGCAGTAGGCTAATGCCCTAATTAAAGAAATACCTCTTGGTTTCATTTATTTTTTAATATGCCTTAATTTTCCATTTAGGGAAAGTATGTTTTATTACTGGGCAAGGAAAACATAAAAGCCACTTGCCCGAAAAAGCTTAATGTCAAGGCCTGGATTGCGTAGTAGTTGTATGTTCACGTTAACTTACACATAAAAACAATGAGGCCAATCAATTTACTCATGACCCATGCAGGCATGCACTGGGCTATGCGGTTAAATTAGGTCGGAAAACGATACAGTTAAACCTCCATCAAGGAACTTTTATATGTTCATGAAATATTCTCATTTTTCCTCTCATGCTCATACATGACGTGCAACAGCAAACCAGCCCATCAGCGACAACAACGCTATTTGTTTATGGTTATTATTTATGCCTTTGCTCGGGTTCGATTTCCAGGGAATATAGACAAAACAATTTATGCCGAGTAGACCAGAAACGCTTGTGTTTCCCGAACTGTACTAGAATCCAAGTTAACTTTGCTTCACCATCATCACATTAGTAAATTACCATTATTAATCTCACAGTCACATATGAAAACATAACCTCATCATGATGCATCCTACGATCTCTCTTTCACTTCCGAAAGAATGCTGGTGTCGTGACTCTACTTTTCTCCAAAGGTGTCGCTAAAATCAACAAAAACTGAAAGCTCCTCGTAGACACTGTAGTTAACACACAGCCTTACAGATGCAATAGTTTTATTTTTGTTTTCTGGCAGGAGAGAGTATTTGGAGACCGTATTTGGGGGCAGCGCAACGAGTTGAAATTCCTATATTGACAAATGATCGGTGTACGATCTTATTGGTGTTAAGACTGTGTTAAACAATTGCCTACTTAGAAACAGTCATTAACCATTTCTTTTATAAAAAAATACTGATCAATGTAGAGAAATATGGATGTAACCGAATCCCAGGCAGACAACGTTGAATTATATATTTCTAATATTGATCTATCTTTCATTAGGCATGTCATCCTCTGAGGGTCTTGTTGTCATTGGAGCAGAGTTGCACGTCCCTAATGTCAGGCCAGCATTGAAAATAGAAGAACAAAGACAGACACTACGCGCTGAGGAGGGGAGGGGCGGCATTCGTCTGCTGTCTGTGTTATCATAACAAAGCTCAGTGTTCGTCAGCGAGGGGGGCCGAGAGAGACAAGGACAAAGCGAGCGAGCGAGGGAAAGAATGTGTAAATATGGGAGAAATGGGTTCACTCCTCCAAGCCCCATCATGTAGTGAGTGACAGGCGGCGTGCTGCAGGTGTTGGTTTCCCATATGTCTGTGGCGTTTTAGCACTGCAGTGCTGCCATAGCGCTTTCACGTTATCCTCTCTCTCTCCCTCCATACCCCTACCTTTCCCTCTCTGGCTGCTGTGAAGTTTAAAATGAGCAGAGGAAGTGAATAAAGAAGGGGTTTACTATACAGGGAAAAGCTTTTTGGGGATTGCTTGCATGCCAGCAATAGAGCCCAGCCTGAAGGAGAGGAGGGCGCTGAGGAAAAGAGGCAGAGAGAGCAAGACGCAAGATATGTATGGATTGATAAAAATCCATCCTGCATGTCCCTGCAGAACATACACACAATGAGGCAGTCTGAACGCATCATGTGTGCCTGTGCTGCCGCCTGCCAAGCACTCCATCCTCAACCTGTCAGCCCCATAACTGCAGGTATCGACAGGTGGCCGCGCTAGCAGCTCAGTTTATGTCTTTCACGCCGCATTTTCGCTTTTTATGTGTTCTGAGGGGAAAGACGTGTTGTAGATCAAAGCAGCCGTGCAGAGAAACGGTGCTCAGCAGCCTGCCACATGGGCGTAGTTAAGACTCAGAGACGTCTGGGAACGGTATAACAGCAGAAAACATTCACCATCCAGAAACGCAGACACTTAAAGGTGGAGTCAGTGATTCTATAGACGATTTTGTCAAGATCAGTGAATGTCTCCTTACAATCAGCTACATGTTCATACTGTGCATGCGCTGAAAGAGAAAATCCAGTGTTAATACACAGCTAGGCTCTGTAAACAAGGCATTTGCTATACAGTTGGCCCCCTTTGTTTACATACTAGATTTTGTTTAGGGGGATACATGGTATAGACAGAGGATCATGAGGAGACATTCAATCATTTGACAAAGCGTTCTCCAGAATTGCTGACTCCACCTTTAAACGCTCCCTTTCATTAGAGCTCTCAGTGAAGAAGGTTCAAGTTAACATTCAGTCCCACACGAGGAACGCTCGGCACCGACATCCTGTTGGATTTAAACAATGAATTCACAGGAAGTGAGTGATGTTTAATCTGAATCAAAACTCATGCGGTCTCATTAAACATGACTCATCTGCCGGAGGCTATGGGCCCCATACTTGTCTTTTTGTTAACCACTGGGTTGCCAAAGGAAATATAATCTAACCTGTCAGGTCTGAAAGCTGATGAAAAGATTGACTGAATCGTAAACAACAGATGCATTGGCAGAGGATCAAAATGAGAAGAGAGGAAGTGAGCAGCAGAGCCAGAGATGAGAATAGTCTGGAAGGAAGGGATAGGGGCTGGGTGGCTAACTACAGGCTAAAGTGGGGGCTTAATCTTGCAGAGGCGTTTAATACACATCTTCACAGACACAGTTGGGGGCACTTTACACGGTGAAAACGTTTTCCGTTTTTTATTTTTTTTTTAAACCCGTTCAGACACAATTTATCTGACATCTTCACTCGTACACGTGTTTTCAGAGGAAACGGGACGAGATAGCAGTGTAGTGGGCATGCCAAGCCAATAGTCAGTGGTGACACTTAGCCTAGTAGATAGCTCTTCCAATTTGATGCATAAAACCTTACTGTAACCGAAAATTAATGCCATTAACGTTCATAAAGCAGTTGGTGTAAGCTTGGGGTTACAAGTATTGTAAATGACAAGCTTTCTGTCCTCTTATTTCACCGCATTGAACTCGTGAAAACAGAAGACATGCTGATATAGTGAAGGGACTTTGTGAGCGGCTACTTTCCTGTTAGGCGTACTTCAAAATAAAAGTCGACTCACGTTTGTCCAGTGAAATGCTATTAATGTTTAGCCAGTGAAATGCTTTTACTGTGAAGCCGTAGCCTTAAAGAGGACCTATATACTACTTTTCTGGGGCCGTATTCACAAAACATTTTATCTTAGCGCTAAGAGTACTCCTAAGGAGCACTAAAAGTTCTTAGTAAGGAGTAATTTCTTAAAACCTATTCACAAAGCTGATAAGACCAACTTTTACTAAGGAGTGGGAGGAACTCCTAAGCTAAGACTAGAGGGCGGTGTTGACCCTGTTGCTATGGATGATGTCATGTTCATACCTTCTATGCCCACAGTGATTGGCTGAGAGGGAATGAGAGCTAAGAGTGAATTTATGATAGAAACACTGTGGGAGATATCCATATCGTGTCGCTGTATTAAAGTAAAGAGTTTTTATATACAATTAATGACAAGTGACACTGATTTAACATGAAACCAAGATACTGCAGGGTTTCCCACACATTCGTTCAAAATTAACCTACAAAAGCGCCACATAGGCTAGGTCTATTCATTTTAAATTTTACAATGATTTGAATCGTAAAAAATATCCTCATTGAACAGCTGCACGCCATGCACTCTCACTGTATTTCTCTCAACGGCGGACTATGCAGCAGTAGTCAGACAGCGACAAACCAGGAAATTCACAATTAAGAAACAGCCGGCGAAATCGTAAAGTGCACGCGGAAGGAAAAAGGTGAGACGCGCAACTATAGCCTACAGTAGTAGCGGACCTGTGGAACGGAGGAGATGCTGCGAAGCGCCACATATAGGCCTACTCTAGTAACAAATTAAACCCAAACGTGACACCAACAGTAACTTTCAGCGCATCGTAAACCCAAAGCAACTGCAGGAAAAGGAACTTAATAAGTATTTTTTTATATAAATGTAATAAATATAAATGTGTCTATCATTTCTAAATATAGCTTTACTAAGATCATTACACCCTTACAGCTATTAAGGTACCTTTTGTAAAGCTCACTAGCATTAAATCTCTCCAAAACACCATCAAATGGTTGTCTGTGAATTACTCTTAGTGACTTAGGAGTCCTCTCGAGGACTCCTAGCTTTTCATAGATTTAGGAGCTAGTTTTAGCGCTAAAATGCTTTGTGAATTACACTTATCTTAAAAAGTTAGGAGTCTTAAAATTAGGAGTGAAACGCCCCTTATTTTTGAGAGTTACTCCTAAATCAGGACCTTAGGACCTACTCTTAGCCTTAAAATGTTTTGTGAATACGGCCCCTGGTCTTAATTTCTTGTTTTACACTGCTATAGAGCAACCTGACACGAATCACATCACAAAAAACTATGTAGATTTTCGGGAAGCTCTTTCTCTTATTTTGGCGATCCAGCATGCCTGTGCTTCGGCCATCTCCGCTCCCTCCGCCTGTGCTTCGGCCATCTCCGCTCCCCCCCACCCCCTCCTGCAAACCCCACTCCGTTGTGATTGGTTACCTTCCTTCCGGAACACTTTCAGTGGCGGGAAGCGCGAGCATGGACCTATAATGGTGCGAGGTAGACGCGAGCAAGGAAGTGACAGCATTACTATACATGGAAACATCCGCGTGGTGACGACACCAAGTTACATGCGACGTCACATTGTTACAAAGCGTCAAGCCGCTTTGAACACGTGACTTCTCGACTGGCTAGAATAGTGTCTAGTGCTCTGCACAGACACCCCAGACGGTCAGCAGGGAATACGTCGAAATGCATGTAAGTCATTATTTGATAATTTAGTATGGTTAAGCATGACTATAAATCATCATAAAAACGTTTATAGGTCATAAAAGTCAAAAAGCATCATCATCTTTAATGCTCCTTTTGTTGAACAGTAACTTAACCGCTGCGCGCTGAACTATGGATAGTGTTTTTTAATGTAGAGAGAGCCGTGTCCCTGGCATATAGAAGCTACTAGGGGTGTGCGGAGACGTCATTATCTGTATCTGTATCTGTATCTGTTCAACCAACAAAATTATCTGTATCTGTATCTGTATCCGGATACACAACCAGAAGTGGGCGTGGCATATACCGGAAGTTTCTTTTACATTAGTCTACATTAAAAAATTGATTTCTAAACTAATATTCATTGTCAATGCAATTGTTGTCCCTTCAAAGCATCAAATTGATGTAAATGTTGAAATAGAAGTCAAAAAGTCAGATATATTTCTACCTTTTCATCTCTCTCTTCTTTGTTCTCAGAATACGAAGAAATTCAGGGAACGAAATATTGATAAATAACAGTCCAAATCTGTGCATAGGCTACTCACTGTTAGTAAATGAGGGCCATGTGTTTTACTTTTAACTTAATTAAGGTTATCCCTATAACTGGGGAAAATACAGCTGTATTTCATGATTTTTTTTATCTCTATCTCTCCCTATTCGCTCTTTTTTTACATTTGTTTTACTAAACTAAGGTTTAGGAACAATCTGTATCAACGTGCCAATCTCAAAACCCTAAATAATATCTTAGCCTTTCCACAAAGCCATATGTGATTTCAATGTGTCAAGTTTGCAGTTTCCGATTTTATTGTATAGGTCCTGAAGTAGGCCTAGGCGTCTACGCACTGATTGACAGCTGAAAAAGTACAGTCCTAAGCATCAGTTTGATGGAAACGTTGTGGTGTTTGAAAGAGTTTAAGCAGTAGGCCTAGTGAATGTAAATACATCGGGGAAGGGCTGAGGGTGACTCGGGTGCAGCATATTCCATCGGTTCGTCTCTTCTCCGCCACGGCAGCGGGTTACGAGGAAACTCACATAAAAACGGCAGCAAATGCGATCGGTAGAACCCTCTATTCGAGGAAAGGTGAACACGCTGCGTTTATCAGTGGATAAAAAGAGAGAGCCGCGGGTCACAGGACGCGCCCGGTCCTCTCGTGTCCACCGCAGAACAGCTGTTAGTGTCATTCTACCTGTTGTGTCATTGAGGCGGAACGCGCTGCGTCAATTAAGCGCATAATATAAAAAAAAAAAAATCCCCCGAATAATAACGGGACTATTCGGAAATTATCTGTATCCGTATCTAACTCATTATCCGTGCTTATACGAATACATATTCGGATTCGGGCTCATCCCTAGAAGCTACACACGTTTATTTTGCTAGAAAAACCGGCAGAGCACAAATCTTTCCCCAGAAAAAGTGCGTGGGTGGTCTCAATAGCTTAATAATCGCTTAGACTAAATTGCCGAGTGTTATATTTGAGCCCTGCACGAAACTCACGTGTGGGTATTTTGACAGCAAATGTTATAGACTACGCATACGTGAAGTGGAGCCTTGACGTCAGCGTTACCAGGGAAAATGGTTTCGGTGTTTACAAGAAACCAAAACCTGTCATGACCCCGCTTGGGCCCCTTGGCCTTGTGTGTGTTTTCTCTTTCACCCTTGTCCTTGTGCTGAGCTAATTGCAGGGGTGGAGCCAGGTGTGCTGGAGTCAATTACCTACATTCACAGCTGCCTTCAATCATCATCTACTGCTCTACATATACCCGGGCCTACCTTCCAGATACTGCCAGATTGTAGCTTCTGTTTTCACACAGTTAGTCCTCTCTCTTGCTCACCTGTTTACAGCTCTGCTTTTTTGCACCTTTTCCTGGCTAATCCCGTTTCCTCTGCCACAGTTCTCCCGGCCTGACTCCAGCCACCAGCTCCAGCCCTCGCTCACCAGCACTACTCCCCGGACCCCTCCTGCCTGCCTGCCTGCTCTAGCCTGCTTCCACTCAGCCCCCTGGACTTGCCCCGTTGCTCTCTCCCTGGACCCCCATGCCAGCCAGTTTCCTCCCCGGATCACGGCCCTAACACCCTGCTGGGTTCTCCTGAAATAAATCTTCTTTTACTTATACTGTCTCCGCGCCTGTGTCCTCCAGACCCAACCGTTACAAAACCGTTGTGTTTTCCAAAAAATCCTCCCTGGGAGTAGATCTCAAAAACTTGCGGTTTCATGCTTGCGTTTGCTGTTTTCATGTAAATGATATAGGGCAACCGCGAAAATATTTTCGCGTATGCACCGTTTCGTGTTGTCATGTAAAGTGCAAGTTTTTGACAGCTCCGGTTCACAAATGTAAAAGATTTCTTTACATCAGCAGTGGTGTTGTTTCCAGTGGAGCCTGCAAGACGGAGCTGTGGAGGTTGAAAGGAGAGGGGGAGGAAAATGGGAGGGGTACTAGAGGGGGGGGGGGGGAAAAAACACAGAGGGGCGATGAGAGAGAAGATCCGTGACTGAATGGAACTTTTTAATGGGGACGACTTTGCTAGCGCACCCTGCGTGCTCCTCTGCCGGTGTTGTGCCGAATTCCCACTCCCCCGCAGGATCCCACTCCCTCTATGAAAAACAGTGTTGCCAAAATCCTACTCCCTTCTAACTTTTACATTTATGCAACTAGTGTCAAAAGCTTTTTATGGCACACTCTACAGGGCATGAGGAGCCACTAAAATCATTTGGGGGATGTCAGATCTTATAGTCCCAAGATATGAGGGGGGGGGGGGGATTTCGGCAGGTATGAAAAACAGTTTGCCAAATAGCACAACATAACTTATATTTTGATGAAACATGAATTAAATAGCCTACTAACAGTTTCCTCAAAGCCTAAGAATCTCCTCGGTTCGTCAAACTACAAAGCAATACGCTAGGAAGGCAGTGCGTAGAGGGAGTGGGATCCTGCGGGGGAGTGGGAATTCGGCACAACACCGGGAGCAACTCCCTACAATACCCCGGCGCCTGTACAGCCCATCCAAGGGTGCTTTCACTTCCACTACATTGGCGTTTGAGCCGTTAGGAGTTAGGAAGGAAAGTGCTCATCTTTTTTTTAGAAATCTCGATAATAACACAGCGGCCCCACCTGGTCAGAAATCACAAGCGCACGCGCAGTTTTCCTCTATAATAGGCTGTGTCTACATAACCTGACGTGTCTCTGGTACCATCCCTATTAAATTGCCTAATAGAATCCCACTTTGCCGTAGGCTATAATTAAATAATATTAGCCTACTACTATAAAGGCTAGGCTACTTTATAAAGTTCTGACATGATATTTTTAATAGCCTAACTGGAAGAATAGTAGGCTTAGGCTGTCACAGTTATTATGTTTGAGAGTTTACAGCGATAATACTCACCACAGCGCAATGCGGTCCTTCGGGTAGTCGAGTCGCTCGAGAGCTCCGAGGAACAGCGGCAGAGAGTGCGCTGAGTTGCGGCAGACCAGCGCGATGACGACCCGGGGAGCGAGGAGAGGAGACTCGGGGCTCCAGCGCTCCTCGGGGAAATACCCCCGGCTCGGGCCCGGCAGGAGAACGAACAGCAGGGCAGACAGCAGCGAGGCGACACGGAGCATGGCAGGGGAGATAAACTAGCTAGTGGTAATAAGGCGGACAGAGGAGAAGGGCACGAGAGGATGTGGAAGCTGAGGGTCCCGCTGTTGTGTTATGCCGACAGTGAATACATGGCGGAGGTTGGAGGAGGTGGCTGAATTAAAGGGCATGTCTGGACTGGTTAAACTGAACTCGGTGTTCACTAAAAGACGTAGGCCCACGTCCCTATGCCTGTGGTGTAAATTGTGAAAATAATAAATCATATCGTAGCGTATCCTGCCAGGTTTGGGGTTAAGTTATAGCCTATTTTACAAATACAAATAGTCCGTTTATCTTACAAGGCCAAGTGGACTCGAGCGTCCCTTTTTAATGTGCTGCCATCCCCTTTAAGGGCAGATCCAGCTGTAGTCCTCCTCGGCAGCAGTATGCGCGTGTCTATAGCCGTATCCCATTCGAGGGGCCGCAGCCTACGAAGGCTGCATTTGAAGACCGATTGCGTCATAGCGGCGCGCAAAGGCTTGTCCCATTTGGAAGGCTCCTTTATATGCGGCTGAGAAATGCAGCCTTCGTTTCACGGTTTTGAAGGGTCCAACAGATGTATCCTTCGCAGCCCAACATATCCCAAGATTCATTGCGTTTTTTTCAGAGATGGCATAAAATACAATTTAAAAATAACAAAACAGCAAAGTGTTGCTACATCTTCTTAACTTTTATCTTCCTTCCTTTTTTTCTTGTAGGCAACTTCTTTTTCTTTTTTCCTCCGTTGACAAGGCTGTTTCCATTGGCAGCAATCAGGGTTGCTAGGCAGCACAGGAGCGGCGAGTCGTCACGCAAGGTAACGGCTTGTTACGCAAACTGGAAATGCTCGTAAACCGAGCATGGACATATAAAGAAATGGACACCGAATTGAAACATGGCGCCCATTCATTCCTATGAAAGCTGCTCATTGGCGCAGAGAAGCAATAAGGAAGGGTCCATACTGCTTTCATGGGAGCCTCGCACGCCCCTAAAGCATGACGCGCAGGGTACGTTTCACTGAGGTTACTCACTCTCGAGCAGTGTAACGTTATAATATGTCTGTGCATTAAGCTAAGCGGGACGAGCACAGTTGCATTGTTTATCGACCATGGAAGTATAAATTACTAATCCCCGATGATTCTCTATATGTAATCTTTAAATTACACCCCGTCGTTGTAAAGTAATATAGTGATATACGAAGATTCCTCCCGCCATCGGAGGCCGGGCTGGCCGAAGCAACGGTTGTTTCACTACGACTCCTTTTAGCGGCTCCACGCCTAACGGCTAAAACTGAAAATAAAACGGCTATAAAACACTTTCGGTGGCGTTTTGAAAAGCGAAAACTTCCATTCTATTAGTACATGGTCTAAAGAAAAGTATGAGCCTTTGATTGATATCCAGAAAAATTTAGCGGAGATACATTCTTGTTTGACGAAATTGTATTGGGAATGAATGGGGATGGGCTCTTATGATCTCCATTTTGTTTTACGGACCCGTTCCAGACAGTCATAGCGTGTAATACCAGGCGTGGCCACCTGGCACTGCTGGATTATCGGAGAAGGCAGAGTCCTGGGGGCCTGAAACCGAGACCTTCGGAGACCGTCTCAATTAACAACGCTCGTTCGGCCTTCGAATCGGCCTTCACGGGCTATGGTCTTCATAGACCACGTCCTCAGAAGGATGCGGCCCCTCGAATGGGATACGACATATATGTTTAACATGCTGCAGGGGCAGGGCCTGGGCCTGACATACCTCAGTTTGCAGCCTGATATCAGATTATTGAAGTTACTCACAAACTGGAGAGCTTTGCCCAGTTCAACCAAAAATTTTTTTTTGTATTCTTAGAAGGTTGTTTCGTGTTCAGTTTTTTAGAGGCCCTGGTGGTTAAAGTCTGCAGTAGGCCTACTTCACACACCTAGGCAAAAAACAGCAACATGGGTTCCTTCGATCATTTTGTGACACAAATGTCAAGCCTAGCCTATATAAAGATAGTATATAACATAGTAAAAGCTGTTTGTTAAAACACAGCGATGTAGCTCATACCAAGCATGCAATAAGGCTACTGTGAGCTTTTGTGAGAGACAATGGGTCTTACAATCATATTAATTTAAATAGGCTTACTTTATATTTACAAACACATAGTACAGTATTTATTTAGTTGTGCCTGTTCAAAATGAAAATTTATTAATTTCTCTATGATGTAAAAAGAAAAAGAAAAGAAAAAAAGTAGTAGGCTTCATAATCGGACGTGCTTGACATGGTGCTTTGTGTGAGTGTTTCAGGTTGTGAGGTAGAGACTTCAGAGGTTTGGCAGAAGACTTCTGCAGTTGCCAGGAGACAGCAACTTGGGCCACAGGCACAGATAATCTCTAGCTGGCACCGATAGGTAGAACCTCTTCACCGCAGGCAGAAACAGATGTGAGCTGAATCTTATGACCTTTATATAAAAAAAGGTACAATTAAATAAGATATACAGTCCCCTACAAAAGTATTGGAACGGTGAGGCCAATTCATTTATTTTTGCTGTAGACTGGAAACATTTGGGTTTGACACCAAAATATGAATATGAGACAATAGATCAACATTTCAGCTTTCAATTCCAGGTATTTACATCTGGATCTGATTCACAACTGAGAAGATAGCTTTTTTTGTAAAGGAACACCACATTTTTAGGTGAGCAAAAGTATTGGAACAGATAGACCTAAAATAAATTAAAATTAATAAGACTTAATATTTTGTCACAAATCCTTCGCTTGCAATAACTGCAGTTATTCAGTTTCTGCAGTTTCCAACACACCATACAGTTTCCCCGTCTGTTTTTCACACAGGGGCTCACGGACAGACTCACAGATCTAAACGTTAGCATAAAGCTAACGGTTAAGCAAGCGGCCGCTGACGCTAACTACTTAACCTAGCGGCATTATCTCGTTTCAGTCGGCGTTGGTTATTATAGGAGGGATACATTTAAGCACATTACACACATTGAACTCATAAATGGACAGATTTGTTTTTAAATAGGACTACTTACATTTCCAGAGGAGAAATGGTGTCTCTCAGTCTTCCAGGCACAATCTCCTCCACACTCCAGCATAAACCGCACATCACATTAGATTGCCAACCTTTGCTGGGCATAGCCTAACAAAAAATGAAGTAAATCCATTCAGCCCCGGTCTGCTTCGAGGCTGGGGTGTGATGGTAGCTTGAGGATGAGCTAACACTGCAGCTTGCTTCTGCTCTGTTGTTGCATTAGCAGGTGCAGTTCCAGGTGTGTGTGGTTACCAACGGGGGCGTCTTGATTTGCCAATCAACTGCTGAGTTTCTGGCGAGCTTTCCCGTGGGAGTATTTATGTTAATGAAAACCGACCAATTTCGTCATCAGTCGGTGTTTTTTGGAACAGACCTTCAAATCTCCCCTTTTTCTAAAGAAGCATCCAGAAGAAACTGACATATTTGTCTTTTGGAAGCTTGTGTGTGCTGGTAGGGACCCCAATAACCTAAAAAGTGTGCCCAAACACCGGCATGTTTGGTTTTTCATAATATGTCCCCTTTAAAAATAATGATATCTTATGTGTTGTGTATCAGATCCAGATGTAAATACCTGGAAATGAAAGCTGAAATGTTGATCTCTAGATCTTGTCTCATATTTATCTTTTGGTGTCAAACCCAAATGTTTTCAGTCTACAGCTAAAATAAATGAATTGGCCTCACCGTTCCAATACTTTTGTAGGGAACTGTATATATACAGTCAAAAAGTGGTGGCACCCCTGAAATTCTGTCAGATAATGCACCGCTTCTCCCAGAAAATGTTTGCAAGTACAAATGTTTTGACATTAATATGTGTATGTCATTTGTTTGCAATGAAAAAAAAAACATGAAAGCGAATAGACAAAAAGCCAAATCAAATATAATTTATTTGGTAAAAGACATCAACGTGTTTACAGAAAATAAAATTAAGCCTTCAAGGAGAAGAACACAGTCCCTACAGTCGAACATAGTGGAGCTAGGTTCAAAGATGTTTTGGGGTTGCTTTTCTGCCTCTGGCACAGGACTCCTTGACTGTGTGCATTAAATCATGAAATCGGAGGACTATCAAGGTATTTTGGAGCGAAATGTACGGCCCAGTGTCAGAAAGCTAGGTCTCCGTCAGAGGTCATGGGTCTTCCAGCAGGACAATGACCATAAGCATACTTAGAAAAGCACAAAAATGGTTTGAGAGAAAGTGCTGGAGAGTTCTGAAGGGGCCAGCAATGAGTCCAGATCTGAATCCTATAGAACAGGGGTTCTCAACCTTCTGCAAGCTGGGCCCCCCCAAAGCTGGGTCATTGCAGTTGGGCCCCCCCACCGACCCTGACAACCCCCCCCCCCACACACACACACACACCACCCTACACAGATAGATAGATAGATAGATAGATAGATAGATAGATAGATAGATAGATAGATAGATAGATAGATAGATAGATAGATAGATAGATAGATAGATAATCTATTATTGTTATTATCACAAGGGCTAGGCCAGTGGCGCACCTTTGAGTTGAACATTGGGTTTAGGGTTGGGGTCCGGAAATTTCTTATATTTTAACGTTAAATTCTGGTGCACTTTAAAAGCTAATTATGAGATTGTATCAATGAGACACTGAGGAAATGTTTTTTTTTTTTTAAATCTCCTTAGAAGAGAAGAAAATAGTAGCCTAACTAGAACATACACAGAATAAATTCTACAATAGGTATACCTGTTATGAAAAAGCTTCACAAAACAAAGTCTATGATCAATGGGAAACACTGCTGTCTGACAACCCAGTTCAGAGAATGTTTCAACTATTGAGTCTTGGATTTGGAAAGTGGCCAGATTTAGCTCAAAATGCTACCTGCGATTAATGTGCTGTGCAGCCTGAACGCGGAGTTGTGTGTGTCTCAGTGGCGATTCCAGGAAATTTTGACTGGGGGTGGCCAAGGTGGGCCACAGAGTTAGAGTGGGGTGGCCATCGCACCCCTGAATGAATAGCATGTGATATGCTGTACAACCAATTCAAAGATGATTTATAATCCCAAATGCCCAAATCATGTTAGTATCCATTGTAATGTTTGTCAGAAAACTAAAACCCTGAAGGGGGGTCTGGGGGCATCCCCCCCAGAAGATTTTTTTTGTGTTTTTAACATGTAATCTAAGCATTCTGGTGCATTCTGGCGAAGATAATAAAGGAAAAAGTCAATTTTCATTTCAGTTCAGATGAATAGTAAAATTAGCAAGACATAACTTGCTAGCAGCCAGATGCCTAAAAACTGGACAGAGGGACGGATGACAACTAGCTTTTGACCAAATATCTTGCTAAAAAAATAAACCTTTATTTATGAAATTCTGCCCTAAGAACATGTTACACTTGCTGACTACAAACTTACATTTTTTTATTCAGATTTCAAAAATCTGCTGGGACACATGCCCATACACGTGTATGGGTGGCACGCATGTCACAAGCACACTTATGCTGTTTTCAAGACCTTTGTTAACCAGAGACCAGTTCTAGTGGCCACAGTCCTACCATTAATTCAGTACTTGAAAATTGCAAACTGATCTCATATCAGTGGATTGGAGTGTTTGTGTGATGAACTTGGCAACTACCTATCAAAAAAAGTTAAGAAAGAAAAAAAATACATGTCATCTCTGAACTAGGCTACATATCAGGAAAAAAATTGAAATTACAAAAAAAAAAAAATAAGAATTTATTTATTTATTTATTTTTCATCCCCCTCGCGCCCCCCCGGTAGAGTGTCCGCGGACCAGGTCGGGACCAGGCTAAACGTAAAGGATAAACTTATTCTGTTGCCTGATTGTCTCAGTCAGCTGTCACTCCGATCTGAAATCAAGGTGTTTAACAGTTATTCCATGATCTTCTGTGCAATGCTTAAGTTTCAATAACCTGTTTTAAAGTACCATATAAAAGACTGCATTGTCATTTAGTTAAATAGTTCTTCCTTTTTATTATTTAACCTGAACCATTTATAATTAACTTAATTATAATTACATTAAGATGAAATGATATAAAGTATAATAATGTATGTGATAGTCTGTTAATATTGCAGGCTATATTTATACAATTGATTATCGATGGCAGATGACGTTGCAAATGTGGGTCAAATAAATTAACTTTGTACTTATAACTATATCGAGGTGCATCTGAAACAAAATTAAATACCAATGAAAATTTCCTTTTTTCTGTAATTTAATTCAAAAAGTGAAACTTAAATATGTTCTAGATTCATTACACATTAAGTGAAATTAATCTAGAATAAACATACTTTTCAGAAGGTCGACATATCTGATTGGTTGTATGCAATATTCTAATATTTTGAGATACTGGATTTTGTATTCCATGATCAATCAAGCATCCAAAAAGAAGGCCTGACATATTTCACTTTGTGTAATGACTCTATGAAAGTTTAACTATTTGAATGGACTTTCCATGATATTCTATTTTTTAAATGCACCTGCAGACTGCTCACTGTCAACTATTTAATCATAAAACAATGCAGGGACATCAAGATAAATTGGCAGATATGACATCTGTTGTATAAAATGAACTACCCCCTGACTTACGGTTTAAACTAGCAAGGCATTGTGGGAAAATGGGCCGTCTTTTACATTTTTCCATCAGTAAATCTGTGTTCGATCTCTGGGTCTACCTCTGAAAGCTGTGGGCTAGCACTTAACAGAATGACTTACACCTGGCTTGACAAAGCAGCCCCTTTACATCCTGGATTGGCGTTTATGCAACTGACTAATCCAAAGTGCCCAGGCTAGACTTTGTCAAGGCTGGCTTTATCAATCATCCTGGATGTCTTTATTCCACTTTTATGCAATAGGCCCCTGGAGCAGATGGCAAAGGAAGAATGGCCCAAAATTCCAGTGGAGAGAAAACGTATTGATGGATACAGGAAGCCATTGTTTTCAGTTATTTTTTCTAAAGGTTGTGCAACAAAGTATTAAGTTCAGGGTGTCGACACATTTTGTCCGTCACATTTTTTGAGTTTTCTGTCAAATTGTATCCGATTTGGCATTTTCTTTTCTTTTTGGTGTTTTTCAGTTGGAAACAAATGTTATGAAAATATTTAATGCCAAAGCACTTGTTATTGTTATACTTTTCTGGGTGAGACATGACTGTAATTACAGTACTTCTGGCCTATGATTGTAGAGGTGGGGCTGTGCATTTAGTATGCCACTGGTTGCAGGCAGCACTGCACTGGTCTGGCTAGACACTTAAATACATTCATTTACACATCATTCCCTTCATTTGTTGTGGTGAGTGCACACACTTATACAACTTTACTTGCAAAAACCTTACACAACGCTTATACTCCCCCAAGTAGCACCAATAAGACACGCAAATTGTACTGTTGAATTATATTGGTTTATTCATTTATACTTATCATGGTCCTCCTCCACTCGTCCAATGTTTCAAACAAAGCGCCTGCTCAAGGCTGCCTGATATAGAGGGCACATCTGTAATTAGCTCATGTAGAAGGAGTAGAAGATGGTGCCATATCAAGAGAAGGTAACTAAAATCAAGAAACACCTTAAGATGTAAAGACACATAGCGCCTCACCTACATACACCATCTGTTATAACTGGCAGTGTTATCTGCAGGATCATCTCTGGTATTAATTGCGATCAATGAGCTGTCCGTTCTGTATCCTGTTGCTGTGTTTGTGTTTTTCATTACATATACAGTCATATGAAAAAGTTTGGGAACCCCTCTCAGCCGGCATTATAATTGACTCTGCTTTCACACAAAAAAGATAAAAGTGATATGTCTTTAATTTACCAGGAACAGCTAAGTACTGGGATGTTTTCCAAACAAAGATTTTTTGAAAAGCAGTATTTAGTTTTATGAAATTAAATAAAATGTGAAAAACTGGCTGTGCAAAAATATGGGAACCCTTGTGGTCTTGCTGATTTTAATGCATGTAACAGCATGTAAAACTGAGGACTTTAAACACAAAATTGGTTGGATTATGTTGTTAAGCCTTGAACCTCATATAAAGGTCTGTTTAATCATGATAAAAGGTATTGTAGGTGCCTAAATGCAAGTTCCACTTCTCTTTGACTCTCTGCAGAAGTGAGACAGAATGCGATCATCAAAACAGCTCCCAAAAGATCTTAACAAAGATTATTCATTGTCATGGTTTAGGGGAAGGCTACAAGAAGCTTTCCCAAAAGTTTCAATTGTCAATTTCTACTGTAAGGAATGTTGTCAGGGAATGGAAGGACACAGGCACAGTTGCAGTTAAACCCAGGTCTAGCAGACCAAGAAAAGTACAAGAGCGGCATATGCGGCGGATTGTGAGAATGGTTGCACACAACCCACAGATCACCTCCAAAGACCTGCAAGAACATCTGGCTGCAGATTGTGTATCTGTACATGGTTCTACAATTCAGTGCAATTTGCAGCAAAACATCTGTATGGCCGGGTGATGAGAAGGAAGCCCTTTCTGCGCCCACGCCACAGATACAGTAGCATGGAGTATGCAAAAGCTCATTTAGACAAGCCAGCTTAATATTGGAAGAAAATGCTTTGGACTGATGAGACAAAAATTAAGTTATTTGGTCTTTATAAAAAGCAGATGTTTTGCTGCAAATTGCACTGAATTGTTGAACGATGTACAGATACACAATCTGCAGCCAGATGTTCTTGCAGGTCTTTGGAGGTGATCTGTGGGTTATGTGCAACCATTCTCACAATCCTCCACCTATGCTACTCCTGTTTTTTTCTTGGTCTGCCATTCCTGGGTTTAACTGCCACTGTGCCTGTGTCCTTCCATTTCCTGACAACGTTCCCTACAGTCGAAATTGACAATTGAAACCTTTGGGAAAGCTTCTTGTAGCCTTCCCCTAAACCATGACAATGAACAATCTTTGTTTTTCAGATCTTTTGGGAGCTGTTTTGATGATCCCATTCTGTCTCACTTCAGCAGAGAGTCAAAGAGAAGTGCAACTTGCATTTAGGCACCTAAAATACATTTTCTCATGATTAAACAGACATTTCTATGAGGTTCAAGGCTTAACAACATAATCCAACCAACTTTGTGTTTAAAGTCATCAGTTTTACATGCTGTTACAGGCATTAAAATCAACAAAACCACAAGGGTTCCCATATTTTTGCACAGCCAGTTTTTCACATTTTATTTTATTTCATAAAAGTAAATAGGGGAAAGTGGGGTGAGTTGTGCATTTTGGAAGTTGCAAAACCCCTTGTTTCTAGAAAACCGTGGAAGAAATTGGAAATGTGACCACATATTTAAGAAGAGCCATCCATTTGACTCATCCTGTAAAGAAGGGAGACACAAGGAATAAGATATAAGCACATTTAAGCTAAAAAAACTGTGTTTTGCCTTTCAAAGTAAAATTTCCATGATCAAGGTTTTTTGATTATTGTGTCTGAACAATTATAGACACGTTTGAAAACATTTGACACATGTTTTAGTGCTTTGGTATGCTACACTTTGAGTCTATATAGTTAGCACGATGTCAGCCCTAAATTGCTGCATCATGCCTATTATCCAAAATTCTGGGGATGGGGTGATTTGTGCGAAAGTGCCTGGGTGAGTTATAAGTAAGTAAGTAAGTAAAATGTATTTAGAAAAGCACATTTATGACAGTTTGCACTGTCCAAAGTGCTGTACATAGTGCATTCAGTAGGTAAACAATGAAGGTAAAATAACAATAACCAAAATAAAAGACGTAAAGCCCATACATCCACATAAACACAGATAGTAGTGCAGAGGTAAGTAAGTAGTGCATAGGTTAATGGGGAGGAAACACCAGGGTGTACATATGGGTTTTGAGCCTTGATTTAAAGGCAGAAATGTAGGGGAATCACATTTGTCAGGTGGCAGTTGGTTCCACAAGCACAGAGCAACTAGTGCAAAGTACATTTCTGAGAGTCGTGCCAGTGGCATGGCTGTATACGCTGGTCACCAAAAGAAAGTGATTGTCTACAGTAGCTCAGAAGAGAGTGACATCTCAATTCCACTTAACGACACCACTGATGAGAGTTCAGATGGCCAGAAAAATGATGATGGTGACTTTGTCATTGTGAGCTTTGCAGGCAAAACCACCTAGATCTGCTAGGCCTTGTTTAAGAAAATGTACCTTCAATCTTTGTCAACTATTTACTTTATTTACTTTAAATACACCTTAAATAAGTGATTGTCTAATGGATTTGTCTTGCATTACAGTTTTTGAGATATATATAAATTGGCACAATTCACCCCACCTTATTTTCTCCTAAAAAAGTTGTCTTGTCGCACAAATCACCCACGTAGTGGGGTGATTTGTGCGACAAGACAACTTTTTTTCCGAAAGCTATATTTCTTAACCCTTTAGGCGCCAAAGTCGCAAAATTGCGACAAGGCGCTTTACTGAATCAAACAGCTGTTTTCTCTAAATAGAGTGTTATATTTTGTTCAAACTCCCCTCCACTAGTTGGCAGACATCCCATACCTAGACCTTAGCTCAGAAAAACATCATCCTTCAATGCAAAATATTGGCGGAAATCCGGAAATCCCATCCAAAAAAAAAAAAAATCCCATCAAAACTTTTATTGTCATATCCTCCTAGCGATTTTTTCTGGTTTTATTGAAAACTTTTGTGGTGTTTGGAGACTCTGACGTGAAAGCACGTTTCACTCTGCAGTTACTGTGCTCATTGCTCAACGAGCAGTGGGTGTTGCCGAGAGCCCCTCCCCGTCTCAAAGCACTACGAGGCGGTCAGTCTCGGAGCAGCCCCTCGGAGCGAGTCCCAGCCTGCTGTCAGAGCAGAGAGGAGAAACAGAGAGGAGAAACACCTCCGCGTCCAGGCTGCAAATGAATCGCGCTGTTGTTAGGTGCGAAATCGGATATAGTGTGCCACGAAGCTATTTATGCTGCAGCTGTATTGCTGGATTTAGGAGTTATTTAGAGATATGGCAAGCAAAAAGTTGACGAGTAGGGAGTTTAGTGTTCACTCTTTCTACTGCCCCGGTCATGGTGCGTGCATGCGCAGCAGTGGTGCAGCCATGCGACGCAGCATTATATATATCAATATTATCATATTATAAGGATAATGATGATGATGATAATAATAATAATAATCATAATGATAATGAAGAATAGTAGAAAAAAGGAAATAAAAATGGTGGTGGGTAAAAAAATAAAAACGCCTACTGTTTACATGAGTTTTGTGGTGTAGTTCTAGTTCTAGTTTACAACTGTTGGCTTACAACAAAGTGGACATCATTACAAATGGATGGAGGGGTGAATCTGATTAAATAAATTCAACTCTCTGTCAAAATATCAGGTATTTCATGGAAATTACATAATCCAACATGGCTGCCACCATATGACGTCATAATATGCAAATTAGATGGGAAAATGTACTCCCCAGATAAACTTTAGGTCATTCTCAATATTTGTCTCATTTACACTTTGTCTCTATCTCAAACCACTTTCAATCCAGAGCCTTCTGAAATTTAGGTCTCAAAATCTAGTATTTTTAAAAATAAAACCCGGCGCCTAAAGGGTTAAACAGTTTATTCCAGATCCAAAGTTTTTATTGCCAGGGATGCACAACATCCTGAAATATATGTACATATTTGAGTTGGAGACATAACTGTCAAGGCCTCACTTTAAAATCACTTTGAGTAAAAAGTTGCACAACTCACCCCACTTTCCCCTACTGCTTTTCAAAAAATCTTTGTTTGGAAAACATCCCAGTACTTAGCTGTTCCTGGTAAATTAAAGACATACCACTTTTATATTCTTTTTGTGAAAGCAGAGTCAATTATAATGCCGGCTGAGAGAGGTTCCCAAACTTTTTCATATGACTGTATGTGTGTGAGACAATGCCAGGGACAGACACACCCTGTTACAGGAATTATTTTAAACAACCCAAGTGTTTGTAATAAAGAGAATCGAGTCAGGCATCTTCTAGGCAGGTGAAGTTTTTACTTGCCAACAGCTTACAAGGGTGCTCGACCAAGACGTCACACAAGCACAAGTGTGGCAACAAGATTGAGACAAAGATTGAACAGAAATAGCAGAGGTTATATGTCCGAGAAATGTGTAGGCGTATACACTCGGTTTGTGTGTCCAGGTCTTGCAAGGGAGATGACTCAGATGTTCTTATCTGAGTGTCTGGAAAATATGGGGAAGAGTGATACAATTGTACTGATAATAAGATGATTCGAGTGCAAGAAGTATTCGTCCTTGAACATGTGCTGTGTGTTCACATCTTGCTGTGTGACGAGGCAGTTTTACTTCTTAAGAAAAACATGTTTACCACAGTGTTGTACAACAGAGTTCAATGTGAGGTGAATTGAATGAATAGCATTAATATGTTATACAATTATAGAGAAATAGATTTCGTTAACACACCCTGTATTCCAAATCACATACTTTTTCTTTTTACTACACTACATACTAAACTACAGAAGAGTTTTAGAGCCACAGGAGAGAAAAAAATCAGATAAGGACGTTTTTTTAAAATACTCCAAAATGCTATTGGAGTTAGTGGGGCATTTATGTATTTTCAGCATACTACAATTGTATTCCAAGAGGAAATGTTATGATAGCCCAGGATGACCCAAACGCAGACAGAAACCCAGGTAGTCAGTTTAGAACAATGTTTATTTCAGGCAGACTGGCAGGACACAGGACGGCTGAATGGCGTGGCGAGCAGAGGCAAGTGGATATCCGGAACCCGCAGGCAGGCGAGCAGGAAAGGTGAACAGTGGAGGCAACTGGCATGGAAGAAAAAGAGGAGCAGAGTTAAACTAACTCCAACTGAGACTTAGAAGAAAACAACAAACATAGGTAATCCTGATCTCGGGTAATTTACCGCTCTGGTACGTAGTATACTCTGGCGCTGAATGACTGGAGTCCACAGGCTTAAGTAGAGAGGTCTGATTAGCCAATGATCCACACCTGGAGCAGTCTGCCCCGGAGTGCCGCCACGCCCACATGCCAAGAGGGAGACAGACACATGGAACACAAGAAGGACAGACAGACAAGGGAAAACATATACAGTAGAGGAGAAGGAGAGACTGCCGAGCCGTGAGTCATGACAGTACCCCCCCCTCAATGACCGCCTCCAGGAGGTCTACCAGGCTTGTCCGGGTATCTGTCATAGAACTCCCGGAGGAGTGTGGGGTCCAAGCTGAGGCCCCTGGCGATCCAGCTTCTCTCCTCCGGACCATAACCCTCCCAGTCAACCAAATACTGGTGACCCCTCCCTCTGCGCCGAACGTCCATAACCCGGCTGACCATGAAGGCTGGGTGACCATCAACGAGACGGGGGTTGGTGGGGCGACGGTAGGCGGGCATAACTCACTTGAGGTGACTGGCTTCAGCTGGGAGACGTGAAAAGTTGGGTGTATCCTGAGGGATTGGGGCAGTTCAAGGCGAATGGCAGCAGGATTAATGTCACAATCGACCTCGAATGGTCCAATAAATCGGGGAGACAGTTTATTGGATTCTACACTAAGAGGTATGTCCTTGGAGTTAAGCTAAACCTTTTGGCCAGGTACGTACACTGGAGCTGGATCCGCCGCCTATCAGCCAACCTCTGATTCTGCTCCCTAGTACGCAGAAGGGCCGCTCTGGAATCCCTCCAGATCCTGCTGATCCTGCGCATGTTGTGCTGGACCGAAGGCACGGCGATCTCGATCTCCTGTGAGGGGAAGAGAGGTGGTAAGTAGCCCAGAGACGCTTCGAAGGGTGACATACCTGTAGCAGCCGACGTCAGGGAGTTGTGTGAGTATTCAACCCAGGTGAGATGGGAGCTCCACAAAGCTGGGTTGTGAGCGCAGATGCATCTCAGAACCGTCTCCAGGTCCTGATTAGCCCTCTCAGTTTGGCCATTGGACTGGGGATGATGGCCGGAGGAAAGACTGACGGAGGCCTCCAACGCCAGGTTCTTGTGATCTGTCCATACCGTAAACGGAGACGCCGCACCCTCCCAACCAGTGGCGCCATTCCTCCAGAGCCAGCTTAACAGCTAGCAACTCTCTGATGCCGACGTCGTAGTTCCTCTCCGCAGGAGACAGCTTCTTGGAGAAGAAGGCACAAGGGTGAAGCTTGTTGTCTTCCTCGGCTCTCTGCGACAACACTGCTCCCACTCCAAGATCCGAAGCGTCAACCTCGACAACGAACTGGCGAGCTGGGACGGGCTTCACCAGGATGGGAGCTGAGGAGAAGCGTCTCTTAAAGATCTCCTATTATACTACTTTTCTGGTCTTATTTCTTGTTAAAAACTGCTATAGAGCAACCTGACACGAATCACATCACAAAAAACCATGTAGATTTTCGGGACCTCTTCCTCTCACTCTAGCGAGCACAGCAGTCTGCTCCACACTTGGCTCTGTGCTTCTCCGCCCCTCCCCCCCCCCCTCCTGAAACCCCACTCTATTGTGATTGGTTACCTTCCTTCCGGAACAATTTCAGTAGCGTGAGTGGGAGATTTCAGAGAAGGGAGGTGGGGGCATGGCCGGAGCTTGCCTGAGCAGCATTACCATACATGGAAACATCCGCTTGTGTGATGAAAAGAATGTCCGGAAATTCTGAACCGATTTGTCACGTGATTTCTCGACCGGCTGCCCTAGTGTTTAGTGCTCTGCACAGCCAGCCCAGACAGTCAGCAGGGAATACGTCAAAATGCATGTACGTCATTATTTGATAAGCTAGTATGGTTAAACATGACTAAATCATTTATAGGTCATAAAAGTCAAAAAGTATCATAGGTCCTCTTTAAGCTCGCAGAATGCATCCTCAGCTGCAGGCGACCAGACAAATGGAACAGACGGAGAGGTTAGCTTAGTGAGGGGTGCTACTACCTGGCTGTAGTTCCTCACAAACCGTCTGTAGAAGTTAGGAATCTCTGGAGCTGCTTCCGTGAGCTAGGCTGCGGCCACTCCGTAACTGCCTGGACCTTGGCAGGGTCGGCCCGCACCTGTCCGCACTCCAGGATGTAGCCCAGGAACGACACGTCCGGTTGAGTGAACGCTGGCATGTCTGCTGCCGCTGTACCTTTGTACCTTTTTACATTGTTTTTTAAAGTTTTATATTGTATCTGCGTTATTTATCTGGGTTCTGAGCTTGCTCTCTGGCGAAGAGTAAAGTCGACTGCCTCACGTTACATCATAATTGACTTTACAAACATTCCGCCTGCGGCTCTGCACGGATTACCTGTCTTGCCGCTGTCTGAACCTCCCGACCACGGAACACAATGTGGTCCACAAGGATTTACCTCTGGTCGGTGCTCGTTTGGATCTTTTTGTCGGCTGTTCTCCGACCTGTGGCTGGACTGTTCCAGTACTCCGCTGAAGAACTCCTCCGGGTCCGGTCTGCCTGTCAGATCCTCCATCAGGACTTCTCCACCCGAGCATTCTCTACATCCCTCCACCCAGATACATCCACCGTGGTTCCCGCCGGACTCATCACACTGACTCCTCCAAACCCATAAAGTCATTCTGGTCCACCTCACGCAGATACAACAGGACCACCGGCAGAGCTGTGGACCGCAGCGTGCAAGCCAACTTAGCCCGTGTGGCTACCGCTACGGCTAAGTCCGACACCACCGATCACTTCGCTCTGCTGAACGTCCGATCTCTCACCAACAAGGGCCAACTCATCCAGGATCTCATCTCAGACCGTAAGCTTGACTTTTTATGTTTATCCGAAACGTGGCAACAGCCTAACGATTCCTCACAACTCAACGCATCCACTCCAACCACGTGACACCGGCCGTGGGGGTGGTCTAGCGCTGATCTATCGCGAGAGCTGGAGAGTTCAGCCTGTGACTGCCCCTGTCTACAGTTCATTCGAATCCACTGTCTGTCAACTTTCTGGACCTATTCCCACTATCATTGCCACCATCTATCGCCCCCCCCAAGCCTAATCCTGATTTTATGAATTTACTTTGCTGCCTTCCTTTCTCATCTGACTGCTCTCTCACCCAACATCATTACTCTTGGCGATTTTAATATTCACATGGACAATATTAACAACCCACTCACCAAAAACTTCACCTCTTGTCTGGACAGCGCTGGTTTTCAACAACACATCCACTTTCCAACTCATTCCAAAGGACATATTTTAGAATTGGTTTGCAGCTCTGGTCTTCTCCCACACAATTTCTCCGCCGCTGAACTGCCATTTTCTGACCATTTCCTGTTATCATTCCATGTCAATCTCACCCTTTCTATTACCAAGCATCCACACACCATCATATTTCACAACATTAAGAATGTCTCCTCACATATCAATAGCCTTCTGTACCCACACACCTTCTCACACACTGATGATTTGATCTCCCACTACAACCTCGATCTCCATCTTACTTAACTTAAGCCCGTCGCTCCGCGTGGTGCATAGGCCATCAACGACTCTTCTCCAACCAGCAGGTCTAGGGCTGCCTTCTCTGCCTCCCCCCAGCTGGATCCGTGCCTCTTGAGCTCTGCCTCCGTGTCTCGTCTCCAGCTGTTCTTGGGGCGTCCTCTCTTCCGTTTCCCCTGGGGGTTCCAGGCCAGGGCCTGACGTGTGATGGTATGTGCTGGTTTTCTCAGGGTGTGGCCGATCCATTTCCACTTTCTTCTCAGGATCTGCTCTGCTACTGGCTCCTGGCTTCCTCTCTGCCACAGCTCTGTGTTGTTGATTTTGTCTGGCCACCTGATTCTAAAGATACGCCTCAGACAGGTGTTGATGAAAGTCTGGATCTTCTGTAACGTCTTCTTCGTCATTCTCCAAGTCTCTGAGCCATAGAGAAGGATGCTTTTGACGTTAGAGTTGAAGATGCGCACTTTAGTTAATGTTGCTATTTCCTTGGAGGCCCAGATGTTCTTCAGGATGATGAAAGCTACTCTAGCTTTGCCTACCCTGGCCTTGACATCGCTGTCTGTGCCCCCCTGTTGGTCTATGGTGCTGCCAAGGTAGGTGAAGGAGTCGACTTCCTGAATGGGTCTGTCATCTATAGTGACAGGGTTGGTGGTAGGGGTGTTAATCCTCATCAGTTTGGTCTTCTCCTTGTTTATCCTGAGGCCTGTTCCAAGGGATGTTGTTGCCAGTCTTGCAGTCTTGTCTTGCATCTGATTGTGGTTGTGGGACAGGGTAGCCAGATCGTCAGCAAAGTCGAGGTCATCAAGTTGTTTCCAGAGGGTCCACTGGATGCCGTTTTTCCTTCCTGCTGTTGTGGTCTTCATAATCCAGTCAATGACTAGGAGAAACAGGAACGGTGAGAGTAGACATCCCTGCCTGACTCCGGTCTTGACCTCAAAACTGTCTGAGAGCTGGCCTGCGTGTAAGACCTTACAAGACATTCCTTGGTAGGTGTTTTGAACCAGGGAAATGATCTTCTCTGGGATGCCATAGTGCCTCATTAGATTTCCATAAGGTCCTCTGTCCACACTGTCAAATGCTTTTTCATAGTCGATGAAGTTTATGTATAGGGGGGAGTTCCATTCTATCGACTGCTCTACAATGATGCGTAGGGTGGTGATCTGGTCTGTACAGGATCGATTACTCCGGAAGCCTGCCTGTTGGTCTCGTAACAAGGGATCAACTGCAGTCTTCATTCTATCTAGTAGAATTCTGTTCAGGACTTTGCCTGGTGCAGACAGGAGCATGATTCCCCTGTAGTTGTTACAGTTTTTGAGGTCTCCCTTTTTTGGTATCTTTATGATAACTCCCTCCTTCCAGTCTTCTGGTAGTGTCTCTTCTTCCCAGACTTTGGAGAAGAGGCTGTGGAGCACGTCCGTGGTAGTCTTCAGGTCCGCCTTGATTGCCTCTGCTGGTATTCCGTCCGGTCCTGCTGCTTACCCTAGTTTCAGAGCTTTAATAGCTTTCCTAATCTCTGCCTTGCTGGGCTTGTGGCAGCTTATTGGTAGCTCCATCTCCGCTGGTGGGATGTCCTGTGGTTCTTCTGGAGCCGGTTGGTTCAGTACTTCCCTGAAGTGTTCGGCCCATCTTCTCCTCTGGTCCTGGGTTGTAGTAAGTGGGTTTCCCTCTTTATCTTTCACTGGCTTGTCTGTCTGTTGGAACTTTCCGGCTAACTTCTTGGTGATCATGTAAAGGTCTTTCAGGTTTCCTTGTCCGGTGGCTGTTTCTGCTTGTTGGGCCAGGTTGTCTATATGGGCCCTTTTGTCCTTCCGAATACTCTTCTTCACCTCCTTGTTGACCTGTGTGTACTCTTTCTGGGCCCTTCCCTTTGTTGTTCTTGTTTTGCTTGAGTTTAGCTTCTCCTTCTTCTCCTTCCGTTCTTTCAGTCTCTGGAGTGTTGCTACGGGGACCCAGTCTTTATGTTTTGTTGTCTTCTTCCCAAGTATTTCTTCACAGGTGTCCAGGTACATCTTCTTTGTCTGTTGCCATTGAGTCTCAGTATCTCCATCTTCGGACTGCTCCTGTAGAATCTGGTATCTGTTTCTTAGGCTGATTTGAAATCTGTTCTCTATTTCTTGGCTCCTGAGCAGTCCAACGTCGTATCTTGTTCTTGTACTGGTGGTGGTGGTGTGCCTTTTCAGCCGAAGCTTTACGGTCATCAGCAGGAGGTGGTGGTCGGATGCTGCATCGGCCCCTCTCTTGGTTCGTACATCTTGGCATGACCTCCTGAACTTACGGCCGGGCTGATTGCACATGTGGTCAATTTGATTCTCTGTGAAATGGTCTGGAGATCTCCATGTGGCCTTATGGATTTGTTTGTGAGGGAAGATGCTGCCTCCTATGACCAGCTGGTTAAGGGAGCACAGGTCGGCAAACCGTTCTCCGTTGTCATTCATCTGGCCGAGCCTGTGTGCTCCCATGATGTCGTCATAGCCTGTGTTGTCTGATCCGACTTTGGCATTGAAATCCCCCATTAGAATGGTGATGTCTTTTGCTTTCTGTCCATCTAGCACAGCTTGCAGCTGGTCATAGAATTCATCTTTCTTGTCCTCCTCGGTATCATTTGTTGGAGCGTAGCATTGAATGAAATTTAGTTTGATACTGTCCTTCTTGGTTGCGAATTGAGCTGTGATGATTCTTGAGTTCACCGGTTCCCACCCGATGATAGAGCGCTGTGCCTCTGGAGCCAGCATCAGGGCCACACCTTCTGTATGGTGGGCACCATCTTCAGTGTGCCCGGAGAAGAGCACCATCTCCCCTGAGCTTAATCTCATCTGCCCTGCTTGTAGCCACCTCGTCTCGCACAGTCCCAGGAGGGCTATGTTATAGTTCCTCATCTCCTGTGCTACCTGGACTGTCTTCCCTGTTTCGTACATGGTTCTGATGTTCCATGTGGCCATTTTGGTGGTGGTCCTGGGGGTCAGAAGGGGAGTCGGCCTTGCAGCTTCCTTTCGGCTTTGGCTGCACTGCTTCATGAACCTCCTCTGTGGAGGCCCCTTATCTCCCAGTCCGTGCTGGTTTCGAATTGTCGTTGATGCTTCAGTAACTTTCTTTGTTTTATAGGTGGGGTTGTTGGCCCTACGCTAACCCGGACTACTTCCGGGGGGTGGAGTGGAGTTGGTTTGTTAGTCCCCTCTCCCGATCCGAAAGTCCTCCAGGCAATGGATAACAGACTCGATCTCCATACTATACTCAATACTGTTGCACCTCAAATAACAAAAACTGTCTCAGTCACCCACTCTGCACCCTGGTACAGCCCGGAACAGAGGCAAATTAAAACCAAAGCACGGCAGTTGGAACGTCTATACAATAAAACCGGATTAACCATTCACAAAGACATGTACTACAACCACATCACACTCTACAAGGATTCCATCAACCGCACCAAATCAAACTACTTTTCATCCATCATCAGCTCACAAGAAGGCAACTCTAAATTCTTATTCAAATTCATCAACACAACTCTCAGACCCCCGGACTCCTTACCCCCCATCTCTACTGTACTTCCTTCTGCGACTCTTTAATGACATTTTTCAATAACAGAATCAGCAACATCCACCGCCAACTCACCAGTGACCCCCACCTCGCCACCAACCCCCTCCCTCACATACCCTGTGATCTCCAACTGCCAACCCAGTCTCTCTCTGCCTTCACACTCCCGTCTCCCTCTGAAATCAAGGACCTCATTCATAAATCCAAATCTTCCTCCTGTCACCTCGGCCCCCTCCCCACAGTCCTCGTCAAAGCCTGCCTTCCCTCTCTGCTCCCCCTCATATCGGATATCATTCACTCCTCCCCCACCACTGGAATTGTTCCCACCCCCTTCAAAACTGCTGCAATAACCCCTATTCTTAAAAAACCTGGAGCTGACCCCAACAACCTCAACAATTTCCGTCCCATTTCCAACCTTCCATTCATTTCCAAAATATTAGAAAAAAAGTCGCCTCTCAGCTCCATTCCCACCTATCCCACCACAATCTGTATGAACACTTCCAATCTGGTTTCCGCCCCCTCCATAGTACTGAAACAACCCTCCTCAAGATCACCGATGCACTCCTCATGGCAGCTGACTCCGGACTCCTCACCATCCTCATCCTGTTAGATATGACTGCGGCCTTCGACACCATCTCCCACACCATACTCCTCAATAGACTGGCATCCATAGGCATTCACCACACCACCTTCAACTGGTTCCTATCCTACCTCTCTGGCTGCACTCAGTTCATCAAACTCAAGTCCTTCACTTCCCACAGGTGTTCCCCAGTCCTGGGGCCCCTGCTTTTTATCATCTACCTCCTCCCCATCGGCAATATCTTCCGTCACTACAACATCCACTTCCACCTGTACGCGGATGACACCCAACTCTACCTCTCCACCAAACCTGACTCTACCCTTCCACCATCACACCTCTCTCAGTGTCTCTCCGATTTAAAAACCTGGTTTTCCTCCAATTTCCTGCAACTCAACTGCAATAAAACTGAGTTTCTTCTCACTGGTACCAAATCCACACTCGCCAAACTCAGCAGCTTCTCTATCCCAATCAATAACACTCCCGTTTTCCCCTCCCCTCAGGTTAAGAGTCTGGGTGTCATCCTCGATAGCACACTGTCTTTTCAATCACACATAAACACTATCTCCCGCACTGCCTATTTCCACCTACGCAATATCAACCGTCTCCGGCCCTCCCTCACCCCTCACTCCACTGCCATCCTGGTCCACAGTCTAGTCACCTCAAGACTAGACTACTGCAACTCCCTCCTCTTCGGTCTCCCCCAACAAACCCTCCATAAACTACAACTGGTCCAAAACTCTGCAGCAAGAATCATCACTAGAACCCCCTCCTCTCACCACATCACCCCTGTCCTGCACCAGCTTCATTGGGTCCCGGTTCACTTCCGCATTCAATTCAAGGTCCTCCTCTATACCTTCAAAGCCATCCATAACCTTGCCCCCCCCCCCATACCTAACAGACCTCATTCAAATTGCCACTCCCTCTCGTGCACTCCGCTCCTCTGTTCACCTCACTGTCCCCTCTGTCCGTCTCAAGACGATGGGGAGCAGAGCCTTCAGCCGCTCTGCTCCCCTGCTTTGGAATGCACTACCCCCGACATCCGCAACACTGAATCCATAACCCAGTTCAAATCCAAACTCAAAACCCACCTTTTTAAATCTGCATACCCCACCTGAATCTACCTTCCTCATCACCTCACCACCCATTGTCTACTTATTTTAAACTGTTTTTAATTATATTTGTGTACCTGCCTTGCTTTTAAACTGTATATGTTTTTGAATTGTACGGCGACCTTGAGAGCTTTGAAAGGTGCCTCCAAATAAAATGCATTATTATTATTATTACTGAGGAGACATGGAACTCACGCTTCTCTTGTTTGACAAACAATTTATTCTCCCACAACCTCTGGAGGACAACGTGCTCCTCAATGTTGTGGGAAAAAATCAGGATATCATTGAGGTAGACAAACACAGAGTGGTTCAAATAGTCTCTTAGCACGTCATTTATCAAGGCATGGAATACTGCTGGGGCATTGGTTAGACCAAAAGGCATGACTAGGTACTCAAAGTGACCTAAAGGTGTAACGATGAGGCAGGCAGGCAGGCAGGAAAACAGGACCCAAATGCAAGACGTAATACTAAAAAGATATTTATTGTCCAAAAACTTAACAAAAAAGGCCAACAGGCGAACATCCAGGAAAAACGGGAAAACATAGAACAAGCACGGAACAGACTCACCAACAGGAAACAATGCTCGGACAGGGGACAAAGAAACACTGGGGGTTATATACACACACAAGACACGAGAGACAGGTGAAACACATCAGGGGCGGGAACAGCAATCAACAAGAGGGAAGCTAGACAGGACATGGGGAGGAAACAAGACAGACATACCAAAATAAAACAGGAAACACAGGGGATCACCAAAACAAGACAGGACAAAGACAGACCATGACAGTACCCCCCCCTAAAAGGTCGACTTCCAGGCGACCAAAAAAAAAAAAGTCAAACCCAAACAGGGTGGGTGGAGGGGAGCCAGGAAGAGGGAAAAAAAAAAACATGGCCTGGGGCAGAGCACGGGGGTGACCGGCTGGTCAGGGAACTAGAGTGGGGCAGAAAGGAGGGGTGTCAGGCAGCCGACCTGGGGGTAAGCAGCGGACGGCCTGGACGGTGAGGGCTCAGTCCCTCTGGAGGCCTGCAGCGACGAAGACGAGGAACTCCTTCTGGAGGACAGCAAGGGCGGAACCACTCAGGAGGCCGGTGGCGACGAAGATGAAGGCGAGGGAACCCCTCTGGAGGCCGGCGGCGAGGGCGACATCCCCCTTCTGGAGGCCGGCGGCGAGGGCGATATCCCCCTACTGGAGGCCGATTCCTCGGGGTGACGCTCTCTCGGGACCTAAAGTGGGGGCCAAACACCGATGCCCTCACTAAAAAAGCACAAAAACGGTTGTTTTTCCTGAGGCAGCTCAGGAAATTCAAGCTGCCTAAATCCATGCTGGTGAACTTCTACACGGCCATCATTGAGTCCATCATCACCTCTGCCATCATCATCTGGTTCCCCGCTGCAGCAGCCAAGGATAAGGCCAAGCTGCAGCGGGTGATACGCTCGGCGGAGAAGGTGATTGGCTGCCCCTTGCCCCCCCTTGGGGCCCTGTTTAACAGCAGGGCTCTGGGGAGGGCCAGAAAGATCATGGCTTACCCCGCACACCCAGGCCACGGTCTCTTCGCCCCGCTCCCTTCAGGCAGGAGGTTGCGGTCAATAAGGACTCTCAAAACCAGACATTTGCACAGCTTCTTCCCCACGGCCATCCGACTATTAAATGCTCTGCCCTCCCCCCCCCCTCAGTAACCAAATGGTCTGTTGTACATATACTTGATCTCTTGGCACGTTGGCACTTCTTATTGATTATATGATTATATAATTTATTATTTACTCATTTTTGCACTATATATGTTGGTTTGCACTGTCTTGTCCTGTCTTGCACTTGTCCTATTGTAAACTCCACTGTACCAAATCAAATTCCATACATGTTCACATGTCATGGCAAATAAAGTCTTCTGAATCTGAATCTGAATCTGACATCCCCCTTCTGGAGGCCGGCGGCGAGGGCGATATCCCCCTACTGGAGGCCGGCGGCGAGGGCGACATCCCCCTACTGGAGGCCGGCGGCGAGGGCGACATCCCCCTTCTGGAGGCCGGCGGCGAGGGCGACATCCCCCTTCTGGAGGCCGGCGGCGAGGGCGACATCCCCCTTCTGGAGGCCGGCGGCGAGGGCGACATCCCCCCTCTGGAGGCCGGCGAGGCAGAGGGCGGCCACCCCCTGGAAGATCTGGAAGGTCTGGGGGGCCGGCCCCCTCGGGTAGGAGCGAAGGGCGGACCCTCTCGGGCAGGAGTGAAGTGCAAGACCCCTCAGGCATAAACAGGGGGCTGGACCCCTCAGGCGTTAACAGGGACAGGGGGCTGGACTCCTCGAGCAGAAGCAGGAGCAGGAGGCAGGACTCCTCGAGCGTTAACAGGGGGCTGGACCCCTCAGCGGTTAACAGAGGACTGGGCCCCTCGGGAGGCAACACGGGGCTGGGCCCCTCGGGAGGCAACACGGGGCTGGGCCCCTCGGGAGGCAATATGGGGCTGGGCCCCTCGGGAGGCAACACGGGGCTGGTCCCCTCGGGAGGCAACAGGGACAGAGGAGGAGGCCCCTCGGACAGGAACGGAGGAGGAGGCCCCTCGGACAGGAACGGAGGAAGAGACCCCCCGGGCAGGCAAGGTATAGGGCGGACTCCCTCCGGAGGAAGGCGAAGAAGGCGGTCCCCCTCTGGAAGCTGTAAAAGGCGGTCCCCCTCTGGACGCTGTAGAAGGCGGCCCCCCTCTGGACGCTGTAGAAGGCGGTGCCCCTCTGGAAGGCGTAGAAGGCGGTCCCCCTCAGGAAGCTGTAGAAGGCGGTCCCCCTCTGGAAGGCGTAGAAGGCGGTCCCCCTCTGGAAGGCGTAGAAGGCGGTCCCCCTCTGGACGCTGTAGAAGGCGGTCCCCCTCTGGAAGGCGTAGAAGGCGGTCCCCCTGTGGAAGGCGTAGAAGGCGGTCCCCCTCTGGACGGCGTAGAAGGCGGTCCCCCTCTGGACGGCGTAGAAGGCGGTCCCCCTCTGGACGGCGTAGAAGGCGGTCCACCTCTGGAAGGCGTAGAAGGCGGTCCCCCTCTGGAAGGCGTAGAAGGCGGTCCCCCTCTGGAAGGCGTAGAAGGCGGTCCCCCTCTGGAAGGCGAAGAGGGCAGGCCTGACTGCTAGCATGCTGGGGCTGGTAGCTAGCAGGCTGGTTGCAGGGGTCCGGGGCCTGGGGCCTGGGGCTTGTTACTGGAAGCCAGGGCCTGGGGCTTGCTGCCGGAGGCCAGGGCCTGGGGCTTGTTACCGGAAGCCAGGGCCTGGGGCTTGCTGCCGGAGGCTGGGGCCTGGGGCTTGCTGCTGGAGGCCGGGGACTGGAGCTTGCTGCTGGAGGCCGGGGCCTGGGGCTTGCTGCTGGAGGCCGGGGCCTGGGGCTTGCTGCTGGAGACCGGGGCCTGGGGCTTGTTGCTGGAGACCGGGGACTGGAGCTTGCTGCTGGAGGCCGGGGACTGGAGCTTTTTGCTGGAGGCCGGGGACTGGAGCTTGCTGCTGGCGGCCGGGGACTGGAGCTTGCTGCTGGAGGCCGGGGGTAACTCGGGAGCTGGAGAGCATCCGCAGAATGGATGGCAATCCAAACTCACCACCCCCACTCTGATAGTCCTTAAGGCCGGAGACGGCTGGTAGCTGGGACTCGGGGGCTGAGGCTTGAAGCTGGAGACCGGGGTCAGAGGCTTGAGGCTGGGGACCGGGGACAGTGGCTGGAGGCTGGAGCGTGGAGGCTTAGGACGGTTGCAAAAGTCCGGTGGCAGTGGCATGTAGCTCTCAGGCCAAAAAACTGTGGGGTTGAGAAGCTCGACTGCCCAATCGGGTAAGGCGCCCTCCAACTCGGGCTTAGCAGCGACAGCCTTGTAAGTACGCGCCAACACATACCCCTGCTCCTTCCTACTGGGAATGTTCCCCCAGCCGTCCATGGCACTGATAATAAAATATAGCATGTCCTCCAACTCCTGGCAAAAAAGAGCGTCTGCTGGGTCCAATTCTGGTCCGAGCATTCTGTAACGATGAGGCAGGCAGGCAGGCAGGAAAACAGGACCCAAATGCAAGACGTAAAACTAAAAAGATATTTATTGTCCAAAAACTTAACAAAAAAGGCCAACAGGCGAACATCCAGGAAAAACGGGAAAACATAGAACAAGCACGGAACAGACTCACCAACAGGAAACAATGCTCGGACAGGGGACAAAGAAACACTGGGGGTTATATACACACACAAGACAGGGTAGACAACGAGAGACAGGTGAAACACATCAGGGGCGGGAACAGCAATCAACAAGAGGGAAGCTAGACAGGACATGGGGAGGAAACAAGACAGACATACCAAAATAAAACAGGAAACACAGGGGATCACCAAAACAAGACAGGACAAAGACAGACCATGACAAAAGGTGTGTTAAGGGCCACTCACACTAGGGCCGCGGCCCCGTGCCCGAGCTCATTTGCATACTAAAGTCTAGAACGTTTGGCTAGTGTGACCACGCCATCCGTATTCCAGCACGGAACAGCCCCTTGCCGTGGCCAAAGTACAGATGCTAATGAGATGACACACGCACAAGCAAGCGCACAGGCGGCGTTCCTGACGTGAATTTATTAAGGATGCATAGTCCGTTAACGTCCGCTGCCCACCACTTGGACTTGTAGCTACATAAAATGTGTGAGAATTAACGTGTGTGTAGGCCTAGGTGTGGGCTAATAAAAGAGGGAGAGAGCTAAATAGGTGAGCGCAGAAAGCAAATCGTGCTGAATCTTCCTGCAGCACGGAACAGGCAAACTTGCCTAGTGTGAGTGCGCCCTTAAACACAGTTTTCCACTCGTCCCCCTCCCTGATGCGGACCAAGTGGTAGGCATTACGTAAAACCAACTTAGAAAAAACAGTGGCACCATGGAGTGGCTCAAAAGCAGAGTTGATAAGTGGCAGGGGATATTTGTTCTTTACTGTAATATTGTTCAAACCCCGAAAGTCAATAAATGGTCTCAGTCTTATCCTTCTTAGCCACAAAGAAAAAAACAGCTCCTAATGGAGAGGAAGAGGAGCGAATGATACCTGAGTCCAGTGATTTTGTGATGTATTTCTCCATGGACTCGCGTTCCGGAGCAGAGATATTGTAGAGCCGGCTGGTGGGAAAGGAGGCGCCTGCTCTTATTTATCTATGACTATGACTCTTATTTCTATTATTTTTGTTTATCAGTATTGTCAATATGGATAACGATAGCCATTTTTCAACACGGTCTCCCTTATAACTGCTTACATCATTTACTATGCTTGTTTTTGCAAAATTTATTTTTTATTTTATTTGTATTTATTTTTTTATTATTGATTTTTCTCTCCCAATTATCTAATTACCTTATGACTACATTCAAAACTGTGGATCAAAAGTCTAAAATACCATAATGGAAATTAATACTATTTAAACAACCGAAAATGCCATTTTTATCATTACATTCTTATGATGATTATTCATTTCTTAGTACTGATTTATCATTTATTTTTCATTTTTTATTTATTTATTTATTTATTTTTGTTGTTGTTTATATGTATGTATGTACGTACACACACACACACACACACACACACACACACACACACACACACACACACACACAGCCTGTCAACAACAATGTAAAAATATGCAATGACCTCCTGCTTGTTTTTGTCTCGTCCGTTCCGTCTTAAATGTGAACACTTAAATTGTCATGTACCTCACCTAATGTTATGTCTTTCACCTGTCTTGTCCTGCATCACGTAAATAAAAATTTAAAAAAAAAAAAAAAGGAAAAGGAAAGGAGGCGCCAGGCAGCAGGTCGATGGCGCAGTCGTAAGGTCTGTGAGGGGGTAAGGATAAGGCCCGGTGTTTGCTGAACACCTCGGCCAGGTCGTGATACTCCCGAGGAACAGAGGACAAGTCAGGAGGTTCCGGTGAGGCAACACACTCTTTAACGGAACATGGGGGCTGAGCTGATCTGAGACATGAAGCATGGCAGAAAGAGCTGCAACTACGTAGCAATCTTCCCAATGGCCCAGTCAATCACAGGGTTATGTACCTGCAGCCACGGAAGCCCGAGCACTAGGGGGGCATGTCAGGAGGGCATTACATGGAACGTTATCTTTTCTCTGTGGTTGCCAGCCAACAGGAGAGGCAACTGCTGCGTTTGCTCGGAAATGAGGGCCAAAACATCACCATTGAGGGCATTTACTTTGAGCGGTGGGACAATGGGATTGGTGACTATGTGACTGTGCTTCACAAAGTTAGAGTCAAGAATATTAGAGTCAGAACCAGAATCGACTAGGGCCACAAGTTGATAAGTATTCCCGTTAAAGAAAATACTAGCTTCAATGTTAATGCGTCTTCGGGGGAAACAGGGCAATACTGTGCTACTCACCAGAACCCCGTCTGCGACTGGTGAGGGCTTGGGTTTAACTGACGGGAACACCTAGCCCGTTGATGTCCAGGTTCACCACAGTAGAGGCATAATCCACCCTCAAATCTTCTACTCCGCTCGGAAGGAGTGAGTCGGTTCTGACCCAACTGCATGGGCTCCTCCGTAGATGGGGAGGAAGAAGCAGGAAACACAGGCGACTCGACGGTGCGGGAGCTGGAGGCAAATCCAGCGCCAGCTAGAGAGGAATGGGAAACAAAAGGTCCTAGAGAGCGACCGGTCCTTTCCCTGCGACGCTCCCGGAGACGATTATCCAGTCTGATAGCTAGGGCTACGAGTTCATCTAAGTCAGCTGACTCATCTCGCACCGCTAACTCGTCTTTAACGGAGTCGGTTAATCCGTTGAGAAAAAAACCCTGTAACGCCTCATCGTTCCACCCCGTCTCCACTGCTAAAGCCCTGAACTCCACCGACCCATATTCTGCAACATTGCGGGTCCCCTGTCGGAGTTGAAGAAGACGTTTAGTAGCGTCCCTGCCCCGAACTGGATGGTCAAAAACCTTCTTCCTTTCTGCTACAAAGCTAGGAAACGAAAAACATACGGCGGACTGCTTCTCCCACACCGAGGACGCCCAAGTCAAAGCATGTCCGAGAGTAATCCAATGACGAAGAAATCTTGGCCCGGCCCGTGACATAAGAGCTGGGTTGTTGCTCAAAAACTAACGAGCACTGGAGAAGAAACGACTTGCATACCCCAAAATCACCGGAATAGCGCTCCGGTGCGGGGACACGAGGCTCTCTAGCATACGGAAGGACCGGTGCAGGAACTGGGTCTCGTTGAGCAGGAACGGCTGCGGCTGCAGGAACTGTTGCGTGATGACTCCGTGGAGCTGCCCTCCCAAAGTCGCCACGTTCGAGGATAGTTCCTTCAGCGAGGATATAACGTCTCGGAGAGCCACGTCATGTCGTCCCATAAGCGCACCTTGCGCTGCCAACACCTGGTGAACAGGGTCTGTACTTGCTGGGTCCATGTTGGCCAGAGTATTCTGTTATGATAGCCCGGGATGATCCAAACGCAGACAGAAACCCAGTTAGTCAGTTTAGAACAATGTTTATTTCAGGCAGGCTGGCAGGACACAGGACGGCTGAATGGCGTGGCGAGCAGAGGCTAGTGGATATCCGGAACCTACAGGCAGGCGAGCAGGAAAGGTGAACAGCGGAGGCAACTGGCATGGAAGAAAAAGAGGAGCAGAGTTAACTAACTCCAACTGAGACTTAGAAGAAAACAACAAACATAGGTGGCGTGCACAGACATTTTGGGGGGCAGGTGCTCAGTGCAAAAAAAGGGGCACAATATATTCTATCGATGAATGACCAAATCATTTTAAGCGTACTTGTGCAAAATCCCCCCCTGGCCTAATGATGACTTTTAATACCCGGCCACACATAGATTGTTTCTCAAAGGAGTTTTTAGTCTAGCTCTGAAGGAAGGCGGTCGCATTTCTCTTCCCTCCCGTCCCTATCTATCCTGCTCTGCTCTCTGTCCTGTGTTGTCTCGGTCGATCCTGAGCCTCTCTGTACATCCTCCTCCAAAAACCTAAATTATGGATCTGATCAACTGGGGTCTTTCTGCAATTGACCAAATTTTCTCAACGAGAAAAGGTGGCAAAGGTGATGCCGCTTGTCCTGATGGAACCTTTACTGTTGGATACACCTGGAACGGGTGGAGTGGCTGGAACCAGATGTGTCTAGCAATACTCTCCATTGAGGACGCCGAAGATATCTACACTATTGGGCTTCTGGTATCAGGGTTCCTGCTGATTGGAGTTGGCGGATTCCTGATTTACGGCAACGGTAATATGGCGTTGGCAGCAAATCAGGCCATAGCAAAGCTGCCCGTATTTGAGGGTTTGTGCCGGGCCGTTAATGCACAGACTCAAGTGATAAGCGAGGTGAATCGCAAGCTGGAAGTGATTCCTGGACTTATTCGGAAAGTGGATTCGATCAGGGATGCCATTAACGGGCCGCAAGCACTTGGATTTAGGCCACAGGATTTCGGTGGATAATTCGGATACCAGTGACTCTTAAGACAGGCTTCATTCCAGCGCCTAGTCTCAACCAAAACAAATCACAATCTCACGATTCGGCTCCCTACACCGTCCTTGGTGGCGGTGTTATCTCTTCTCTCTCCTGGATGTTTATGGAAAGAGACGTTCTACCCCCCACAGTCCCTCACCCACTCTCCTGTGAACTCTATCTGTGACCGGGCCACGAGGTCGTCTCCTAGGACTGTCTCATAACAACTGACGCCGGCAGACTCCCACTACGTCTGGACAGAGATAGCTTCATGGAACACACACACACACACACACACACACACACACACACACACACACACACACACACACACACACACACACACACACACACACACACACACACACACACACACACACACACACACACACACACACACACGTATACACATAGCACACACATCCCGACCTATCTAAGCCTTCCTGAATCCTCCCCCTCTCCCTCCCGTCGCAGCGCGGATGCTGCGGGCGGGGCGCCTGCCGGCTGCGTACGCCCCCTAGTGCCTGGGTTGTGACACCTACCGTCCCATGAACCCTACCCATTCCTCTGTGCTTATCGACGTGTCTATTTGTTCTGTGGCGTTATCTTGTTGTTGCTTACTATGCTAAGGTGGTTTTTGTACTAATCACACACTTGCACCTACCAAGGAGCTAGTGTGAGAGAAGCATATTTTTAAGCTGTGTAGCGGGTACAGGTGGTTCAGATTAATTCTGCTATTAGAAATTAATCTGATGATTAATAATACTTTAATAGTTTATTAAAGTTCAAAAGGGGCACCACCATTCATTTTAAGAATGGAAAAATAATAGCAAATTGTCTCGTTTAATCAATGGTTTATTCTTAAATATTGATTACTTTAATGTTCAGTTAAATTAATCAACATTAATAAATCCTAGTCTCAATGATCATTTCCATATAATAATGTAATCAAATAATTACTATTATAAATTTGGTAATATGATCTTAAACACTGAAGGCTACGGAATTCTTGTACTTGTTGGTTGCGGACTTCCCAATAATATTCACACAAATGAATGACAGAAACTTCTAGTTACAAAAGAAAATGCATGTAATTTATTAACATGAAGTAAATAAAATCCAACACATTTAAAAACCACTAAACTAAAAGCACACAGTGTGTGTGTGTGTGTGGGTGGGTGCAGGTCTGTGGATGTAAATTGTGTGTGTGTGTGTGTGTGTGTGTGTGTGTGTGTGTGTGTGTGTGTGTGTGTGTGTGTGTGTGTGTGTGTGTGTGTGTGTGTGTGTGTGTGTGTGTGTGTGTGTGTGTGTGTGTGTGTGTGTGTGTGTGTGTGTTGGGGTGTGTGTGTGTGTGTGTGTGTGTGTGTGTGTGTTTTGTGTGTGTGAGTGTGGAGGTGTGAAAAACCTTTGTCTATGGGGGAGAGCTTGAAGAGAAACAAAAGGGGCCTTGGCCAAAGGTCCCTTTAAAGGTAATTCAAATCAACATAAATGTTTGGATATCTAACCAATTAGTTCAATGTAATATCACAGTATTGTAAACCCAATTACAAAGTAATAATGAACAGTTCAAAATCAGTAAATATACATTTCCAAGTTAACGGTTCTTTAAGCCATGTGTTCTTGCTAAGCTAACTGCCCAGTAGTTCATACGATACCAGATGCTGATACACAGCGTGGTTGCAGTGTGAGAGGTTCTGGATCCTTTTAGTAGCAGCAGGCTAACTGGCGTTGTTCTCCTCTTGAGGGCCTCTTTGCCAGCTTGGTCTGGTCTTTGGTGCTTCAGTAGCGGTGGGCTAACTGGCGTTGTTGTCTCTGGTAGTTCTTCTTCTTCTTAAAGGGTCTGGCCTTTGTGGGAGCTTGGTTCGTTCCCTGGTTCTCCTGGTTCTCCTGGTACCTCTTTAGTTGCTGGGAGAACAGGGTGGATCCTTGTTCCTCTTTGGTTGAGAGGGGCTTCACGGCTGTTTGGACAGGCCGTGTTGTAGAGCCTGGATCAGGGAGACCAGAGCTTGTCTGGGTCCAGAAGGTTGAGCTACCCCCGGTCTGGGTGGTTAGCAAGGCAGGAGAGAAGAGCATGAGCAGCAGGGCCTTCACAGTGGAGAGTCCCCCTTCCAGGCTGGAAGTTGGGGAAGAGGAGAGCGTAGACCTCCTTCCTCTCTGGGTAGAGGCGAGGAGGAAAAGAGCCTTAGCCTCCTTTTCTGGTAGGCTAAGCTTGAGTGTTCCACCACCGATGGTGGGTGAAGGAGAAGAGAGAGAGCTGTACCTCCACACCGTTTGGTGGTGGGTAGAGAAGAGAGGGCTGAGCTGTTTAGCTCAGGGGCACTTTACACGGCCACGCAAAACGGTGCATACGCAGAAAAATTTCTGCGGTTGCACTATATCATTTACAGGAAAACAGCAAACGCAAACGCAAACGCAAACGCAGGCATGAACCGCAGATTTTTGAGATCACCTCCGAGGGAGGATTTTTTGGAAAACTTAACGGTTTTGGTTTCCTGTAAACACCGAAAACATTTCCCCTGATAACGCTGACGTCACGGCTCCACCCTCACACATGCGCATTGCGTTTGGATATAAATAGGCATGCGCCGTCTTTGTAGGTCCATGTGCGCCAGTTGGAAAACAACAACAACAATGGCGGATCACCGAGCTGTATTCATTGTGCTCATGGACGTTGTGCTGTTGCTGATGAATTTGTTATCGTGCCACCAATCGCTCCTACAAGCAAATAGGGAAAGAGTTGTGCTCTGCCTGTTTTTCTAGCTAAATAAACGTGTGTCACTTCTATATGCCAGGGACACGGCCCTCTCTACATTAAAAAAAACACTATCAGCGTGCAGCGGTTAAGTTAGGCTACTGTTCAACAAAAGGAGCATTAAGGCTACGGCTTCACAGTAAAAGCATTTCACTGGCTAAACATTCATAGCATTTCGCTGGACACACGTGAGTTGACTTTTATTCTGAAGTACGCCTAACAGGAAAGTATCTGCTCACGAAGCCCCTTCACTATCAGCAAGTCTGCTGTTTTTCCGAGTTCAATGCTGTGAAATAAGCTTGTCTTTTACAATATTTGTAACCCCAAGCTTACACCAACCGCTTTATGAACGTTAGTGGCATTAATTTTCGGTTACAGTAGAGGTTGTATGCATCAAATTGTACCGGAAGAGCTATCTACTAGGCTGTGTCACCGCTGACTATTGGCTTGGCATGGCTGCTACTTCAGCGATTTCGGCCCGTTTCCTCTGAAAACTTTGTGTACGGGTGAAGATGTCAGATAAATTGTGTCTGAACGGGGTTTTTTTTTTTAAACCAAAAACGGGAAAACTCACGTTTTCACCGTGTAAAGTGCCCCTCAGTCGCTGTTATCAAAAACAGCAAAATACTTCTGACCAATGGCAGAAGAGACAGGAGTCATGTGGGACATCCTGTCTTGGGCTGGGTAGGTGTGAAACACAGATAAGGGCCTTTGGCTCAAACAAAGGAATGTTGGGGGGTTGTGGTACATCTTGTGGTAGAGTCAGAAACCAAGTCTTAATTCACTTTGGAGTCAAAAGTCTTAATGAATGAATGAACCCATGTACATATTCACTACACCTGTCTTTCCCGATGTTCTCTTTTTATCCTTCCTACTTTAAGGGGCGCAGCGCACGCTGCCGACTCTTCAGTGTTTCCCCCCCGTCTCCCATGTTTGTTTACTGTCACTCAATGTCTCTTGGTGGGGTATAACTGTAAACAAAATTTCGTTGTTTTGGTACAATGACAAATAAAAGTATCTTGAATCTTGAATCTTGGAATTTGGGAGACTGTGTTTGGGACCCTGGACCTTCTAGCGGGGTCCGGTGGAATGCTCCCCCGGAAGAAAAATTTGAACCTTTTAAAGTAAAATTCATCAATCTGGTGGACTTTGAGAAGAAAGTTCAGGCTAAATCACCTGTGTCAATGTGGGCTATTTAGTACTATTTTCTGGAATAATTTGGAGACACAGAATTACCAAAAAGCAGAAAGAAAAAATGTCTTTAGATTTTTTTAAATAATCCCTTATCCCGAATTCTCTCTTTGAAGTCTTCGTTAGGCCCCTGATCTCTGTACTAATAATATCCTATTAAGGTAAATACAAGATTAGTTGTGTTCATCACGTCATATCTATTTTTTGGGGGGCTAGCTTGTTAAGCAGGACAGTCGGCTAATTTATGCATGATAGAGGCTACTTTGAAACAGAGACAAATACATGCAAGTTATAGCTTGGCAACTGAGGCTTAGGGGGCAAACAATACACTCTTGACTCCATTCATGTATGTGTTACCTCGCTGGTGGGGCAGGGCAGGGGAGTAGGGCTGTGTTCGGAAAGCCATACTAGCGTCCTACATCCTACATACTCACCATCTATATACTGCAGACTGTCTACTCAAAGATCGATTGTGTATGCGAGGTGCGTCGAACAGGCCCGGTTCTAGACAGTTAGATTAAGGTGGGCCTGTAGAAATTTTAGGTGGGCACTCTGGGCAGAGAGACCGAAGATTTTTTTGGACCTTGTAAGATCTCTGCGTCTGCTTTTTGGCATATTTACTGTGAATTGTGTAGAACACAATATGCAAATAAACTTGCTGTGTGGGAGATTTGATTCTTGCATGTTTTTTTTCCAAAATGTTTATGAATAACATATAATACACACTATGTTATATGCAACATAATGTATATATTTTTTAATCTCAGTACTAACTGTAGGCAGCCTGAGCTGATCGAAGAAAAAGCTTAGGGACTGAGCAACCTGGATGGTTGTAGTCCAGCGCTATATACTATACACACTATATAGAACTGTGTCTGAAATCGCGCACTTCTGTACTTACACTTACTTTTTTGAGTGCACTTTGCGCAAAACCGGAGAGTGTGCCAAAATGCAGTGCACTGTAAGTTCCTCGGTCGTGCACTCAAAACGGTCTAAAACTTGAGTGTGGAGCGATGGACACTTTCCACACTCAACGGCCGCCATCTTGCCTACGTAGCGGAGAGGACGGGACATTAAAATCAAAATAGAGGAGCTTGAAGCAACAATGGAGGCGGACGCACTTCTCAAAAGTTAAATTACACATTTGTTTTGTTTTTCCGCAACTAACGTGTCTGTTTTGGCTATCGGTAACACAAGCAGAAAAAAATACCACCGAAGAAGAACCGTCAAAATGCAAAGTCATTTCCGGTAGGTGCGCGACGGCAGTTTGGACAGTGCACTGTAGAAATGAGAGCACTGCGTCTATAAATAAGTGTACTGTTGGGATAATAAAGTGCACTCAATGTAAGTGCACTTACTTAAGTGCGCGATTTCAGACACAGGCATGGGTGAAAATAGTAGCCAGCCGAGGTCACGACCCTGCTAGGGGGGTACGGGGGAATGCCCCCTCGGGAGATTTTTTTTTACCTTTTTAAAGTGAAATGCATGAATCTGGTGCACTTTGAGAGGAAAATTAAGAGGCTAAATATGAGGAATATTGTGTGAACAAATAATTTGGAGACACTGGGTCGGATGAATTAGGGGGCACTCACACTAGGGCCGCGGCCCCGTGCCAAAGCTCATTAGCATACTAAAGTCTAGAACGTTTGGCCTAGTGTGACCACGCCAACCGTATTCCAGCACGGAACAGCCCCTTGGCCACGGCACACCTGGGAGAGGTGTGCCGTGGCCAAAGTACAGATGCTAATGAGATGACACGCGCACAAGCAAGCGCACAGGCGACGTTCCTGACGTGAATTTATTAAGGATGCATAGTCCGTTAACGTCCGCTGCCTTACTAGTCGGCACCAGAATTGCCCACCACTTGGACTTGTAGCTACATAAAATGTGTGAGAATTAACGTGTGTGTAGGCCTAGGTGTGGGCTAATAAAAGAGGGAGAGAGCTAAATAGGTGAGCGCAGAAAGCAAAGAAAAAAGGTTTTCGTGTTTACTCACGTTCGTCAGATGATTTTTTTTCTTTTTCCTCCCACAGCTGTCATAATAATGCCTTTACGCATGGCGGTTGAGACGAACCCAACACAACACACAACGGGACTCCGCGGCCCGGTGATAAGGAAACAGTAGCTACTTTATAAAGACACTTAAAATAACGATCTCTGCCCATACAAAAAGTTCTGACTTGGATTACTTGATAGAGCGATCGATGTGTATAAAACCATCCGGTACGTATGGTCTGATGACGGGCCGTTATATTAATAATAAACAGCGTGCTGCACAAATATGAGACTGTCCACCGCGACCTATTACGTCAAGGCTACATTTAAAAAAAAAAAAATAGCTTAAGGATTCTCGTTGCTCTAATGTGGAAGTGGAATAGGCTATATGATTCAAATTTGGCCGGATGAAAATATTCACAAACAGTCGTATAGCATTAGCCTACAAGTAGACTATACGCTCCAAATCCTAAACGCGCACGGTGACGTAGGCAAGGTGCAAATGTGCCCAGGCCACGAGCAGTGTGAGCACGGGCCTGCGGGGGGGAGTGGGGAGGGGGGAATCGTGCTGAATCTTCCTGCAGCACGGAACAGGCCAACGGCACTAGTGTGAGTGGGCCCTTAGAAGCTATTGAAGAAAGACACTTGGATTTTCCATAGAAATATAAATTTGAAATAAAATATTATGCAGGGTCCTCTGGGTTGGGCTTGGTGCTCTCTTTCTTTGACGGGACATATTTCTCTGTAATATAATGAATTCATTTAAATGCAGTGAGAGGAACGAAGCAGAAGAACTCTGTTGTCCAGCTACTGTATCTTTATTTCCACAGACGAGGCTGAAATAGGCTATAGACTATACACAGTGCATGGGCAACTGAAGGCAGCCCCATTTTCAAATATTTTTAAATAAACTCAATACACACTGTGCATACCATGGACTTGAACGTGACGTGATCAGTTAACCTCGGATTACCTCCCAGATGAACTGATTCAATTATTAAGATATTAACTATCTACCAAAACATTGTATTCCTTTTATTGTATGATAATTTACATTTACATAATATGATGTTGATATCAAACACACAAACTAAAAAAAAAACGAAATAAAAAAAAAAATTGGGGGGGCCCCCCGGGCAGTCGGGACCCTAAGCAACCGCTCATTTTGCTTATGCCTCGGGCCGGCTCTGCTGACCAGTGACCACTATAAGCGGGTGGGTAACTTGGAGGCAGGCTGTCCTGCCCACCCAATAATACAATTAGAAGCAATGCATGGTAATATTCTTTAGTATTAATTAATTGTCTGAATTTTATTTGACATTTTCTTGGACAGCGAATGAACAGGTCCATCCGATAGTGGGTCTGGACTTCCACCTAAAAAAAAAATGTTTTATTTTATTTTTTTTGATTGGGTAGGCACAGCCCACATTTGGGTGGGCACGGCCCACCCTGGCCCCTGGCTACCGCCAGCCCTGGCGTCGAAACGTTTTCAGTTGAAGTATACTCAAGCAATGAAGAATTTCTTCTTCTTCTTATAAGATTCAGGCAGTTAAGACGCTGTTTAGCGTATAACCGCCCTCTACAGGTTAGATATTGAACTAGATTTTTACAGTCCTGTGTCATGGTTCCTACAGCTTAATGCAAGTTAAATTTAAGACTTTTTAAGACCTTTTTAATGCCACTTGAAATTAAATTTAAGACCAACGACGCAATCAACAGAAAAGGAAAAAGGTATTGTCTCGGTGTTCAGACACCACAGTAACTCTGCTTTCAGCGTAGATGTCATTATCTGTATCTGTTCAACCAACAAAATAATCTGTATATATATCTGTATTCGGATATGAAGCCAGAAATGGTCTGGGCTTATGTCTGTTTTTTTTTTTTTTTTCAATTATTGTCCCTTCAGTGCATCAAATTGATTTAATATTGGCATATAATTAATTATGAGATACATTTCTACCTCATACTGTACTTTTCATCTGTTTTGCTCTCTCATTATAAGTTATATGAACTGTCTGAGCCCCACTAGCCCTTTGACTGGGGGATATTGAACATATGAATCTGAAACAGAACAGTATCACAGTAATTAAAGGTGTCCGTTTTATTTAATTTTTTTCATCTCTTTCTCCCTTTTTATTTTTAACTCAGTTTAAAAATAGTTAAACTGAGTAAAACAGTTTTATGATATATCGATCCGAGATCTAATCGATCTATTTTGCCCAATTTATTTTCCTCTACTCTCTCACTCTGTCGCTCTCTCCCTTTTTTTTCTAACTTGGTTCAATTAATAATTACTTTGGATCAGGAAACAGCGTTTAGTGCTCTACAAGTGATCAACACAAAGATTATACTTTTTTCAGCATATCTCTTAGTTATAAACATTGTATGAACTAAACAGGCGAAGCCTCACATATCGAATATTTAAAGATCGATTTTGTCTATTTAATAGCATTAAACAGCCCGCTGCCTGCTACTAGAGAGACGTGGTCCACGTTCAGAGGTTTGAAATAAATGAAAGGCAGGAAGGGCTGACGGTGACACGGGCTGCAGAAAATTCCAGCGAAATGGAGAGAGACCGCGGGTAACGGAGCCATGCATAAACACAGTCGGTCTTTCTCCTCTCCGCCGCGGCAGTGGAGATGAACATCTGATCGGTGCCACTAGTTAAGGCAGCACGCGCTGCGTCAATTTAGCGCTTAATAAATAAATATTTTCCCCCCGAATATAACGAGACTATTCGGGAAGTAAAAATATTCGGATCGATCTCATTATCCGTGCTTTTCCAAATAGCCTCTACATGTTCGGATTCGGGCTCATCCCTATTAGGCTACGCATGCAACCGAACATTGCTTGGAGATTTGGTGCTGCTGTCCCGGTTGTTGATATCGGAGGTGGAGCATGGAGGGGTGGAGGCGGTAGAAACGAGAGTAGAACAGAACAGGGAAATTTGTTGACAGCTTGATTTTGAGGCTTTGTGTTTCGTGCTGTGCATGTACACCGTGCCTCGTATAAATAGGCGGGTACCGGTTTCAGCCAGGCAGAAAAATCCTTGTTGGATAGCCAAATTTCGTTGAATTTACACTTTCCCATGATGCGGGCCGACTGCTACTCATGCTACTGCTACCTGAGCGACGTGCGTCTGCTCTGAGTCACGGCCGCAAGCAAATGTTTTGTTGGTTCCGCTCTCGTGATTGCGCGACATTAAACTATTCAGCAATTTATTCAAAAACAATAAATGTTACGTATTATTTTTAGATTTGAGACCAATTACAATCATAAAATCCTACTTAAAATTTTTAAGACCTTTGACAGATGGATTTAAGACTTTTTAATGCTAATTAAGGCCTTATTTTTAGATTTATGAATTTAAGACTTTTTAAGGATCCGCGGGAACCCTGTGTGTTCATCATCTGTGTTTTAGACCTCTTGTTTTATAATTATGTTTTGAGGCGGAGGATCCCTCTGTGTGGAACAGCGATCTGTCCTGATCTCTCTCCACTATCAGACTCACATCACTCATTTCACTTAGTAGTAATGTTGTTAGGTATTTATCTTCATCTCTTATCTATTGTAAGAGTTTATGAATGACTGCACGTACAGTTGTCAGATCGCGGACCCCAAGCAATGTCGTTGCCTAGCAACTTGCTCGAAAATATTTCATTTTCCTGTGCGGGTAGAATTGACCCAATGCATTGTGGGGCGGTTGAGTAGGAAAAGTATACAATCGATTCATACCCAAAATCTTCCCGGAAGTTAGTACTCATCCGGGAATTTCTCACATACCCAAACTTGCATACCCAACCGTCACATACTCAAATTGAAGTCAAAATGAGTATGAGTAGGACGTTAGTATGGCTTTCCGAACACAGCCCAGGTGTGTATTTGCTGCTACAACGCATCTCCGTTTGTGTCCACACTGCGCGTTCACGTTGACAAAGGAAGTGTGTGCGGAGGAGGAGGGGGGGGGGGCATATTTATTGGGGCATTATTGTCAAACGTTTTTAATCGTTGAGCATTTATAGATGATAATGTCGGCATGGGCCACATACACTGTAAAAAAAAAAAAAAAAAAAAAACTTTCAGATTATTATTATTTTTTTTTCAAAAGGGCACTTGATTGGGCCTAGGGAAAAGGGCAGGTGCTACAGCACCACTTTGGGTCTACCTGTGCACGCCACTTTGATCTCGGGTAATTTACCGCTCTGGTACAAATAGCCTACTCTGGCGCTGAATGACTGGAGTCCACAGGCTTAAAGGCCTACTTCACCAGTTTGAATATGAAGGTGTATTGAATTCTGAGATCCTATGTAGTATAAATGTGCGAAAAAAATTAAAATCGGTTCATCCTAGCCTGAGAAAAGGCAGAAAGAGTGGTTTTTTTAACCCTATATTTCTCCTTCTCGTGACATCACAGAAAGAGAAATATAGGGTTAAAACAAAACGTACTTGTAAATATTACTGTGATGTCACAGTAAAAGACATCACAGTAATATTTACAAAGTAAGTTTTTTTTTAACCCTATATTTCTCTTTCTGTGATGTCACGAGAAAGAGAAATATAGGGTTAAAAAAAACACTCTTTCTGCCTTTTCTCAGGCTAGGATGAACCGATTTAAAAAAAATTCGCACATTTATACTACATAGGATCTCAGAATTCAATACACCTTCATATTCAAACCGGTGAAGTAGGCCTGAGGTCTGATTAGCCAACGATCCACACCTGGAGCAGTCTGCCCCGGAGTGCCGCCACGCCCACATGCCAACAGGGAGACAGACACATGGAACACAAGAAGGACAGACAGACAAGGGAAAACATGACAGGAAAAGAACATTCAAAAAGAGATCTTAAACATGTTTCAGAAGAGATCTCATCAAACTCTCATATAATTCTCAACTGTTGTGTCTATTTGTGATCTCAGGCAGAGAAATCAGAGAGCTCTCTCTATGAACTCAATCTACTCTCAGCTCCTGCATCTGAGTGTGTGTGTGTGTGTGTGTGTGTGTGTGTGTGTGTCTATCTGGCTGTGTGTGTCAGTGTGTGTCTGTCTGGCTGTGTGTGTGAGTGTGTGTGTCTCTCTCAGTGTGTCTGTTTGTGTGTCTCAGTGTGTGTGTCTCTGTCCGTGTGTGACAGAAACAGAGCGCACGGCCCCAAACTAACTTCAAATAAAGTGCAAAAAAACTGACGACAGTTTTTTTTGGGTCTCCATTGTTTATCAGACCAGATGATCTCCCTGGAAACGGTTTGGAAGTTTAAACTCAGACGGAGCAAATGAAGAGCTCTCCACAAGCACTCATTGAATTCTCAGACTTATAACAACGTTTTGGTTGCTTTTAATGGTTGTTTGCCTGTGGCGAAGTGAGTAATGCATTAGACCCAAAGCTGAAAGGTCATTGGTTAAAATCCTGTTCGAGTGACCTGGAATAAGACACTGACCCCTGAAGTGTGTGTGAATGGTAACATGTAAATGGGACCAGGTAAATGATGAAAAATGATGGTAATTGATAAAGATTGGGATTAACCTTTATAAATAAAGGCACAACATTATAATTTGATTTCTTGTTGATTTTCTTTTCCAAAGGAGAAACAAAGGAGCCATTAAAACACTGAATTGAGAAGAGCAATTCTAGTAATTCTGTCTCATCTATTTCTCCTAGTGAATTTTAGGAGAAACATATGAGAAACATTTCAGACCAAAAAGAGACTAAAATGAGGCTGAGATGAGAATCTCAAATTTGTCTCCTGAGCTGTACAAGAGCAAGCTTTGAGCAGTACATTTTTCCTCTGGGTTGGGACATCCTCAATCTTTTTCTGGCATACTTAATAGTAGGAAAGTATGGGGATTGGAAGGCAGGGACAGTTCATTAGTGTGTTTCCCTATCCTGTTACCCACCTAGACATGTCCCTTTTGACCCTGCACTGCACCACCCTATGCCAAGAAGAGTCCAACAAGAAACATGGTTATCGAGAGACCAACCTCCAAAACATCACAGCACAAGTCATTTTTGCAAACAAAATGCTGAGTAGATGATATATCCCACACTGCTCTAATAGAAGATTTACATGAGTTTTAATAGTGATTATTACTACTTTGAAAGAAACATGACATGAGGTTCCATGAAAATATATCATGCCTCAGGCCTCGAAACGGTTTGCATTATGTAATAGCTGCCTTGAACCAAAGCCATCTTGAGGCTTTCTCTGCCGCTTCGGTGGTGTTGCAGATGGCTCTTCTCTTCCTCAGTCCTGCGATGCCCAACGTACTGAAGGCTCTGGACAGTGATTGTGCTGCAAAGCCCCTGCTTCCAACCTCTATTGGGAGACACCTTGCTCTCCATCCAGCTTGATGACAACTGCTGACAAGTCCATCGTACTTGGTTAGCTTCCTTTCAAAGGCCTCTTCCAAGCGGTCTTCTCAAGGGACTGTGAGCTCCAACAGAAGCACTTGCTTGGTGGATTCGGACAGGAGAACAATGTCTGGCCTCAAGTTGGTGGTCACTATGTGGTTGGGGAACTTCAGTTGCTTCTCAAGGTCAACCAACAGCTGCCAGCCCCTTGCAGAGGCCAGGACACCTGCAGATGTTTTTGCAGCGGTGCTTGGCTGTTCCCCGGCTCTGATGAAGACGATGGCTTGCTTGGGGAGGCGGGAGCACTTGGCCCACTCGACACCTGCCCCGATGGCTTCAGCAATGACCTTCAGCACCTGGTCATGTCTCCATCGGTACCGTCCCTCGGACATATAGTGGATCATGAGGAGATATTCACAAGGATTTTGTCAACAAGGGTTCTCCAGAATCGCTGACTCCATCCAAACAGAATGTAGCGTGGGCGGTGCTGGATTACATGTCAGATGATTGCTCCCCATCGTCTATGAGAGTTAGGCCTACCTCTGTTTGACAGCTTTCCTTCTCTTACCCTGCGTTCCAAATCACATACTCTTTCTTTTTACTACACTACATACTAAAGTACAGAAGAGTTTTAGGGCCACAGGAGAGAAAAAAAACAGATAAGGAAGATTTGTTTTTCATTATAGTCTACTTGCCAGCCCATAGGGCCCCATTGTGAACCCAGACATGTTGAGTACCCCAAAGTTTTATGTTAGAAATGTAAAGTATGGGTCCCCAGTAGGTAGAAACTGCCGGGATGCTAACTTGCATATGTTGGGCAATTAGCGTAGCATAGCATAATTAGCATTAATTAGCATAATTACCATATTGACAATAATTCAGCAACTGCTTTGCCGATTTGGACAATATTGGTGTGGTTTTGGGGGTTATTGAGGATTTTAAATCCATTTCTGACATTTTCAAAATTCAAAATGGCCGTTAAAACCGGAAGTGGCCATATTGCCACTCAAGGGTGGACGATTTTGATGAATTTGGAGTCTATTTTCTGGGATATTTATATGCTTAACCCTTCTATGACGATCCAAGCGTGGCCGACAGGATCGCGCATGCGTTCTTATATGTACCACAACTCCTAGACTGTTTTAGATATCTAAACACTTTAAAAACTACCAAAAAGCGGAGAAATAGAGCTTTTCGCCGATATACTTTTCATTACCGTAGCCCCCAGGACTTCCTGGTTACGACCGTCCAATCACAGACGTGATTCACCAGCGTGTCCGTCCAATCACAGACGTGATTCACCAGCGTGTCACACATAGTTACATGAGCTTCTTAGTACCGTAACTCCTAAACCATAAGCGCAATTCATAAAATTCAAACAGTTTCTGAATGGAGACAATGAAAGCTTTCCGATGGCATATATGTGATACATTAGACATTACGGTAAATATACGTTGGAGAGACAAAGGCCGGCCGCCTAGTGAGGGCGCGAAGGAGAGCCAAGAACGACATCTAGCGGACATTATTGAGAATTTGATTGCGGTTTGGAGAGTTTCTCTCTCCTCGGGGTCCCACAGAGGATCCCCTCGGAAGACCACTTTCCAGCCACGGACAGAAAAATTGAAAAAAAAGGCCAGGAGTCACAGTTTTTTTTGTACATATGTTAAATAGTTCAAAGTTCAAATTGTACATCTTAAATTGTTTGTTGATGTCATTTCAGAGTTCCTTTGTTGTTATAAACTTGAAAAATTCTAATCCGTTTTTGTATTTTTTTCCCTTTAAACTGCTATTGCACAGCCAAAAATACAAATAATATTGAATAAGTGCCAGATATGTAAAGATGAAGTATTCTTAGAAAAAGGGGCCAAAGCACTCACTCATTGTACATTTTTTGACAATTCTACAGCCATAACACTGAAATAATACCAATCGGACTGAATACAATTATAGTCAAGAAAGGGTTAATACATTGGCTATCACAACAACCTTTGTGCTAATATGATACAGGAAAACCTAGTTAATTCCTATCCAGATCCATAGTTAGCTAGCTAGCTAGTTAGCACATTAGCTAGCATGCTAAGTTAAAGCAGAAGTAAGCAATTTGATTATTTTAGCTTTCTGTGGTGACCGTGGCTCAGGTGGTTAAGCGGGTTGGCCAATGATCCAAGGGTTGGCGGTTCGATCCCCGCTCTGCCACCTGTGTCATGGTTGTTGTGTCCTTGGGCAACTTCTCCCACCTTGCCTGGTGGTGGGGCAGGATTATTCCGACCAACCAGATCAACTACAATTTAGTGACCGCCATATTTAAAAACAAAGCTACTACAAGACGTAGTCAAAACATAATCCCAGACCGTCAATTTTGATGAATTTGGAGTTGATTTTACAGATCCATAGTTAACTAGCTAGCGAGCTAGTTAGCTCTTTAGCTAGCGTGCTAAGTTATTATGTTGTTTAAGAACTTGTAATGAAATTACAGCAACAACTGAAATGACAATGGACATTAGCTAGCTAGCTTACTAGCAAGCAACTAAAGCAGCAGTTTCAGGTGATTCACCGACTTATAGGTTCAGTAAGTGATATGATCCTTTTAGTTAACTTCCTGTCAGTGACTGCAGTTAGCAGTCCCCTCCCTCGTCCCTACGTCACCACCACATGAACACACAGCCGTCTTCATCAGATATTGCAGCGATGGAGAGCAGCGAGTCATCGTTCACGGGCACAGAGACCCGCCTCTTTATAGCGCTCTGTCTCCTGATTGGATAAAAACGAATAGCAGAGTCTCAGAGCTATACATCTGGAAATCGGTGGCGGACCATAACAAACAGCTCCTGCTCTTTCCTACAGTAATCACAATCAAAAGGTACTATAGATGGGTTTTTTCCTTTCATTTAATATTGCGTAGTTTCCAATAACCAGTGTTTTTTTTTAAAATTCCCTCTCAAATCAAAGATGTCACTGGCCAATGAGCAGGTAAAAACATCTGGTCTTCCACTCGTTATTGGAAACTACGCAATCCCCGTCTACACGTATAACAACCTTGGCGACCTGGCAAATAGAGTTTTATTCTGCGTACTGCACGTAGGGAAGAGCAGGAGCTGTTTGTAAAGTTCACCACCGATTTTTGGATGTATAGCTCTTAGACTCTGCTATGTGGAAAGCAAGCAGGGTCTCTGATGAGGCTAGGAAAAGGGGTGTGAGGGAACTGTGTTATGAACTGCGCACACAGTGATTGCTGCATGCATAAAGAGATTACAGCAACAACATGACAACATGGCAATTTCCATTAGCTAGCTAGCTAGATAGCTAGCTAGCTAGAAAGCAACTATAGCAGCATAAGTAAATTCAGTGTTTGCCTCTTCTCCCGGAGTGTGCAACTTCACAAATTCAAATCCACCTGCAACCTGATCTTTCTATTCAAACCCCATCTTGAGGTCTTCACACCCAATGGTCGCAGCATGACTCATGCCATGCGGTGCTGCTTCACTTTCAGTGCCATTATCTGCTTGTGAGTCGAAGTGGCCATCGCATGTGTTGTGCGATGACCATTGGGTGTGAAGACCTCAAGATCAAAATGATCACTCCAACTGTGGAAAGGGCCAATGCACCTCACCAGGCCAACTGCGTGCAGCTACTTATCCGGGTCATCAGAAGCAAAGTTGGCAGCTGACTTCTGGACACGTAGGACTTCTTCATAGGTTGTGTTAATGCAATGCTCATTTAGGTTCTGAACCAGTTCTGAGCTACCATGCTCATGTTGGAGTTTTACAGCAAGCCCCAGAGTTTTTCTGATTCCAGCTCCTACTGGTGTGCTGCTGGTTGCATTGAGCGAGTATAAGTGATGGTTTAGTAACTTCTCCTTCCTTGGACACAAGACTGGAGACAAGTTTGAGGAGGGCTGGACTTCACTGATCTGTTTATGCAGGACACTTTTGAAGTTCTCTGAAGCCAATAATAGTCAGGCATCCTTCAACCATCAGCACAACTGCAGTAACACCATAGGAGTCACACAAGGTGGATATAGTGTTGCCACCCGTCCCGGTTTTCCCAGAATTGTTCTCTTTTTTCACCAGCTGTCCCGGGAAAAAATAAATCTCTCCCGGGACACAATTTGTCCCGTTTTTTGGGGGGAAATGCAATAACCTCATTTGATTTCCTTCGTTCAGTAGTTAAGGCCGTTTCACACGGGCCGAGGCGTTTGTTGCGCCAATTCTGCATTCTCAATGGAGAGGCGAGCGGGGCCGGGCAGAGAGAAAGTGCAGCGGGCAGGGGCGGTCTCAACGATCTCGGGGCCCGTTTCAAGACCCAGTGTGGGGCCCCCACTTTTTTTTTTTTTTAATAAATAATGCTTGTGCATGCTCCCCGCGAAAATAGAAAAAAAGATTGTGGAAACCATTTGGTTCATATACGGATTATGAGATAATGGGCCCAGAATGCCCCCCCCCTCCCCCTGCCCCACTCCTCCCTATCCCTATTCAACAGATAAAGGGTGGATAGCTACTTTTTATGAACAGTATAGAATTTACACATAGAAAGCTTATTAATGTATGTGTGAGGGGGCCTTGAAGGCCCCTCATGAAGCCCCTAAGACAGAGCTAATAATGCTTTAGTTTTGCACTTGCTTTTCTATTATTCACCTACTAGTTGAGGGGCCCATGATGATTTATTTCCTTATTTTAGGTGATTCCTTTTTGGACCCTGTTATTGACATGAGTGACTGAGCTCTTTGACAATGCGAAAAAAGTTACTATCAGTATTTCTGGCTTAGGGCCCTCCTGAGCCCTTGGGCCTGGTTGCATGCTATTTTCTTCTCAAAGTGCACCAGATTGATGAATTTTACTTTAAAAGGTTGCATTTTTTTCTTCCGGGGGAGCATCCCCCCGGACCCCACTACAAGGTACAGGGTTCCCACCTCTGTCTCCTTATATATCCTACTGTAAAAAGCACTGTAGGTGTTTATGGTTATTATAGGTCATTAGACTGGTCAGTCTGAACTGGTAGCCTAATAATGGCCGAGCCCTCCGCCTCAAACATCAAGTGTCCCTTTTTTTCCTAAATCCAAGGTGGCAACCCTAGGTGGATAGCAGCTGCTTTATGCAAAGGTCCCGATAATTAAAAACATGAACATCATGCCCTCTGCCTGTATTTTCCTTTTGGTGTGGATCTCTATCTCTCTCTGTCTCTCTCTCTCCGCTTTGTTTAACTTACTGTTATTTGTTGTTAGGGAAAAGGTTGGTGAATGGTGAAGGGGGAAGCAGGATGCATCGGTCACTTTTGTACTTGAAAGATCAGGTTGATGTTAAATCTCTCTATATTCATACAGCAATCACTTAAACAGTATGCGCAGTCCATGACACAGGTCTCTGAGTCATTCAGCTTTGCAGTAATTGCAATTACATTTTCAAGTATCCCGCTCATTTTTTTCCAATCAAGAGACAAAGTGCTATAAAGAGGGGACTGCTAACTGCAGTCACTGACAGGAAGTTAGCTAAAAGGACCATATCACTTACTGAACCTTTAAGTCTGTGAATCAACTGAAACTGGGGCTCTCTGCTGCTTTAGTGGCTTGCTAGTAAGCTAGCTAGCTAATGTCCATTGTCATGTCAGTTGTTGCTGTAACCTGGTTACAAGTTCTTAAACAAAATAACTTAGCACGCTAGCTAAAGAGCTAACTAGCTCGCTAGCTAGTTAACTAGGGATCTGGAGAGGAATTCAGTAGGGTTTCCTATATCCCATTAGCCAAAAGCTAATTGTGATTGCCAATGTATTAAGCATATATAAACTGAAAATCAACTCCAAATTCATCAAAATCGACGGTGTGGGATTATGCTTTGACTACGTCTTGTAGTAGCTTTTTGTTTTTAAATATGGCGGTCACTAAGTTTTAGTTGATCTAGTTGGTCAGAATAATCCCGCCCCCGACACCTGATGTGACGTGAGAGTTCCGCGACAGTAAAATGTTTGTAGGGACGACATGACAGGAAGAAAGCTAAAATAATCAAATTGCTTACTTCTGCTTTAACTTAGCATGCTAGCTAATGTGCTCTAACTAGCTAGCTAGCTAGCTAACTATGGATCTGGATAGGAATTAACTAGATTTTCCTGTATCATATTAGCACAAAGGTTGTTGTGATAGCCAATGTATTACGCAAATGGGAATAACAGGTGCAAACCGACGAAGAGCCATAGGAAACAACGTGGAGGCAGCGGAAAAAGCCTCCAGATGGCTCTGGTTGAAGAGGGGAGAGCAGTGGGGGCAGTAGTATGCCGCTTGGACACAGACCGGGGTCTGATCAGCCTCGGTCGGGTCGCCTGGAGGAGGGTGTCTGTTGTAAGACCCGAAACACCCAGTGATTCCAGGATACAACACTGATGATGTGTCCAAGCCTGTGCATCAGTAGATGTATTGTTAACCGCATATAAATAACCCGGAAAATAGACTCCAAATTCATCAAAATCGTCCCACCTTGAGTGGAAATATGGCCACTTCCGGTTTTAACGGCCATTTTGAATTTTGAAAATGTCAGAAATGGATTTATCATCCTCAATAACCCCCAAAACCACTCCAATATTGTCCAAATCGGCAAAGCAGTTGCTGAATTATTGTCAATATGGTAATTATGCTAATTATGCTATGCTACGCTAATTGCCCAACATATGCAAGTTAGCATCCGGCAGTTTCTACCTACTGGGGACCCATACTTTACATTTCTAACATAAAACTTTGGGGTACTCAACATGTCTGGGTTCACATTTTGGCAAGTAGACTATTATGTCAAGAAATGTCAAGAATAAAGACAAATACTGCAAAATGCTATTGGAGTTAATGGGGCATTTATGTATTTTTTCAGCATACTACAATTGACATGCATGTATTGGGACATCCTAAATCTTTTTCTGGCATACTTTATAGTAAGGAAGTATGGGTTTTGGAACGCAGGGTTAGATTCTTCCAGGAACATGCAGCATCTCAGACGGCCCTACATTCAGGAGAATCTTCACAGCAGAGTGCTTACAGACAATACAGCATCAAAGGGGATGGGTGGGGAATATAATCACTTTGAAAGAGGCATTGAAGCATGTGGAGGTTTGATACGATCCAGACAGTGGCCAGACACACTGGGGAACTGTGAGGGCGCTGTATCAAGACAGGAAATGCTGTTTGGGGCAATCATAAGGCATATAAGGCAAAAGCTCAATCCAGCCATACCAAAGAGAGCCAGATAAACCAGCCTTTGGATTGTTCAAACACAAAGTACTATCAGATAACTTGTTTGTTGGGCAACTGCTGTCTTACAACTTATAAAGCTGTTAGACACTTTGGCAAGCATGGCATACAACTTAAAACCCTTTATTTAAACGTCTCTGTTTCTGATACTGCTGTCTGCTTCTGTAACCCAGTCACCATCAGACCCAGAGCAGCTGTGGCTACTACCGTAGTTTACCACCACCCGTATGACTGCGTGTGAATGAATAGCACCTGGATCCCTGTGAAGGTGAACAGTTTAATACGTTGCTGAAGACTCACTTTTGTTGCATTGGCCTTTAACACAAGTTGAGACTTTGACACTCCTAACTTTTTTTTTCATGTACCTTATATGTTATTTTGTATTGTATCTTGTACAGCACTTTGGTCAACTGATGTTGTTTATAAATGTGCTATAGAAATCATTTTGATTTTGACTTTTGACACCGTTTGGACTCGGGCCACAAAAATGTATTTTTTTGGGAACGTGTGTGATTGATGTTAATTGGCACGACCCCGAATCAGCTGTTGTAACGGAGCATGCTGATGACAGAGGTGTACAGTCCAGAGTCGGAAAAAACTTCTGTGCCACAAATATAGTGAACCACTTTTGTGAGGAACACAGTTAAGCCTTTATCTTCATTTTGTCTCAGCCAAATCTGTGAGAGAGCCTGCAGCTGCGTGCTTGTGTGTCTGTCGCAGAAATGGTGTCTGATCAAGACACGTTCCCACACGCATGCATGTATAGGAGCACCCGTATGAAAAAGTGTTGACATGGATACGTCTACACATGATAAAGTAAGACATCTTTGAAGCCATGTTCACAGTATCAGTGTCAGCATACGCGTGAGTGTTTGCCTCGTATCTCCGTTTAACGCTTAAGAAAACACATTCAAATCGTTTAATCCCTTTTTATGCACAAGTGTCAAATGTGTAATCTGACACATGGAGAGTGGAGGTTAGCAGGTGTATGGGTTGTGTTAACTATGTGAGTCCAACCACAAAGCCATGTGTACCTTGTTTTAATTGAGAATAAACATATTACATTGTTTTTTATATCACTAGAGTGCATGTGATTCTATCATTCTATAAAATGCGACTCACTCCTCGTAAGCCGAACCCGCCACACATATGCTCTGGACTTGAGCAGCTCAAATTGCTCCAAGCCAAGGTAACTGGATCCATATTACATAACTCCAGCCATGTCACGAAGCATGAGATGGATGTGATACTGAACGTCTCCTTACTGACCAACTTGAAGAGGTTCTCTTTTAAACCATGACTCTGACAAGGGCTTGAACCTGGCATAGAATAAACATGGAAAATTAAACAATTATTGTAAGAGACGTGAGTGTGAATAAAAAAAAAGTCCAATATTGAGGTTTTGCACATAGTTTTATGTTTCATTTACACACTTTCACCCTTACATTATTAGAAAAAGCAAAGGAAAGAAAACTACACATTATTGAAACTACACATCTTACACAATGTCAACAAAGCCCAATTACACAGCTTAAACGCCATTCAATGATAGAAGTGCCATGCCACCAGGGGGTTGAGGGTAGGTGAAGTAGTAAAAAATTAGAAAGGCCCAGGAATGGCTTCTGCCTTGGGGGTAAGAAAATACCATAAATCACAGCAGTTATGAAAGTCCAACTGACACCACACAGTGATGTATGACTTTCTGCTGTGGGCACATTGGCATAGGCTCATGCTGAAGACGGAGTGTGACCTGTAAGCAGATCTTGGGTACAGTATGTTACTTCAGTGTTGTACATTGACAGAGCATGACTCCACGCCTCACGTCTGGGGGCGGCTGTATGGCAACAGCACATACAACACTGTCACCAAACCATATAAATACAACTGTGCCTCCCTTTTCCTCTGGTGTTCCCACTTTTCATCTGTTTCTGAATCCACTGCTTGGTTCCTATACAGAGTCCCCCAAACTGGCTTCATATATGGAAGCTCTGACCACCAGCATGAGCACCCTGAGCTGCGACTTCTTCCCCCCAGTCTCTACTCTAGATGCAGGGGCCCAAGTCCTCGCCTCACCCCCCTGGACACTGGACTTTCCCGACTTGTGTGAGGAGCACGGAGAGAGCCTGTCTGTGTTCTGTTTGGATGACCTGGAGCCTTTGTGTAAACAGTGTGCAGCTGTGAGCCACACAGACCACAGGGTTTACCCCCTGACTGAGGCTGCAGCCGACTGCAAGGTAGGATGAATGTAAAAGGATCTGCAGCTGCAACTCCTAAACATTGTTTTTTAATTGCATCAAAAGTTCTGCAGTTTACGTAGTTGTTTTAGGCCCTTGAGAGAAGTACTGGTATAAGCTGGGAGGAGGAAATGTATCTCACTTTATTCACTCTAGATAGTCCAATCAGATATTTTAAAGGTCCCATATTATGCTAAATGCACTTTTTAAATGTGTTCCAACATATCCATGCGTCCACGGTGTGCCTAGAGACTGCCAAAATATCAAAAAAAATAACAATCTCTCCTTTTCTCACTCTCCCCTTTTCTGAAACCCCCACCCCTCCCCCCAAAAACACTCCAGTCAGAATTATCCCCTTTTCTGACCTCACAAACCGTAAAGCCAGAAGCTTCCACTGTGCAGCCCACACCCCTATTTCTTATTGGTCCACGGCCCTGACAGACAGAGGGCGAGGCGTATCTGGCTTCGCTTCCGGACAGGGGGCGGGGGGAGCTCAAAGATTGTATATTTACGAGGGGACCTGCAACTCTTTTTTTTAAAATAGGCCATTGTGAGATTAGCTGAACATCAGCATAGTACAATAAATTATCTAAAAGTTTTTTTCAGCAAACAATTAAAGAAAAACGTATTAGGGACCACTAAGACCATATAATATGGTGTATAATAGAACCGAAAAGTGTATAATATGGGAGCTTTAAGTTATTCATTATACATCATCTTTATTTTCCATTTTCAAATCAGTGATGCTCCTTATCTTTGATTAAGCTGACATTGTTTAAACCAATAGGCCTACTTAACTGCACTTTTAATATATCTGTGCTTTATTTATGTATAAGGGCCAGAGCACCGAAAGGGTGCACATCTTAATCTCTAGAGGTCTTCTCTTTATTATTTTCTTACCCTTTGAACTCACTTGACACCCTAGGCATGTAGAAAAAAAATTTGATACTTGGTGTGCACATCACTGGTGGGAATTGCAATCTGACATTGGTCCCAGGGCCATATCTAAAGAAAACCGGAACAGCACGGAGCAGGAATGAGCTAGGAGCATGAAACTTTTTTTAGGGAGAGGTGCACACATTTTTTTAATATATTTGTTATTTATATGTTTTGATTTTTACATTTTGTGTTACTATTTTAACTGCAGTAAAACACTGGTTCCTAACCACTCTGGCTTATATTACCCTTAAAGTAAAGCACCTAAAGCTGAAATAGGAAATGAAACCGATACAGCATCGAACTGAGGAAGTGGATATATAACAGCTGGCTGGAATTTTCCTCAAGGACACTCAAAGAGGGGGGAGATGATTGCCAACGAGAGTGCTTGAATTCTGGTTTTCCAGTCAGTACTGCCCTGTTGTCACACAGCCAAACAAAACAGAGGCACAAATAAATGAATAGCAGCGCTCGCAACATTACAAGATCTGAACCCCACTTTTTTCTAGGGGGGGTGGACTTATTCATCTGCATGCTTCCTGCAACCACAGCAAGCAGATATTTCAACAAGGAGCCAGTCAGGCATGTTTTCATCTCCTGTAAATGTAAAAAAAATTCTGCTCAAACAGATGCTGCCTTGTTTTATTCCAAGACTAGTGTGTACAGGCAGAATTACAGTTACTTTTCAAAGAGGCACCAGCTAAAGCTAAATTGGTAATACTGTTGCTATATCATGTCTCACACACACACACACACACACACACACACACACACACACACACACACACACACACACACACACACACACAAACACACACACAACACACACACACACACACAAAGAGTAAGAATGCTAAGAATAATGTGAAGAGCCGGTGGGTTTGTGTTAAATTCCTGTGAACACTGTCAGTAGGCGGTGCTGGCTCATGAATACGGCTGATTTAATGATTTTAATCTGTTGCCTGTTTGCGCCACAGGAAAACAAATATGCTAATAAATATGGCATCAGTATGTTGATTTAGGCAGTAGGGAAAGAAGTTACCAAAAGTAATGGTCGTTATGCATAGTCAACTGTGTCATATTGTTATATTGAGTTATATAGGCTATATATTTATTTTAATTTGAAAGATACTGCTGCATTAGATAAAAAAACATCAATGTAATGTAACACTGTAATAATTAGCCTAGTATGTGAAATAAATTGCCTGTTTAGGACTCTTTTATCTTTTTTTACTTTGGGTATATCTTACGGTAACTTATTATCAGGCTTGCATGCCACATTTTGTGAGTACTTCTCAGCTGTTTTATTTATTGGTAAACTCATTTACCCATACAAAATCAAGTCCAGGGTCACCAACTACAATACTGAAGTGTATCAAATACACTGGGTGAATGGATGTGTTTGGCTACAATGTGTTGGCTCCGACAAGTTACATATTATGTTGTTCTGAAGCAATTCTCCTTCTGGCCACCAGGAGGAGCTCAGAACGTCAGTAAATGGACTGAAGAAGAGGACCACTCACCTTCGGAAAGTCAAGCAGAAGTTTGAACATGCCTCCAGACACAACCGGGTAGAACAAGCCAAAATAACTCATCAACAAAATCCATCAGAACATTCCAGAGACATTGCTAAACAAATTATATGGTTCAATCATCTTCTTGCCTCACAATTTCTCTTGTTTTTTTTCTTCTCAATCCTTCCTAGTCTGAGGCCAAACTTACAGAGGAGCAAATGAGAAGGGAGTTTGAGTGTCTTCACCAGTTTCTCAGAGAGGAGGAATCGGCCAGGCTACTCGCTCTCAGCGAGAAACGGGAGGAGAAGAAGAAAAAGGCAGACGAGCGGATGGACACCATGAATCAGGTGATAGCATCTCTGGAAGACAAGATCAAGCTGATGGAGGAGGAGCTGGATGCAGGACGAGATGGAGTGGAGTATTTAGAGGTAAAGCTATAGTTACATAATCAGCAGAAAGAATGGGGAAAAGGGGTATGGTATTCAAAACAGTAACCATTCAAACTCTTACTTCCCCCATAGCACTATCAAGACAGGATGAGTAGGTAAGGTGATTATTCTGGGGATTTTTTAGCAGCACATACTGTATATGTGTATATTCAAATTAATGAACACCTTTTTTTTGCATGTTCATATTTATTCACTTCAGTACATGGTTGGAGGGCAGGGAGCCACAGAGGGTTCGCAGACCACTAATAGATGTGGCCAAACACCTGGGTAACCTGCAGTATGAAGTGTGGGAGAAGATGAAGGACATCGTCCCTTACAGTCAGTCTCTTGCATGCATTCACTTTTACCATTATCTTCTTTCCTTCCACCCCCCATCTCTTCAGTCCCTCTGAATCCCGCTTTGTATTTCTTCCAGCTCCACTGACCCTGGACCCCAGAACAGCTGGCCAGCCTCTGATGGTGTCTCCTGGGTTAGACCGTGTGTATATCCCCCCTGGCTCACCCCAGAGTCTGGAGCAGAGGCTGGATGTTGCTGTCCCGGAAAACCCAGAACGTTTCCATCCTTATTACAGCATCTTAGCAAGAGAGGGCTTTGACTCAGGAGTGCACTGTTGGGATATAGAGGTACAGTATATATGTACATACTGGGTACTAAAGCTACTGGAGCATGAGCAGTATATAACTCTATACTATAGATAAATTAACTGAATAATATAGTTCTACCTCCTACGAGGAACTCCTAAATGTTTATGAACCATTCTTATTTTTCCTCTGATGATCATAAATGACCTGGAACAGCAAATGAGACCATCGTTAAATAGAATGCTATTTTTTATATGGTTATTATTAATGCTTAAACTGTTCCTGACACACAAAAAAAGTATCTAGAAATAGTTGTAGGCATCTTTGCCATTTTTTTTAAGTCAAAACGAATGTTACGTAATGTTGGTGTAAACAAAAAATGTGGTGATTTGATTTACTTTCAAGTAATGTTATTGGTGGCAGCTTCAAATTGTATACCCGGTTTTATTGATTATATAGTATCAGCTCTAATATACACATACCTTGAGATGCACGTACCTTTGGGAACTCCTGGCATATGAAATTTCCCTGCCATACACCCAGCCCATCTAATCCTTATCCCTATCGATTGCAGGTCGGTGACAACAATAACTGGACAATCGGTGTGGCTGCTCAGTCATTGCCAAGACAGACAAAGTTTAAGGCCTCTCCAGCGGCAGGACTCTGGTGTATCAGCCTGCGAGACGGCGAGTACCGAGCTCTGGCCAACCCCTCTCAGGCCCTTAACTTCGACATAGCACGCCACCTTAACAGGGTCAGAGTGAGGCTGGACTGGGACCAAGGGACGCTGGAATTCACCAATGCTGAAACTGCCGCACATCTTTTCACATTCAGACATCGCTTTGATGAAAAGGTGTACCCGTACTTTGAGAGCGTGTCGTTGCGCGGAGGCCTTGCCGTGTTGACGCAGAGAGTGGACATCAGCTTGGGCTCGGATTGTGGCTCCGAGGCAGATGCTGGGGCTGCTATCATGGCTGCTATCGGTGAGGACCAGGATCAGGGGATGAACGGAGAATGTTGGCCCGAGGGGGACACCCACACCGCAGCCACCAACGGCAGCAGTGAGATGTCAGGGTGTGGAAGTCTGACGGAAGATAAACAAAATTCAGCGATTGGTTCAATGAGACGGGAGAAGAAAGGCCAACCCCAGAAAGAGGACCAGTCTATTAAAACAAAACCGCTCGTAGAGGAAAAGACAAAGAACAACAAACCCGCAGTCAGGAAGCAAAGGGGCAAGCCCAAGTTCAGAGTGGACTACCATGTGTCACTGAACAGAGCCCTGGGCCTCCTCGACAAGGAATCTGCCAGTCATAAGCAAATCCAGATTAATCGTGTTGATGGTCAAACAGATAATCCACGTGATAAATAACAAGAGCCTGTGGTCATAATGAATTATAATGCAAATCTTTCACATTCATACACGTAGGATATTTTTTTTTTTTTTTGTGCTATAGCCTAGATTTTTTTTTACAAATATTAGATGGATTGCCATGATGAGGATGTATTATTTACCCTGGCTACCACACATGCATTCATGTTGTTGTCAATATGAAGTGCAATCAATCTTAGTGTTACAGTAAGTGCTAATTAGAAAATGTTAGCAAAAAGCTAAATGATTATGGTAAACATGATCAACGTTATATACCTGCCAATCATCAGCATGTTAGAATTGTCATTATTTGTTTGCGTTTAGCTCCGATTCTACAGCCGCTAGCATTAGTATACGGTCTAAATGTTGTTTAAAATGCATTTAAGAATTGATTGGGTTTTGTTTGTGTGAAGAACAAATACATTTTCTGTGGGTTCACCAGTTTAAAATGATACACACGTTGTATCATATCCCAACAATAAAAGCCTAGCTTGACTTTACTATAAATTAAAAGCTAAGTTCTTGCTCCATTTGTCCTGGGTTCTTTTTTGCTGTCAGATGACTCTTCATTCAAAACTCCTACAGGTCAATATTTTGTTACACTAAAATTGTTTTACTGATTACAGAATAGCACAGACACAATGTAAAAAAAAAGATGAGTTTATTTTATTTAAAAATTACAGGGACACAACATATTAACAGGAAAGTAATTGTACTAAATCCCTGGAAGTGCAACCCTATACTAGGTTATTTTTCTCACTCTATCCCTTTTTACCCTTTTATCTGTATCTTCTTGACAATCTCTTTTCTCATAGAGAGACCTTCCCCTCCATGATGGCATTATATAGTTCATCTGTAATAACCTGGTAACACCCAGCGCGACTGTTCAGAAAATGGATCTTGTCGCTCGAGTCTCGCGGCTTGTATCCTTCCCTCTGCAGCCGCGTCTTCTGGATCTTGAAGGTACCTGAGGACAAAAGTGGGAAATTAATTTCCTGAGTGTGTGTGTGTGTGTGTGTGTGTGTGTGTGTGTGTGTGTTTTGTGTGTGTGTGTGTCTGTGTGTCCGCGTGTGTGTGTTCCTGTGTGTGTGTGTGTCCGTGTGTGTGTGTCTGTCTGCCTCACCTGTAGTGTCAACAGACGGCACGAGTCGGAGAAAGATGGGGCGTGCGTAGGAAGGCAGGGCTTTCTGTATGCCCATCAAGAGCGCATGGAGGTCAAACTGGCCTCCCGCGTGAGCGATCGCTACCATACCGGCCTTTCCCTCCACGCCTGCAAGCACACAGAGAGGGGAGGGAAATGGAACAAAAAGACGTATACAATAACAAAGCCTGACCCTCTGGCCTGATCTCTACCTGGAACAGAAACTCCATAGACGGCTACATCGGTGTGTCCCAGCAGCCCGCTGACCACTCCCTCCACCTCTGTGGTGGAAACGTTCTCCCCTCGCCAGCGAAAGGTGTCGCCGCTGCGGTCCCTGAAATACATGTATCCATATTCATCCATCACCAGCACGTCACCTGAGACACAGTGATAGAAAACAAACAGACACATAGAGAATGACATCATCAACATCATTCCCAGAAGGGATCGTAGAGTTGAAGGACAAATAAAAACACGTAGATGATGATTCACCAGTTCAGTTTTGACTTCAATATCATTTAATGTTGAGTCACTGTGCCGTCTGAGCTTCTTGTGGATGACGCAATCATGAACTGACTTAACGATTTCTCATGATGACTCCTTGAAGTGAAATGTAGTGTTTCCTATTCCCAAGGTGTTTGTTGTCTGTGGGCATTTGGATCTATTTCTGATCAGTCAGTGTTTGTTTGTTCATAGGGAGCTCAAACCTATCCCAGCATGCACTGTCTGAAAGGTGGGAAGTGCCATGGGAAGGTTCCCGATCTGTCATCACAGACAGTGAATCACTAACTGCTGCTCACTAATGGGCAATTTAAGGTGTCCTATCCAGCTGTCTTATACTGCACATCTTTGGACTGTGGGAATAAAATGTTTATGAACCCAGACAGTCCATCATCATTATCCTTACATTATTCTAACAAAGCAAACGGAATGAAAGCTACCTGACACATAAGCAGAGTCTCCCATCTTGAAGACGTTGTTAGCTTTTTTCTTCTTGGTGGAATCCTGATCAGCGTAGCCATCAAACCTTCTGAGAGGATCAGCTTGGTTGATGCGTCCCACTAACATTCCAGGCTCACCTGCAGGAGACAGGGAGATTTTCATCGTTTACACATAACATTTATATATCCAGCCACTGTGCATTGTGTGTGTGTGTGTGTGTGTGTGTGTGTGTGTGTGTGTGTGTGTGTGTGTTGTGTGTGTGTGTGTGTGTGTGTGTTGTGTGTGTGTGTGTGTGTGTGTGTGTGTGTGTGTGTGTGTGTGTGTGTTTCTCACCAGGCAGAGAGGGTATGCAGAGTCCCTGTGAATCCCTGAGCAGCTCTCCGTTGTCCTCCTGCACCCTGACCAGTCTGACGGGGTAGAAGCTGGGAACGATGCGACTGTTGAAGCCACATGCCCCCACCTGGACACGGAAGACATGTGTGCATGAGACAGGATAGCGCTTGTAAAAAGCACTCGTGCTGGGATCCAAATCACATACTTTTTCTTTTTCCCACTCTACATACTAATGTACAAAAGAGTTTTACTGCCACAGGAGAGAAAAAATCAGATAAGGAAGATTTATTTTATCATTATGTCGAAAATTTCAAGAAAAAAGACAACTACTCCAAAATGTTATTGGAGTTAGTGGGTTATTTATGTATTTTTAGCATAGTACAATTGGCCTGCATGTATTTGGGACATCCTAAATCTTTTTCTGGCATAGTAAATAGTAGGGAAGTATGGGGATTTGAACGCAGGGTCGGTCATTTCAAAACAACACACACCTTTCCGTCTATGTTGATCAGGCTGCAGTTGCATTCGGTGGCACCATAGAATTCCCCAACTCGGGGGATTTGGAATCTCTTGACAAACTCTTCCCACACTGATGGACGGAGGCCGTTACCGACGGCGAAACGCACCCGGTGTTGCGCCTCAGACGGACGGTTGGGCTGGGCCAACAGGTACCGGCATATCTCACCTATGTATAGTATTATCTGGACACACATACAAAGGACAGAACAATATCACTCGGGTCAATATTGGTTCAAGAGAATCAATATCAGTCACTCCACCCCAGCGGTGATTGAAGCAGTGTGTACTCACAGTGCACTTGTGTTTGACACAGTCATCCCAGAAGCGACTGGCTGAGAACTTCCTCCTCACTACCACAGTCGCACCGAAGAGCAAACACTGGCCCACACCCATGATGGTGCCTGTGAAAATTCAGGTTATTTATAACATGCTGATTGAAAGGATAACAATCATTTGAATGGCACCATGTTACAATTGGTAGGGTCATATATCGTGGTAGATAAAACACAAGGACACATGTGAGAAGGTGGGATGATGGGTGCATCTTTTAGGATGGTCTTTATTGTATGATATATGATGAGAACATTTTAAATTGTAAGCATTTTAAAAAGACAAGGATTTAATAGTGGAGTGAGGTGAATCTCTTAATGACAACAATATGTACTGCTATGGCCAGTAAACAAGATGACATTCTGGAGAGAGCACGTCTAGCGGATGCCTACCTGCAGAGTGATAGAGAGGAAGGCAGTTGTAGATGATGTCATCGCAAGACAGGCCAAAGGAGTGATTACCAAAGGCAGCGATTCGATAATACCTGACAGAGAAGATCCACATTAACCAGACCTCAGCACATCAACAGACAATGACCAGAAAATATTCATAGTCCTGATTTAAATTTAATTCAATTAAAACCCTGCAGGGCCGGCGGTAGCCAGGGGCCAGGGTGGGTCGTGCCCACCCAAATGTGGGCTGTGCCCACCCAATCAAAAAAATAATAATAATAATAATTTTTTATTTTTTTTTTTAGGTGGAAGTCAAGACCCATTATCGGACGGACCTGTTCATTCGCTGTCCAAGAAAATGTCAAATAAAATTCAGACAATTAATTAATACTAAAGAATATACCATTACCATGCATTGCTTCTAATTGTATTATTGGGTGGGCAGGACAGCCTGCCTCCAAGTTACCCACCCGCTTATGGTGGTCACTGGTCAGCAGAGCCGGCCCAAGGCATAAACGAAATGAGCGGTTGCTTAGGGTCCAGACAGGGGGGCCCCCCAATTTATTTTTTTATTTCGTTTTTTTTTTAGTTTGTGTGTTTGATATCAACATCATATTATGTAAATGTAAATTATCATACAATAAAAGGAATACAATGTTTTGGTAGATAGTTAATAGCTTAATAACTGAATCAGTTCATCTGGGAGGTAATCCGAGGTTAACTGATCACGTCACGTTCAAGTCCATGGCATGCACAGTTAGTATTGAGTTTATTTAAAAATATTTGAAAATGGGGCTGCCCTCAGTTGCCCATGCACTGTGTATAGTCTATAGCCTATTTCAGCCTCGTCTGTGGAAAAAAAGATAACTGGACAACAGAGTTCTTCTGCTTCGTTCCTCTCACTGCATTTAAATGAATTCATTATATTACAGAAAAATATGTCCCGTAAAAGAAAAAGAGCACCAAGCCCATCCCAGAGGACCCTGCATAATATTTTTATATTATTTCAAATTTATATTTCTATGGAAAATCCATGTGTCTTTCTTCAATAGCTTCTAATTCATCCGACCCTGTGTCTCCAAATTATTTGTTCACACAAAATTCCTCATATTTAGCCTCTTAATTTTCCTCTCAAAGTGCACCAGATTCATGCATTTCACTTTAAAAAGGTAAAAAAAAAACCTAGCAGAGCTGGCTACTATTTTCACCCAGCTGGACATTGGAGCCAATAGTGGAAATACTATATATCTATGTGTATAGTATATAGCTCTGGACTACCACCATCCAGGTTGCCCAGTCCCAAAGCTTTCTCTTCAATCAGCTCAGGCTGCCTACAGTTAATACTGCGATAAAAAAAAAAGATACATTATGTTGTATATAAATTACTATATGTTATTCATAAACATTTTGGAGAAAGAAAACATGCAAGAATCAAATCTCCCACACAGCAACACTCAAAGTTTATTTGCATATTGTGTTCTACACAATTCACAGTAAATGTGCCAAAAATCAGACGCAGAGATCTTACAAGGGCAAAAAAATTCGGCTCGCGCGCTCGGCGCGCTCGCATCTTCGGTCTCTCTGCCCAGTGTGCCCACCTAAAATTTCTACAGGCCCACCCTAATCTAACTGTCTAGAACCGGGCCTGAAACCCTGTGATTTGGGGATTGTGATGTAAAACTTTCAAAGGTTTATAACTATCCTCCGTAGGTTGCTTGATTTTCCTGAGTACAAGAATGACTAAGACATTTTGGAGCACTGCCAGCAAACTTTTATGACAGACGGGATACGTGGTTGAAAAATGAGTCAGAAGTCAGAGTTTATGCAATTGCACCCAATTATCCTGGTCAATTTGAGTTTGAATTATGCTCCTATAACGTTCTTCTTCCATATACTAGTAGAGGTCCAAGATGGAAAAGTACGTTACAGAAAGATGTGTCCATATATTGTTAATTGTCGCGCTGAAAAGGATTTTAAGATCAGTACATAGATTATTTTTTTTTTTTTATAAAATGAAAAAAGGCTGTATCCAAAAAATGTAAAAACTTTGGTTTCTCATATGTGGTCAAAATGAATTAAAGATGTTAACTGTGGTTTTAGCCAACATTTAGATTTGTGGTTTTTAAAGAAATTCAAATGTTTTGCTGAATCCTCAAAGTTCGCTCTGCAAACTGAACAGTGCCTTAGTCTTTAACTCACCGGCTGTGCACAACTATCGCTGCCTTTGGCATTCCTGTTGTCCCGGAAGTGTAGATGTAAAATAGTCTGTCTGCATGGGGAGAGAGAGAGAGAGAGAGAGAGAGAGAGAGAGAGAGAGAGAGAGAGAGAGAGAGAGAGAGATGTCAGGAAAATAAAAAGTGAGTTAAATATTTTTAGGGAATGTGCAGTAGGGGAGAACGGGGTAATCTGAGCCACTTTTTAGGGGGCCAAGCCCGAGAAGAGCCTGGGACCGCGTTTTGCTGAGCAACGCAGTTCCATAGCCCTGCTGGGCAGGGAACCCTATTGTTTTTGCTGGGACTTTTATTAGGGGGCCAAGCCCGAGTAGGGCCTGGGACTGCGTTTTGCAGAGCAACGCGGTTCCATAGCCCTGCTGGGCAGGGAACCCTATTGTTTTTGCTGGGACTTTTATTCTTCTCAGCGTAAAAGTGGTGCTGCAGCCCAAACCGTAAAGGGTAGGGACATGCCACTTGCATGACTAGATCCAGGTCCGTGCCTGGTACGCAGACAAAAAAATTCAGACATGCCGGCCACTAGGTGGCGCTACAAAAAAAGGAAAACGTGTATAACTTCCACACCGAAAGTCCGACAGTCAAAAACTTTATATCCACAGATGCCCACAAGTCAGCTGCATCTTTTGAGATCTTTTAATTTTTCTACGACCATCGGAAGACGCCAGCGCTTTAAAGATTCGATTTTTCGATATGGAACATTTCTTCTTCTTTTTATTTAAAATGGTGCTGCAGCCCAAACCGTAAAGGGCTGGGACATGCCACTTGCATGACTAGATCCAGGTCTGTGCCTGGTACACAGACGAAAAAATTCAGACATCCCTGGCGCTACAACAAAGGAAAACACGTTTGGGGCTATAACTTCCGCCCATTTGCATATATATAAATGTTTCACTACATCGCAAAAACTGTGTCAGTCACCAAAACACACTCCTCCTACAGTTTTTGCCCGATTTGGACGAAACCAAAAGCATTATGCTCTACCGACTCCCACAAGCAAAAGTTGGTCAAATAATTTTTCTACGACCATCGGAAGACCAAATGGTAGTGATTTAAAGATTCGATTTTTCAATTTGGAACGTTTCTCACGTAAAATGGTGCTGCAGCCCAAACCGTAAAGGGTTGGGACATGCCACTTGCATGACTAGATCAAGGTCCGTGCCTGGTACGCAGACAAAAAAAATCAGACATGCCGACCACTAGGTGGCGCTACAACAAAGGAAAATGCGTTTTGGGCTATAACTCCTGCACCGAAAGTCCGACAGTCAAAAACTTCATATCCACAGATGCACACAAGTCAGCTGCATCTTTTGACTTAGGCCACGCCCATTTGCGTATATATAGATTTTTCGCTACGTCGCAAAAACTGTGTCAGTCACCAAAACATACTCCTCCTACAGTTTTCGCCCGATTTTTGCCTGTTTTCGCCATTTTCTAAGTCTTTAGGTGGGAAAATTCAAAAAAGTGTCTTTACAATGGAGAGGTTGACAATTTGATTTTGCTATAAATCCCCAACCGAACATCGCACATTCAAAAACTTGACATCCACTTGTTTGGTACATTGAGCTGCATCTTTCTATATAACGTAGTTTTGCGAATGTCATCCATAGGGGGCGCCAAAACCACAAAAATCAAATAAAACGCGTTTGGGGCTATAACTTCCACACCGAACATCCCACAGTCAAACACTTTATATCCACAGATGCCCACAAGTCAGCTGCATCTTTTGAGATAGGCCACTCCCATTTGCGTATGGTATTTTTTTTCGCTACATCGCAAAAACTGTGTCAGTCACCAAAACACACTCCTCCTACAGTTTTCGCCGATTTGGACGAAACCAAAAGCATTATGCTCTACCGACTCCCACGAGCAAAAGTTGTGTAAATAATTTTTCTACGACCATCAAAAGACCAAGCGGTAGCGCTTTAAAGATTTGCACATTAGCTACCTTGTACCAAATTGTTCCTAAATCCAAAACGATTCATCCTATTAACACCAAACTTCACACATGTGTTTGTCCTATGGTTCTCAGGTTGGTTCTACTTTTTCCTTATATTGCTCCAACAGGGGGCGCCAAAAACACACTTGAGCATCTTTTTCTGCCATTTTTTTGCCTTTTGGTCTATAACTCCCAAACCAAACATCCAACATTCAAAAACTTTACATCCCCGGATTCCGTGAAGCGAGGGCCGGCGCCGCGGACGACGACGCCCGATCCCGAGTCGCGTGGGAGGCTTGGCCCCCGTTCACAACTGCTTGCAGTTCTAGTTACATTTGCTTCCCTCTAAGCGAGCTAAAATGATTTATCACTCAAATTTACACATTTCCCATTAATTCAGGATGTTTCCTAGACAAAGGGCAGTGAAAATATGATTGTTTTTTTTAAAAATTGTCACGTGGCTCACTTTACCCCAGCTGTGGGGTAAACTGAGGCCCTGTTCTCACGGCAACACGAAACGGTGCAAACGCGGAAAAATTCCCGCGGTTGCACTATATCATGTACATGAAAACAGCAAACGCAGGCATGAAACCACACGTTTTTGAGATCACCTCCCAGGGAGGATTTTTTGGAAAACACAACGGTTTTGGTTTCTTGTAAACACTGAAACCATTTCCCCTGGTACCGCTGACGTCACGGCTCCACTTCACGTATGCGTAGTCTATAACATTTGCTGTCAAAATACCCACACGCGAGTTATAAAGTTAGAAAACAACATAACATGCACGGTGTCTCCGCGGCACCATCACTGTGATCAGGGGAGAGTGTCGTGCAGGGCTCAAATATAACACTTGCCAATTTAGTCTAAGCGATTAGTAAATTATTGAGACCACCGGCCACTTTGTCTGGGGAAAGATTTGTGCTCTGCCGGTTTTTCTAGCCAAATAAACGTGTGTAGCTTTTATATGCCAGGGACACGGCTCTCTCTACATTAAAAAAACACTATCCATAGTTCAGCGCGCAGCGGTTAAGTTACTGTTCAACAAAAGGAGCATTAAGGCTACGGCTTCACAGTTAAAGCATTTCATTGGCTAAACATTAAAAGCATTTCACTGGACAAACGTGAGTCGACTTTTATTTTGAAGTACGCCTAACAGGAAAGGAGCCGCTCACAAAGCCCCTTCACTATCAGCATGTCTTCTTTTTTCACGAGTTCAATGCGGTGAAATAAGAGGACAGAAAGCTTATAATTTACAATACTTGTAACCCCAAGCTTACACCCACCGCTTTATGAACGTTAGTGGCATTAATTTTCGGTTACAGTAAGGTTTTATGCATCAAATTGTACTGGAAAAGCTATCTACTACTACCTTGTACCGCCAACTGCTTTTCTACAATGTGTATGACATTAAAATAAAACACGTGTTAAGTAATATTACATTAAAATATGTTTAAGACTAAACTTAACTTGTGTATCATGGTGGGGGAAAGTGAGACAGTAGCCCCTTTTACACAGCCAGTGAAAGCCGGGAATATGCCGGCCTTTCGGCCCTCCGCCCTGCTGTTTAAATGCGACAGTTGCGGAACGAGGGAAGAAAGGTGCGAGAGATTGTTCCGGGAATTTTACTACCTCGGGGGGTAGTAAGATTCCCGACACAATCAGTTCCGCCTCTCTGTTTAAATGCTCCAGCTTGTTGTAGCGGAACAGGGGGGCGTTTGACGTTCCATAGCCTACGTTCTAAACATGCGACCATGTTAGCAGTTGAAGGACGTGTGTTTAACATTAATCACGGCGGCCTGATGTCCCGTAAAAATCACCAAATAAAAGGAACGGCGTATAATCTAGCTGGTCATAAGGTCCGCTGCTCAATCCAAACCCCCACGCTTCATTTTGCAGAGTGTATGAGTCTATTTCTGCCCAGGAGAAGTTGTACAATGGGAAAGCTAGGCTAGGCTAAGTAAGGGATAAAGTATAGCGAACGGGTCACTTGCTAGAAATAAAGACCGACAAGCTGAAGCAGGAGCCCGACGCGCAGCGGAGGGCTCTTGTTCAGCTTGAAGGTCTTTATTTCTAGCAAGTGACCCGTTCGCTATACATTATCCCGCTTATTACATGGCTACTACAAAAAATAAAGCAATTCATTGAAGCAACATGTTGTTTTAACAGCCAAAAACAGTCCGCTACACGGTCGGAACTCACTCAGTAGCAACGGTTACTATGTCAAGTTGCGGCCAACCTAGAAGAGTTTAACAAAAAACAACTTGTTTTCCCCAACAACCCTGAGACCTTGTCTAATAACTGGAATAGTCCCACTATTGCAAACCCACTAGGCTCTTATGTAACTAAAACGTAGTTCAGTAAGCCAGTAAATAGGAACAACCAAGGATACGACCTAGTAACGGGGGAATAGTCTGCTCGCCCGCTAGACTGTCTGCTTCAGCTGACTGAAGGCTCCGGCTCAGCTGTTAGCCACAGAGCTACTGTTTTGCTAACACAACTCAAGACTCGCACACTCTACAAATAATAATTCTAATCGGCCAATATGTTTAACAAGAGCTCCATCTAGCTAACAAAATTACTGTGGAACATTTACATTGCGGGCTGCAGCCTGAAGTTACTGTCTAACTGTCAATATGCGGCCAAACGTACTCACATCGTCTTGACTGGATTCCGCCGCCGCTATTATTATCCTAAGTCTGAGCGTATATCCACACTTTATTTCTGCCTACAGTAACGTGACTTCACACTCTGTGTGTATGTGTATGTTTATGTCTGATTGGCGGATCTCTGCCCTCACAAAGAGACTCGCTCACAACCAACCTGTCACACCAACACACAACACACACACACACACACACACACACACACACACACACACACACACACACACACACACACACACAGACACAGACACAGAGGTGAAGCGGATTGATTTTGTCACACCTGACGCTGTTTACAAGCACCTCTTTCATTCCGGACGCTGTGTAAAAGGGGCTACTGATGCGCCAGCAGGCCGGCGTTGCTTGGTTCTGTGTAAATAACACAGAAGCAAGCAAAGCCAGCATTTTGGAGTGATGTTGTTCCGTCAATATGCCACAATCTCTGTGTAAAAGGGGCTAGTGTCTCACTTTCCCCCACAGCATTTGCCTCACTTTCCCGCACCACCACAATTTGAGAAAAAACTACCTCTCTTAGCATTTCAGGCTAATCTTTAGCTAATATCATCACATGGTTTTTATATGTTGGTAGTTCATCAACACGTATGATAGAAGTTTTTCTACATGAATACATTTGCTTTGGCACAACAGTTGATTAAGTTGACAGCAAGAAAATGTACTTTTATCTTTTTTGGTGAAAAAAAACATGCTTACCACAGCACCATGAGGTCCTCTCTTTCAGGGCCATGGGGAAATGAGTGGGGCAAGAATGTTTTCCGTTGCCTAGATACAGGGCAGGGTTCAACATAACTTTTTTTTCCTACTGGCCCGCCGGGCCAGTGGATCCGAGTTTTACTGGCCCCTTGTATATTTTCACTGGCCCTGCACACACTTTTTTTTTTTTTTTTCATAATTTAGTGTCAATAATTATAATACCTGTAGCCTATTAGAAAAATAACCAGATCTAAAGGGAATATCTATACTGTAACAGTATAGATATTCCTTTAGATTTGGTTATTTGTCTTTTAGTTAATTATATGAAATGTTGATATTGCTCATACACATAATATAAAACCAGGAAAACATATTGAATTAGAAGCCTACAACTGAAAGTATGTTGAAAGAGTGGGCCAGTATTTTAAAGTCCAGTAGTTTGATGGTTGTTTTTATTCTTGAATTTGGGCAGTTTAATGAATAGTTCACCTGCAGAAGTCATGTTTAAACATTAAAAAAAAATAAGAGATGAAGGTCTGATCATTCTTTGTGGTGTGGTAGGCTGTTTTTATTACTTTCTCTATATGCATTAGGGATGTGAATGTGTCGACCGAATGACCAGTTTTCCACTTGCGCTCAAGTTGACTTTAAAAATAGAATAGAAATCCGAAAATCAGTGGGTTATGCCGTTTTTTTTAATGGGAGCTGCAGGAGTGTCACTTCTCCATGAAGTGTCAGCTTCACATAAGAGTCCGGTGTGGGACCATTTTTTCAAACTATTGCTAAAAAACAATGCAGTGCAAAATATGCAGCATAAGTTAAACGCTCGTCTGAGACTATGACGTTAAATCACCTTAGAAACACACAATGCCTTCGTCCGATCACAGCAGCGTTTCACTGTGTGATCTCGCCAGCGAGTGAGCCGTCGCGCAGATGAACTGTGGTTTGTGGCTAAAATAATAACCGGGGATATTCTCCCGTTAGCGATTTCAATGGGAAAGACTTCCGCGATCTGATTGAATGTCTCGAGCCTGAAAACACAGTGCCAAACTGCGCGACTATAGGAACTGTACAGTGAGCGGATTCCCTCCGTTCGTTTCTCTCTACAACCGACACAATGATCACCGGAGACGCATTCACAGCGTTTAAATAACGCCTCTGATTTGTATTACCGTTGGGACTTGGATGCGGCAGATAAAGGAAACGCGCAGTTATCATTTTCTGCACCTCAACCTCTGCTGTGGGAAGAAAGAAAGGGGGCAAAGCAAGTCGATTGATTTGTCGACTCGCACGGCGGACGGTAGGCAGCTCTGCCAACGGAGCGAGAGTGCAGTGCACCCGCTTGTTGCACAGCCTGTCAAAACGCCCACGCATCGGTTGTCCACTGGCCTTTCATTAAAAAATATATTTTATATTAGGTTTATTATATTGAGTCTTAAATAAACACAGCTTTCATTCCGACTCTCAACGCGCATTTCCGACTCTCAACCGCATTTCAATGAACCATGTCTACAAAAAGATACTGAACTGTGATTGGCCAGTCACTGGCCTGGGCGGGACAGTGACTGGCCAATCAACTTGCCCTGCATATGATTTTACTGGCCCGGGCCATCGGGCTATACGTTATGTCGAACCCTGCAGGGGGTGGCTCACATTACCCGATGCCTCAGATTCCCCCGTTCTCCCCTATCCCTTTTCAGCTTCAAGCCTTCGTGTTTTCCATTATTAGCCAGTGTTTCATGTGTGTGGTATGTAACCCCCCCTCTCCCCAAATGTCTGAAATGCTGTGCAAGCGAAGACTTGAAGCCTTAGGTATGTCATGAAATAACAAAGGGTAAAACAATACAGTTAAGCAAATCTTTAAGAGTGAAGTGGATGTACTGTACATCGCCTTATACATGAAAAGCAACATTCGGAGTGCCATTTATTTTGTTTTTATCAACTAAAAACTAAACATCTGTCACAATACACTTCAAAAATGTTGTATTACATTTAATTGTTTAATTTTTTTAAGTGAGTTGACAATTGGTTTGGCAGTGGTCTGCGTGCTTGTGTGTCTGTGCCGTCGATTGGATTTCAATTAATTTCAAAACAACCAGTGAGAGAGTGCAATCTGGCAGCGAGCTGTAAGGAGAATAAGGTGTTGCAAACAAAATTCTGAGTCAAATGTGATATGGTAACACAGCGTTTTACAACCTTTTGCCCCCATACAGTAACACTGTGTGGAAGCCTCACCGTTGAACTCCTTCTTTAGTGTGTGTTGTGGAGCATGTTTCGGGGAGCGGTCCAGGATGGCATCCAGGCTCTGAACCTGAAGGCCACAGAGCTTCTCTTCATTGTCCTGCTCACCACTGATGAACAAAACCATGCCGGGCTGCAGAGAGCCACTCACCTCTGACATGGCTGGGTGACAAAAGAATACACATTATTATAGCAATAGCGTCAGTGGTGGACAAAGTGCCCAACCCCCAGTACTTTAGTCAATGTAAAGATACTCCTGGTACAATAATACTACAAAGTATTCAAAACTACAACGTGTACATTTTTGCGAATTAAAGGCAAAGGATTAAAGTAGGACTTGGGTTCAAACAGGACAAGGGGATCAAATTGAGAAGTGACACATATTTGAAAGAGTGCGCCTGAATGACATATTTTAGTATTCACTTGAAAACCACCTGAGAGTGGGTTTCCTTATGTGAGGAACATAGCTTGTGGCCAATTGCATTTTAGAAAATAAATGATCAACAGCTTTGCGTGGCCCGAAAAGTAAGGAGTAAGGACAAGCTTTATAGACATAAATATATTGGAGTGAAGGTGATAAGTTTCCAAAAAAAAGCAGATACTCAAGTTAAGTACAGATACTCAAATAATGTACTTAACTCCTGTACTCAAATGCATTTACTAAGTTACTGTCCACCACTCATTAACCCATGCATCAAGCTCCACTCAACGGCTGTCTGCATACAAAGCATCTGTCAGTGAACATCTCCAGCCCTCTACATGTATTCACATTATATCTGTCTTTCTTGTACAATAGAGTCCGTATACCTTCTTTCATCTCTGTCCCGAACACCATGGCCCGAGCGCTGGACGCAGCGACACAGTGCAGTAAAGATTGCTGTCGGAGGTTGAAGTTGATGAGTGCAGCCTCCACACCGATCATAGCCAGACCCAGCCACAGAGCCACCACTAGAGGCTGGCTCTCCATGTACAAGGCCACCACATCTCCCTCCACCCAGCCCTGGGCCAACGCCCAGTGGGCCACAGCATGGCACCGCTCCTGGAGCTCCCTGAAAGTCCAAACCTGGAATGAATTCAGTATGGAAATAAATCAGTTTTTTTCCACAAGGCTGTAACTGATATGAGGGTCTGTGATTAGGTTGAGTATCCATCTCAGTAAAGGTAAGGGTTAGTTAGGGTTAGGGTGAGGGTTAGGGTTAGGGTATGGGTTCAACCCTCACCTCTCCTGTGGCCTCGTAGATCAAAGCAGGTTTGTCTGGGTGACGTGTCACCGTCTGGGCAAACAGGGCAGGTATGGTGCTTCTATTGCGCTGATAACGGTACATGGAAAACCTCACTCGCAGGACAACAAGCAGACACCTTTAAGAGGAAAGAGAAGCAGGAATAGGAATGGAGTAGGCGGCATGGGAGATGAATAAACTGGAGAAAGCTCACACGTTTACACAATCTACTTACGTTATGTCCCTTTTAACGGTGCGTAAAGCTACATATATGAACCTCCAGGAACCCCTCCGGCAGAAGACGCAGAGCCCCAGCCCTGCCAACAGACCACCGAGACAGGGGAGGGAGAGCAGCCTCTCAGCCTCAAACCCATGGATCTGACAAACCCATGATCTGACAAACCCATGGATCCACTTTGTGACATAGCTCGTCAGATCCATAGTTTTATCTGTGTGGATCAAACATTGTGAGTTAAAGGTGGAGTCTGCGTTTCTGGGGAATGCCATTTGGAAGAATCCCTCCTTGTCAAAATCTGTGAATATCTCGTCTTGAGCTGCTACCTGTCAACTGGTATGTTAACAAATGGTATGTAAACAAAGGGTTCCAACCGTAGCTAGCAACATGCCCGTTTACAGAGCATAGGGCTGTGAGGAGTTACCTACATTGATGTTTACAAAGACCTTTTTTTTGACAACAAGCATTCTCCAGAATCGCTGACGCCACCATAAAGGCACAAAAAGTATCACAATATATAAAATATATAATATATAAAGATGTATAGTTTGGTAAATGAAGGCTTACCTATTCAAGCAATACCAAGAAATAAAGAGGGGAGTTCCCAGCAGCTCTTTTTGGTTGATCCACAGTGTGAGGCAGCAGCACAGACCAGCTGTCAGAAGTAAAATGCGTGTTGAGCGGCAGCAAATACACATACTGAAGCTGAGAACAGGTTACAACTCATATAAAGCTGCGTCACTGCAATACTGGGCTGCCTCTATTTTGGTCAGAGACACAGCATGATTAATTACACCTACAACAGCATATCATGTACGTTTATGAAATCCTAAACGGCTGATTTGTATGGGGGAAAAAATTACTTTAGGGGCGTTGCCACATTTTCAGAATTGAGGCGTATAGATTGTTCAGGAGATTGATAGGGTTGGCATTTGATTGAGCCTGTCTGTAATAAGGCTATGGAACCAAACACACATAAACAACTAGGGGACTAGGGTAAAGTTCATCCAGCCTTTGGACACTAAGAAAGTCACCTCAGACAACAAGGCATCATGTGTCGAATAGATTGTACTCCTGTTGTACTGGGGTCAATATGACCCCACAAGAAATTATTTTGCCTTTGATGATTGAAATACATTTTAAGTAATTAAATTAAATTATGGGTGTTTTGTTAAATTGATGGTGTCAAATGTGGGCAAAATGTCTAACGGTCGAAATACCCCCCCCCCCCTCCTGAGCACACAAACACACACACACACACACACACAAGCACGCACATACACACACACACACACACACACACACACACACACACACACACACACACACACACACACACACACACACACACACACACACAAACACACACACACAAGCACTTTAATGTGTTCTAAAGTTGTAATGTTTATTATTCATTATGTCAGGTAATGAGTTAGGGTAAAGTTGAGTAAAAATCTGAAAAACTGAGGTTAGTGATTATTTATACATTTTGCCTTAGAAACAGTCAAACCAGGCGAGAACTGACCCCGCCTGGTTTGACTGTCTAAATCAAAAAATGCATACTTTTATATAAACAAGGTCTGTTGGCCCTAAATTCAAAAACTAAGGGAAATATATTGTGGTAATGGGTTGGACTCAACTCAGACTAAAGGTGTAACACAAAATTAATTGATAATTTATACTTTATAGGCTTTAAAAAACAGCCGAACCAGGCGGGGTCAATATGACCCCAGAGGACCAAGGGTGTTTTTTATTTGCTCCTATTTCAGTTTTTTTCGATTGCTTAAGCACGATTTTGAAAACAGAGCCCGATTTTTCAAAACACTACACACAATTAGCACACCAAACACCCAATCATCATAACTTAATTCTGTCTGAACCAGTTACACACTGCTGTTGCTAACCTTAAACACTTTTAGTAATTGTACTTCTCAGTGATTTGAGTAATGTATATAAAGTACACAAAGTGCAAATATACAATAAGTTCACCAAACTCTTGACAAGACCAATGCTGCAGACTGAGGAAAATATAATTTACTGTATTTCTCTCCATACACCCAAATCAGTCAACATGGAAAATCACAACAAAACATGTGTGCAGTAGTCTGCATAACACTGTCATCCCAGGAAACAACAACACACATACAATACTGTATCCAGTACAGGTTACAATTTACAGATAATACTGTAAATAAATAAATAAAAATCTGATAAAGGAAATACAGTATAGAAAATACTAGACATTATCTCTTCGCCTAGCTGGATCTTTCCAGAGAATTTCATCCACATCCTTCCACCGCCATGCAGAGAAAAACTGGACAAGGAGAGTATGGTGGGAGGTATAGAACTGTGGACTGTGGATGGTGTTGAAACCAGTTTTGGACCAGAGCAGCACGATGGAATGACACATTGTCCCAAATGACAATATATTGCATCTGGTGCATTTGGTTACCTGCTGTGACTATGTTATGCAATCAGTCTAAAAATGTGAGTATGTGAGGTGTGTTGTAAGGGCTAATACAGTTTTTCACAATTGTTTAAACACATTTTTTGGAACATCAGACACAATGTGCACAATCTGAAACTAATTTACCAACTGCTTAACCAATTCTGCTGAACTCCAAACACATTTCCTGCCTTAGACTCATATTCTCATTCCAAAACACACATTTTTCACAACATTACACACAATTCTCTATATCTTGCACACTCTTCCTGAATTCTCTCTCTTGGTATTCAACAGAACACACTGCCAATCACATTTCTAAGCTCAAAAGGCTTTTATGCAGTTAGCTATAGAAGGGTCAGAGATGAGCTCCTGTTTGCTGTGATTTACAGTAGACTGCACATTTTGTTACAAATACAGTTTTTGCAGAATACTGTAAACACTAAAAGTGACTGCTATGACCACAGCATCACAACCTCTAACTTTTGTAACCATGCCCTAAACCAAAGCTCCAACCCTACAAACACGATATATGCTTTGCGCTGTGTTTGAAATTCTCCAACATACTTCTTGAAAAAAAATGTAACTAATTGAAAACCAATCAGTCTAAACCTTGGTACTTCAAATAGACCCCAGGTGAGCTCAGCTCCTTTCTGAGACAGTAAGAGTCAGGGGAAGAGGAGGAGAGAGAGCGACAGGAGGACGATGACAAAGGAGACAACAGACGGAGACACATACAACAGGAACACTATAGTGGACCATGTTATAGATCATGGCCTATCAATGAGGGAGCCTAGACAGAGAGTGCAGCCCAACCTGAGTCGCTCCATAATTAGGAGATTTAGTCTGGATATCAGGTGATCATTTCCCTGTTGCTTCTCAAAGGAAGACATTGAGTGTGAAGTTGATGAGGCGATGTGGCCAGATGCAAACAGGAGGCGGTATCCATAAAAGGATTCATAATCCAACCACCCGATTCCTTACAACACTGTTTTTTTTATTCTACTGTAATTGTTTCTTAGTTTATGATGACACACTGAATTGCTTGAACTGCAGTCCTACCTATTCATTGTGTTTGTTTGAAATGGCAAAATAAACTATTCTGCATAATGTGTGTTAGCATTTGGCAAAAACCGTAAAGTATTTGTTGTTACTGTAGGTGAAAGTGTATGAACATGCAAAGGCATAATTCTACTGATAAAGCATTCATATAGTGTTTTGCATTTATACTACAGTGTTTTCCATTCTGCACACCAGTGTTCAATGAGTGCTAGAAATGTCTAGTCATATGATATATGTGTTTGTCATTTGAAAAGAAAACACCATTTAGTGAAGAGTTAACACTGTTTTGAGCGTTAAGTGTGCTTTTGCAAGAGAAGTGAAGGATTTTGCATTTTGTGTTTGAGTTTTGAAATTTGGGTTTAGGGTTTTGAAAAAGTGAGGTAGTCTACCAGGAAATGTGTTTAAGCAATTGTGAAAAACTGTAAGCAGTTGGTAAATTAGTTTCAGATTGTGCACATTGTGTCTGATGTTCCAAAAAATGTGTTTAAACAATTGTGAAAAACTGTAATGTAAAACTACTGTAATGTAAAATTATAATCTTTAAAATCGTATTATTAGTAATGATAGCCGTCAAATAAATGTTTGGTTGAAAGAAGTTCAATGTGACCCATTGAAACTGTTTAATGAGCGGTTATTGTAAAAACAATGGGTTCATTTACCTCGAAGAAAAACACCTTGATTACCTCACACTGGAGGTGTTGCTGTGACTGTCTGCCTTGTTCTGATAGGACCAGTTTGACCAGGGCTAATGTTAGCTAACTAGCTAAACTTCCCAGAGTTTTTGCTCTGTAATTGACATTAGTACTATGAGTAAGTTTTTGAACTGTGACTTATCTACAATAAATGTTACTTGAGGCCACAATGAATGCTAAGCAAAAGTAACATGTACTTATTTTTAATCATCCTTAATGGTGGTGAGGACCTAGGCCTAAGTATACACAGGACATTTATCACTTCTTAATGTAACCAGTAGGCTTCATATGTGGGTGAGTCCTTGCAAATTTTTAGCAATTTAACAATTGATTAATTTAATGGAAAATTTGATATAATAATCAAATAATAATATTTTAATAATGAAGGTATAGACTCAGTGTGACTCGTGCTGACTGCTCTCAGATCAGCTCCTGTGACATCTATCTACAGTCATATGAAAAAGTTTGGGAACCCTTCTCAGCCGGCATTATAATTGACTCTGCTTTCACACAAAAAAGATAAAAGTGGTATGTCTTTAATTTACCAGGAACAGCTAAGTAATGGGATGTTTTCCAAACAAAGATTTTTTGAAAAGCAGTATTTAGTTTTATGAAATTAAATAAAATGTGAAAAACTGGCTGTGCAAAAATATGGGAACCCTTGTGGTTTTGCTGATTTTAATGCATGTAACAGCATGTAAAACTGAGGACTTTAAACACAAAATTGGTTGGATTATGTTGTTAAGCCTTGAACCTCATATAAAGGTCTGTTTAATCATGAAAAAAGGTATTTTAGGTGCATAAATGCAAGTTGCACTTCTCTTTGACTCTCTGCAGAAGTGAGACAGAATGGGATCATCAAAACAGCTCCCAAAAGATCTTAAAAACAAAGATTATTCATTGTCATGGTTTAGGGGAAGGCTACAAGAAGCTTTCCCAAAGGTTTCAATTGTCAATTTCTACTGTAAGGAATGTTGTCAGGGAATGGAAGGACACAGGCACAGTTGCAGTTAAACCCAGGTCTAGCAGACCAAGAAAAGTAAAAGAGCGGCATATGCGGCGGATTGTGAGAATGGTTGCACACAACCCACAGATCACCTCCAAAGACCTGCAAGAACATCTGGCTGCAGATGGTGTATCTGTACATGGTTCAACAATTCAGTGCAATTTGCACCAAAACATCTGTATGGCCGGGTGATGAGGAGGAAGCCCTTTCTGCGCCCACGCCACAGATACAGTTGCTTGGAGTATGCTAAAGCTCATTTAGACAAGCTAGATTCATATTGGAAGAAAATGCTTTGGACTGATGAGACAAAAAATAAGTTATTTGGTCATTATAAAAAGTGCTTTACGTGGTGAAAGGATAAAACTGCATTCCAAGTAAAACACCTGCTACCTACTTTCAAATTTGGTGGAGGTTCAATCATGCTGTGGCCACTTCAGGGACTGGGGCCCTCGTTAAAGTGGATAGTCGGATGAATTCAACCCAGTTTCAACAGATCATTCAGGATAATGTTCAAGCATCAGTCACAAAGTTGAAGTTGCGCAGGGGTTGGATATTCCAACGTTCCCTACAGTCGAAATTGACAATTGAAACCTTTGGGAAAGCTTCTTGTAGCCTTCCCCAATTCCATGACAATGAATAATCTTTGTTTTTCAGATCTTTTGGGAGCTGCTTTGATGATCCCATTCTGTCTCACTTCAGCAGAGAGTCAAAGAGAAGTGTAACTTGCATTTAGGCACCTTTACAGTTTTTCACAATTGCTTAAACACATTTCCTGATAGACTACCTCAATTTTTCAAAACCCTAAACACAATTTTCAAAACTCAAACACAAAATGCAAAATCCTTCACTTCTCTTGCAAAAGCACACTTTACCCTCAGAACAGTGTTAACTCTTCACTAAATGGTGTTTTCTTTTCAAATGACAAACACCAACATCATATGACTAGACATTTCTAGCACTCATTGAACACTGGTGTGCAGAATGGAAAACACTATAGTATAAATGCAAACCACTATATGAATGCTTTATCAGTAGAATAATGCCTTTGCATGTTCATACACTTTCACCTACAGTAACAACAAATACTTTACGGTTTTTGCCAAATGCTAACACACATGTTGCAGAATAGTTTATTTTGCCATTTCAAACAAATAAATATATAAACAATTAATCGGTAGGACTGCAGTTCAAGCAATTCAGTGTGTCATCATGAACTACAGTAAGAAACAATTACAGTAGAATTAAAAAAACAACGTTGTAAGGATTGGAATTGGGTGGTTGGATTATGAATCCTTTTATGGATACCGCCTCCTGTTTGCGTCTGGCCACATCGCCTCATCAACATCACACTCAATAGCCTTGTTCGACTTGCGCAGGTCTGCGCAACTATGACGCGCATCTTGCTGAGCGCACAACAAAAATGCTGCATAAATGCTGTGCGCTCAGCAAGCCGAGCGTCATAATTGCGCAGGTCTTAGCAAGACGGCGACATGTCGAACGAGGCTATTGTCTTCCTTTGAGAAGCAACAGGGAAATGATCACCTGATATCCAGACTAAATCTCCTAATTATAGAGCGACTCAGGTTGGGCTGCACTCTCTGTCCAGGCTCCCTCATTGATAGGCCATGATCTATAACATAGTCCACTATAGTGTTCCTGTTGTATGTGTCTCCGTCTGTTGCCTTCTTTGTCCTCGTCCTCCTGTCGCTCTCTCTCCTCCTCTTCCCCTGACTCTTACTGTTTCAGAAAGGAGCTGAGCTCACCTGGGGTCCATTTGTAGTGCTAAGGTTTAGTCTGATTGGTTTTCAATTAGTTTAATTTCTTTTCAAGAAGTATGTTGGAGAATTTCAAACACAGTGCAAAGCATGTATCGTGTTTGTAGGGTTGGTGCTTTGGTTTAGGGCATGGTTACAAAAGTTAGAGGTTGTGATGCTGTGGTCATAGCAGTCACTTTTAGTGTTTACAGTATTTGGCAAAAACTGTATTTGTACCAAAATGTGCAGTCTACTGTAAATCACAGCAAACAGGAGCTCATCTCTGACCCTTCTATAGCTAACTGCACAAAAGCCTTTTGAGTTTAGAAATTTGATTGGCAGTGTGTTCTGTGTGAATACCATGAGAGAGAATTCAGGAAGAGTGTGCAAGGTATAGAGAATTGTGTGTAATGTTGTGAAAAATGTGTGTTCTGGAATGAAAATATGATTTTAAGGCAGGAAATGTGTTTGGAGTTCAGCAGAATTGGTTAAGCAGTTGGTAAATTAGTTACAGATTGTGCACATTGTGTCTGATGTTCCAAAAAATGTGTTTAAACAATTGTGAAAAACTGTAATACCTTTTCTCATGATTAAACATACCTTTCTATGAGGTTCAAGGCTTAACAACATAATGCAACCAATTTTGTGTTTAAAGTCATCAGTTTTGCATGCTGTTACAGGCATTAAAATCAACAAAACCACAAGGGTTCCTATATTTTTGCACAGCCAGTTTTTCACATTTTATTTTATTTCATACAACCAAATACTGCTTTTCAAAAAATCTTTGTTTGGAAAACATCCCAGTACTTAGCTGTTCCTGATAAATGAAAGACATACTACTTTTATCTTTTTTTTGTGAAAGCAGAGTCAATTATAATGCCGGCTGAGAGGGGTTCCCAAACTTTTTCATATGACTGTATATAGCCTATGTATAGGGGACTCGTGCTAATAAAAACCACACACTTTACAGATTATTCAAAGTAGAAGCTTTAATACAATTTGTGGAGCACATTCATTAAAGAAAATTGTACCAGACAACATATACAATAAAACAAAGTAGAAAAATAAGTTCATATACCTTCAAATTGGAACAACTAAAGTATACTCTAACAATAAGACTATTACATTCACAAAATGCAGCATAATGCATGTAGCTTTTTCACATAAAAATACATTTTGCAATGCATGGATGAAAGGTGTCGAAGGTCACAAAAAAAGAGCAGCCCTGCGTATGAACCTAAGAACAGTTGAGTTGTTTACACATAATACAAACACATATGTGGCCCTAATCAGGCAATCTAAATATCAACCAACTGTATAGGACAAAACCAATCACATAAAAACTTGAAATTTAAAAATGGGCTCTCTTTTTGTAGTTGAAGATCAATATATTTGACATGATCTGATTAATTTCAATCAAATAGAAAATACAAAAATATTAAATATATAGCTTTATCAGTTATCACAACAAGTGAACTGTTCAGGTTCTGTATGTGAGGCAGGTTCTCAAGTCTTCTTGATTATCCTGTGCACCATATGAGTGAAGAGTGCTGGAGTATCATTTTACATCGAAAAAGTGCAATAATATAGAAAAAACTCAGGGACAGCTCCCATTAGCACATCTTACAGGTTGACGTTTCAAGGATGTGATACCTCACAGTCACTAACATTGTGTGGAGGCTTAGGCTAACAAAAAGAACAAAACATGATAACAAAATGTAATTCTATTCCATCAACGCAGTCGGAGTGCAGGAAGCTTCAGGCTTACTTTGATTTGAACAAGCAACAATTTAGCTGGGTTTTTTTTCTTGGATGATCATTTCAAGAAAAAAAAAGAATATCTGCACAGCTCAATTGCAAACCAAGATAGATTATCATTAAAAAAAAGTAGCCACAAGTGATTTATAAAAAATCCCTTATTTTGTTTAAAATCCAGAAACAAGAGCCATAAGATCCTTGCAGGAGGAATTTGCAGGAACATGAAGGGAAACCTTTTTTTCCATGACAACATACTGTTAGATACAGCATATGAAAACAAAATATTTTCAGTGACGACCCTACAAAGTACAAACCCACCCTTGTGTTCACATACAATTTTATATTCTTGTCTCCCACATAATGCAGACTTTATAGTATGTACTTAAAATAAATAGTCTATTCCAATTTGGATCCATCCAATACAGCTTATATTATGATTGCGATATTTTCTGTATGAACAAATATCTTCACTTTCACGTAAAGAGTTCCTGAATAAAAGACATTTCTAAAAGTCTGCTACCTACCTGCTGTCACAATAATTTATACGAAAACTTCACACTTAAATAAAAAATTCAGTCAACTTGATCCACCAGTAGAGCACTTGGGAACATTACCGTGAGGAAAATAATAAAAAAGTGGTAGACCTTAGCTAGCTAAATCAATATCTATTTTCCACTGACTAAAAGGTGAGTTAATAATGACTGAATTATTATTTTTGAGAGATCCAAACCTTTCAAATATATGGCTACCTTAGCCTGGGCAAGTAAAAAGTTGGGCTGGAAGAAAAAAGCTTCATATTTGGGATTCTCCGGTGTGCTGTCCACTCCGAGAAGCCTGAATGAACACAAGCAAAGTTCAGAAACAATGTAAGACCATGTGCTGTATGTAGGGTTGCAGAGGGGTGGGTTGCAAAAGTTTCCGGTAAATTTCCGGAAACTTTCCACGGGAACTTTCGCTCTGGAATTTTGGGAATATTCAAAATTGGGAATTATAGGAACTAACTAAATGGCGGTCATTTAAATGTTTTTTTTCATATCCAAACATTAATCTAAACATATAAACATTATGTTTTGTCATAGGCAGACATCCATGCAGACTTATACAATAAAAAAAACATTACATTTGATCAGATTCATTTGTAAGTAGAACTTTATCAAGTTTTGATTATTTTATGAACAATCAATAATTTCACTGAAAAGATGAATGTTGAGAAAAATATTACTTCTCTGTCCGACCCAACCCATTCAATAAATAAAGTAAATTGCCCCCCATGTGATGGAGGAATGCACAGTGCATGTAGTGGGCGTGGCCTCACTACCTCTGCAGTAGGATGTGTGCAACTTGCCAAGTGTACTTGCATGAAATCTGGTTGTTTTAGTCAAGATTATGCTAAAATATATTTTCCCCAACTATATTTAAAATCACTGTTTAAGCCTTTTACCTGGTAAAAAGCAATACATGATATCAAGTTGAGTGTCTCAATAAGCTTTAAAAAAAATCTAATTTGAAGTTAAATGTTCATAAATATTATAAAACATAGATGGAAAAAACTGCTTTTTACTCTCTAGAACGTTTGCCAGGACTGAAATAACATAGTTAGAAGTATTTAGTGCATTTCGTTTGCTTTAAATTTAGTAAATTCCCGTTTATTCCCGTTAATTCCCAAAATTCCCGTTACAGTTTTTCACAATTGCTTAAACACATTTCCTGATAGACTACCTCACTTTTTCAAAACCCTAAACACAAATTTCAAAACTCAAACACAAAATGCAAAATCCTTCACTTCTCTTGCAAAAGCACACTTTACCCTCAAAACAATGTTAACTCTTCACTAAATGGTGTTTTCTTTTCAAATGACAAACACACACATCATATGACTAGACATTTCTAGCACTCATTGAACACTGGTGTGCAAAATGAAAAACACTATAGTATAAATGCAAAACACTATATGAATGCTTTATCAGTAGAATTATGCCTTTGCATGTTCATACACTTTCACCTACAGTAACAACAAATACTTTACTGTTTTTGCCAAATGCTAACACACATGTTGCAGAAAAGTTTATTTTGCTATTTCAAACAAACACAATGAATAGGTAGGACTGCAGTTCAAGCAATTCAGTGTGTCAGTATAAACAAAGAAAAAATTACAGTAAAATTAGGGAACAATGGTAAAAAAAAACAGTGTTGTAAGGAATTGGGTGGTTGGATTCCTTTTATGGATACCGCCTCCTGTTTGTGTCTGGCCACATCGCCTCATCAACATCACACTCAATGTCATCTTTTGAGAAGCAACAGGGAAATGATCACCTGATATGCAACAGGGAAATGATCACCTGATATCCAGTCTAAATCTCCAAATTATGGAGCGACTCAGGTTGGGCTGCACTCTCTGTCCAGGCTCCCTCATTGATAGGCCATGATCTATAACATGGTCCACTATAGTGTCCCTGTTGTATGTGTCTCTGTCTGTTGCCTTCTTTGTCCTCGTCCTCCTGTCACTGTCTCTCCTCCTCTTCCCCTGACTCTTACTGTCTCAGAAAGGAGCTGAGCTCACCTGGGGTCTATTTGTAGTGCTAAGGTTTAGACTGATTGGTATTCAATTAGTTTTTTTTTTTTTCAAGAATTGTGTTGGAGAATTTCAAACGCAGTGCAAAGCATAAATCGTGTTGGTAGGGTTGGTGCTTTGGTTTAGGGCATACCGTAGTTACAAAAGTTAGAGGTTGTGATGCTGTGGTCATAGCAGTCACTTTTAGTGTTTACAGTATTCGGCAAAAACTGTATTTGTACCAAAATGTGCAGTCTACTGTAAATCACAGCAAACAGGAGCTCATCTCTGACCCTTCTATAGCTAACTGCACAAAAGCCTTTTGAGTTTAGAAATTTGATTGGCAGTGTGTTCTGTGTGAATACCATGAGAGAGAATTCAGGAAGAGTGTGCAAGATATAGAGAATTGTGTGTAGTGTTGTGAAAAATGTGTGTTTTGGAATGAAAATATGAGTCTAAGGCAGGAAATGTGTTTGGAGTTCAGCTGAATTGGTTAAGCAGTTGGTAAATTAGTTTCAGATTGTGCACATTGTGTCTGATGTTCCAAAAAATGTGTTTAAACAATTGTGAAAAACTGTAATTCCCATAAATTCCCGTTAAAGGTGAAGTAAGCGGTTTATTTATGTTACAGTTTTTCACAATTGTTTAAACACCTTTTTTGGAACATCAGACACAATGTGCACAATCTGAAACTAATTTACCAACTGCTTAACCAATTCTGCTGAACTCCAAACACATTTCCTGCCTTAGACTCATATTCTCATTCCAAAACACACATTTTTCACAACACTACACACAATTCTCTATATCTTGTACACTTTTCCTGAATTCTCTCTCATGGTATTCACACAGAATCAAATTTCTAAACTCAAAAGGCTTTTGTGCAGTTAGCTATAGAAGGGTCAGAGATGAGCTCCTGTTTGCTGTGATTTACAGTAGACTGCACATTTTGGTACAAATACATTGTTTTCCGAATACTGTAAACACTAAAAGTGACTGCTATGACCACAACCTCTAACTTTTGTAACTATGCCCTAAACCAAAGCACCAACCCTACAAACACGATATATGCTTTGCACTGAGTCTGAGGTCCGCTGAGACTCTCAGCTCTTTTAAATCGGGTCTCAAAACGTTCTTGTTTCCCTTTTAACCTGTAATTTCTTTTCTTTTCTTTTTCTTTTTCTTTTTATGGTAAAATGTTTTAATTCTTTTATTTAAATGTTGTATTTTTATCCATGTTTTAAATTTGTTCCTTTTTTTTTTTTTTTTTTTTTGTATTTGTATTCTTTATTTGATTTTAACCCTGTGAAGCACCTTGAGTGGCCCTGTGCCTGAAATGTGCTCTATAAATAAAATTGCCTTGCCTTGCCTTGCCTTGTGTTTGAAATTCTCCAACACACTTCTTGAAAAAAAAATAAAAAATAATTGAATACCAATCAGTCTAAACCTTAGCACTACAAATATACCCCAGGTGAGCTCAGCTCCTTTCTGAGACAGTAAGAGTCAGGGGAAGAGGATGAGAGAGAGTGACAAGAGTACAAGGACAAAGAAGGCAACAGACGGAGACACATACAACAGGAACACTATAGTGGACTATGTTATAGATCATGGCCTATCAATGAGGGAGCCTAGACAGAGAGTGCAGCCCAACCTCAGTCGCTCCATAATTAGGAGATTTAGACTGGATATCAGGTGATCATTTCCCTGTTGCTTCTCAAAGGATGACATTGAGTGTGATGTTGATGAGGCGATGTGGCCAGACGCAAACAAGAGGCGGTATCCATAAAAGGATTCATAATCCAACCACCCAATTCCTTACAACGCTGTTTTTTTTATATTGTTCCCTAATTTTACTGTAATTGTTTCTTAGTTTATACTGACACACTGAATCGCTTGAACTGCAGTCCTACCTATTCATTGTGTTTGTTTGAAATGGCAAAATAAACTATTCTGCAACATGTGTGTTAGCATTTGGCAAAAACCGTAAAGTATTTGTTGTTACTGTAGGTGAAAGTGTATGAACATGCAAAGGCATAATTCTACTGATAAATCATTCATATAGTGGTTTGCATTTATACTATAGTGTTTTCCATTCTGCACACCAGTGTTCAATGAGTGCTAGAAATGTCTAGTCATATGATGTATGTATTTGTCATTTGAAAAGAAAACACCATTTAGTGAAGAGTTAACATTGTTTTGAGGGTAAAGCAGGCCCGGTTCTAGAAAGTCAGACTTGGGTGGGCCTGTAGAAATTTTGGGTGGGCACACTGGGCAGGGAGACCGAAGATGCGAGCGCGCGCAAAGCGCGCAAGCAGAATTTTTTTGCCCTTGTAAGATATCTGCGTCTGCTTTTTGGCACATTTACTGTGAATTGTGTAGAACACAATATGCAAATAAACTTTGAGTGTTGCTGTGTGGGAAATTTGATTCTTGGATGTTTTTTTTTCAAAATGTTTATGAATAACATATAATATACATTATATACAACATAATGTATATATTTTTTTAATCGCAGTATTAACTGTAGGCAGCCTGAGCTGATTGAAGAGAAAGCTTTGGGACTGGGCAACCTGGATGGTGGTAGTCCAGAGCTATATACTATACACACTATATAGATGTATAGTCTTTCCACTATTGCCTCCGATGTCCAGCTGGGTGAAAGTAGTAGCCAGCCGAGGTCACGACCCTGCTAGGGGGGTCCGGGGGTATGACCCCCGGGGAGATTTTTTTTTGCCTTTTTAAAGTGAAATGCATGAATCTGGTGCACTTTGAGAGGAAAAGTAAGAGGATAAATCTGAGGAATTTTGTGTGAACAAATCATTTGGAGACACTGGGTCGGATGAATTAGAAGCTATTGAAGAAAGACACATGGATTTTCAATAGAAATATAAATTTGAAATAAAATATTATGCAGGGTCCTCTGGGATGGGCTTGGTGCACTTTTTCTTTTACGGGACATATTTTTCTGTAATATAATGAATCAATTTAAATGCAGTGAGAGGAACGAAGCAGAAGAACTCTGTTGTCCAGTTATCTTTTTTTCCACAGACGAGGCTGAAATAGGCTATAGACTACAGTATACACAGTGCATGGGCAACTGAGGGCAGCCCCATTTTCAAATATTTTTAAATAAACTCAATACACACTGTGCATGCCATGGACTTGAACGTGACATGATCAGTTAACCTCGGATTACCTCCCAGATGAACTGATTCAATTATTAAGCTATTAACTATCTACCAAAACATTGTATTACTTTTATTGTATGATAATTTACATTTACATAATATGATGTTGATATCAAACACACAAACTTAAAAAAAAATTGGGGGGGGGGGGGCCCCCTGGCAGTCGGGACCCTAAGCAACCGCTCATTCGCTTATGCCTCGGGCCGGCTCTGCTGACCAGTGACCACTATAAGCGGGTGGGTAACTGCCTGTCTGCCCAGCCCAATAATACAATTAGAAGCAATGCATGGTAATGGTATATTCTTTAGTATTAATTAATTGTCTGAATTTTATTTGACATTTTCTTGGACAGCGAATGAACAGGTCCGTCCGATAGTGGGCCTGGACTTCCACCTAAAAAAAAATATTTTTTTTTTTTTTTTTGACTGGGTGGGCACAGCCCACATTTGGGTGGGCACGGCCCACCCTGGCCCTGGCTAGCGCCGGCCCTGGGGTAAAGTGTGCTTTTGCAAGACAAGTGAAGGATTTTGCATTTTGTGTTTGAGTTTTGAGATTTGTGTTTAGGGTTTTGAAAAAGTGAGGTAGTCTACCAGGAAATGTGTTTAAGCAATTGTGAAAAACTGTAATATAAGTGTTAAATCGCTCTTTATTCTTACAGTGATCACTTACATAAAGTGCGCGTTTCACAAAGCCGATCTCTCAGTCAGCTGCTCTGCATGTAATCGGCAAATAAACTTATTGGAGGATCCCGAAATTGTTATCCAATCACAAGAGAGAACGCTACAAACCGACACCCGTCTCACTCATGGTCTCACTGCCGGTGCACGCCAGAGCAACAGCTGAGTGAATTTTTATGCGCCTACAATGGCGGAGCAGGTAAAAATCCTTCCCAATGTCTGTTTTGATGGTTTTTATCATGTTTTATCACACTTATGGATCTGAGATGATGCTAGATAACTCGCTGCTTGAAGACCGCAGTGCATTAATGTGGTGACGTAGGGACGAGCGACGGGGACTGCTAACTGCAGTAACTGACAGGAAGTTAGCTAAAAGAACCATTCCGCTTACAGCACCTTTAATTCCCATGGAAAGTTTCCAACTTTGAAAATTCCGAAATTTTGCAACCCTAGCTGTATGTAATGAGTTTGCAGCATAGGAGGAAATAGGACTATTGTTTGAGTAAAAGCGTCAATTAAACATTGTGGGAGAAAAAAACTTTATAATTACTAAAAAGTATAGCAGTGTGCAATTTTAATCTGCAAGGCAACATGTTACTGTAAATGTCACAAAATGGGGTGGAGTAAAAAAAAAAGTAGTTAGTGCAGGTAGAAAAGGTGATACTCAAGTACAAATCCTCAAAGCTGTGTGCTTGTGTAAAGTAGCTGCATGGGCACATGTGTATATGGTTAACAGAGAGTGAGGTCACTTCATGCTTACTTGGGACTGACTACTGGAGGGATTGGTGGTGCTCAAGTCCGAGTATCTCTTCTGAGGTGTGCAGATGCAGGAGAGGAAGTGGGCGTACTCCTCTCTCACCTGCAGAGGGCAGCAGAGCAGAAGAAAAGCTTGATTCAATGCAATCTCAAAAGTGTTTGACACCGCACTTTTCCTTGTCTTTGATTTTTCATTCATTTATTCATAGTTCAACCCCGTCTGTGTTAATTGCTCTCAGCCTCACGCATATAGAGTACCAATCACAACACAAGGCTACTACTGTATCCTACCTGTTTAGACAGCAGGCAGTGCATGATGAAGACCAGCGCCCCCTGCAGGCTGTTGAGGATAGTGAAGATATATCCTACTGCAATGTCTTGGAACATGAAGGCCCCAAACACCCACATGAGACCCAGGATACACATCTGGGCAATAGCTGTCACTGTGAAGGCTCTGTGTGTGTGTGTGTGTGGGGGGGGGGGGAAGAGATAGAGAAAGAAAGCAAAGATGTACATGAGGCCAAACATAGGGGACGTGACTCAGTTACAGTTGCACTATCTGGAAAATCCCCTGAAGAGTGGAAAGGAAGGGGAACACAGGGAGCTATACAGAACAGAGACAGTTTGTCATCAGTTGTCTATGAAAGCCAGTGGAAGAATCAACGCTGATGGCAACTGATAAACATTAAACACTAGATAAAAGGATAAAATCCCTGCAAGGAAAAACACTGTCCGGCAATGTAGTCTGCATGGGCTTTTTGTACTTTTTGTTTGTCTCTTATTCCCATGGGTAACTATAGCAGTATAATTCACATGAAGATACTAAAGGGATATAAATACATCATCGAATGATAAACTGGTGAATGCAAGGAGTTTTTTTTCATTTTCGTAAAGATGTGTTTCGCAGCTGCTAATGTTTATACAGCGTTGTCTACAAAATGTAGTGAGTGGAATAAAAATGAGAGTGCACAGATGGGGTTGGAGGATTGGGGATTGGGGGGTTGGGTCCCCTAAGTAGAGAGTGGAGCCGGTAGTATGAAAACATTCTCTAGATTCTTTTCCCCTCACAAAACTTTCCTTTCCCTTCATGCCTTTTTCGGTTCCCAGAAACTGGCCCATTTGGTCAACGCATGTTTCTTTAAACAGCGAGAGCAGACACACATACACACACACACATACGCACATGCACACGCACACGCACACGCACACGCACACACACCACACCCAACACACACACACACACACACACATAAAAAAGCCACGGGCAAACAAATACACAGACTGACTTAATTTTGTTGAGATTGGAGAGGTCTGGGTTGAGGCTGGTGAACTTCTGGGCCAGCTTCCAGACAGTGACGAGGAAGAAGATGACGTTGAGGAGGATGATGAAGCACACGGGGCCAAAGAAGCTCCAGATGAGGCCGTCTCTACCCGACAGCCAGCAGCTAGGGGAGGAAACAAACACACATGACAGGGTTCTTCCTTACGTCACAGAGATAGCTAGCAACAGGTTGTGTGTGTAATCACTGATGTAATATAATTGTCACACATCAGGTATGCGCGCAAACATACACACACACACACACACACACACACACACACACACACACACCACACACACACAAACACAGACAGAAAGACTTGCCCTGCGTTCCAAATCTTATACTCTTTCTTTTTTCTATTCTACATACTACATCTGACGATAAAAATAATCTAGTTAGGATGCAGTATGCCACAATTGGGACATACTTTTACTTATTTATTTCATCATAACTTGCGCCTTGATCTTGCCTCTTGCTTTTATATCCGTCACATCCCCGTTTGTTTTCATATGGAGGCTCAGTCGCTGTGACGTCACTTCACGTGCGCACCGGATTATGGGTCAGAATCGCACAAATAGGATGCTGTTTTCAACACTAAAGGTACTTCTAACCATCCTAAATCTGTCTACAAGAATCGGGACATCCTAAAAAAAAATTCTACCATACTCAATAGTAGAAAGTATGCGAACGCAGGGATTGTGTAACACTCACTGCTGGTCAGTGCCGTATCCCTTTGGTCTACTGATGGCCGATATGATGACGATCACTAGGGGTGTCCCGTAACCAACGGCGAACATGTAGAGGGGCCGCATGTTGGCATTGAACACCAGCACCACCATACGGTACAGCTGGACGCCTTCCAGCAGCATCCAGCTAAACACGGCCAGGAAGAAGTAATGGAGCAGCACTGCAACCAACCTGCAGCCGGCCTGTAACGAAGGAATGACATGTCACTGTCACTGCATTGACAGTAAGTAAGTAAGTAAGTAAGTAAGTAAGTAAGTAAGTAAGTAAGTAAGTAAGTAAGTAATAGTAAGTAAGTAAGTAAGTAAGTAAGTAAGTAAGTAAGTAAGTAAGTAAGTAAGTAGTAGTAAGTAAGTAAGTAGTAAGTAATAGAAATGTATTTAAAAGCACATTTATAACAGTTTGCACTGACCAAAGTGCTGTACATAGTGCATTCAGTAGGCCAACATGAAGGCAAGATAACAACAACAATGGAAAAAAATATATATGTTTTAAAACATCCACACACACACATTAAAACATCCACACACAAACATAGACAGTAGTGCAGAGGTCAGATAGCTAATAGGGAGGGAAAGCCAGGTTGTATAGGTGGGTTTTGAGCCTTGATTTAAAGGCATAAATAAAATGATCAAGACTCCAATTAGGAGTACAAGGAATAGAACCCCATGAATTCCAAGTATTACAAATTGAAGTCCTAAATTCAAACTCCAAGAAAAGTATTTTAGTTAAATCTTCCTGAATCTCTAAAATGTACAAAAGTAAATTCTAAATCTAATTATAAAAAAGTATCAAAAAGTATCAAAAAGTAAAATAACAAATTTTAGTAATTTCTAAAGTTTTTTATGTTAATTGTATATACTATTATCGAATTATTATCAATATTGAATTAACTTTTGACCAATAATGTTGCATAACAGAAGTTTGAGTTGGTGATTAACCGTAGCTGTCAAATATAGTACGCAACATAAGTTTCAAAGTATGCGGGGCCCGTTTATTAATTATCGTCAGGACAAGGATTTATCTCGTACCTTTGACGAGTGTGTGGAATGATAATATGATAATGTGATAAGATATGTTGTCTAAACATACCCTCTGCGATTGACGTCATTTAAGCAACTGTTGTACTGTGGATGGATATAGTGCATCCTTAGTCATGGATATCTAGGCATTTTTCACTCTTTGTAAGTTTTTTAACAAAATTATTGTCAATAAAATATTGTAAATTTTCTTCTCTGTAAAATGGAATGAACTGCATTTATGTATTAACCATTATAATATTGTTTGTGTCGTGTTCTGTCTTTGTCGTGTCTTGTTTTGGTGGTTCCCTGTGTTTCCTGTTTTATTTTGGTATGTCTGTCTTGTTCCTCCCCATGTCCTGTCAAGTGTCCCTCCTGTTTGATTACTGCTCCCTTCCCTAATGTGTTTCACCTGTCCCTCGTTGTCTACCTTGTCTTGTGTGTGTGTATGTAACTCCCAGTGTTTCTTTGTTCCCTGTCCGAGCATTGTACCTGTTGGTGAGTCTGTCCCTATGTGTTCCATGTGCCTTGCCTTTTTGTGCCTTTTTGCCTTTTTGGACTTACATGTTTGGACAATAAACCGACCACCGAGAGGCAGCCTTGACGCTGGTACGTCGAGCTGTGGTATTACAGCCTCGGCTCTTGGAGTTCCTACCGGAGTGGGCAAAGAACTTTTTATACCCATCCGAGGTTTGGCCTCCCAGCTACCAGCACAATCCCAAGCCTCTGCCCCCGGTGCCCAGCTTCAAGCCTCTGCCCCCGGTCCCCAGCTTCAAGCCTCTGCCCCCGGTCTCCAGCTTCAAGCCTCTGCCCGTGGTCCCCAGCTTCAAGCCTCTGCCCCCGGTCCCCAGCTTCAAGCCTCTGCCCGTGGTCCCCAGCTTCAAGCCTCTGCCCGTGGTCCCCAGCTTCAAGCCTCTGCCCGTGGTCCCCAGCTTCAAGCCTCTGCCCGTGGTCCCCAGCTTCAAGCCTCTGCCCCGGTCTCCAGCTTCAAGCCTCTGCCCGTGGTCCCCAGCTTCAAGCCTCTGCCCGTGGTCCCCAGCTTCAAGCCTCTGCCCGTGGTCCCCAGCTTCAAGCCTCTGCCCCCGGTCTCCTGCTTCCAGCCTCTGCTCCCGGGCCCCAGCTATCAGCCTCCTCCTGCCTTAAGGACTATCAGAGTAGGGGGTGGTGAGTTTGGATTGCCTTCCATTACCACAATGCTCTCCAGCTTCTGAGTTGACTTCGGCCTCCAGCAGCAAGCTCCAGCCCCTGGCCTCCAGCAGCAAGCTCCAGCCCCGGCCGCCTGCAACCAGCATGCTAGCTACCAGCTCCTTAAGGCGCTCCAGCAACCACAAGAACACTGTCCAGTTCCTGAGCCCACTACACGTTTTCTTGAGGGGACCCGCCCTCCAGGCCTGCCAGGGGAGGCCTGCTTTCTTCGCCTTCCAGAGGGGAACCGGCCGATTCGCCTTCCTGAGGGGGACCGCCCTTTGCTCCTGCCCGAGGGGGACCGCCCTTTGCTCCTGCCCGAGGGGGACCGCCCTTCGCTCCTGCCTGAGGGGGTCTGCCCCCAGACCTTCCAGACCTTCAAGGGGGTGCCCGCCCTCTGCCTCGCCTTCCTCCAGGGGGTGGCCGCTCTCTGCCGGCGGCCTGTGGGTCTTCGCTTGCCGTCGGCCTCGGAAGGTTTCCACCTTCACTCTGCCCTGCTCGCCCCCAGTCCGTCCGGCTGAGGCTCCCTTGCCTGAGGCATGTTTCCGGCCGCTCGCTTGACACCCCTCCATTCTCCTCTACCCCAGTTCCCTTGCCAGCCGGTCACCCGTGCTCTGCCCCAGGCCATTTGATTTGTTCCCTCCTCCTGGCTCCCTCCACCACCCTGTTTGGGTTTGACTTTTTTTTTCTTTCCAGTTTTTTTGGTCGGAGGGGGGGGGGTGGGGGTACTGTCATGTTCTGTCTTTGTCGTGTCTTCTTTTGGTGGTTCCCTGTGTTTTCTGTTTTATTTTGGTATGTCTGTCTTGTTCCTCCCATGTCCTGTCAAGTTTCCCTCCTGTTTGATTACTGCTCCCTTCCCTAATGTGTTTCACCTGTCCCTCGTTGTCTACCCTGTCTTGTGTGTGTGTGTGTGTGTGTGTGTGTGTGTGTGTGTGTGTGTGTGTGTGTGTGTGTGTGTGTGTGTGTGTTTTATAACTCCCAGTGTTTCTTTGTTCCCTGACCGAGCATTGTACCTGTTGGTGAGTCTGTCCCTGTGTGTTCCTGTGTTCCATGTGCTTTGCCTTTTTGTCTTTTTGGACTTACATGTTTGGACAATACATTTCCCTCAATTGTAACTGTCTGCATCTGGGTCCTACTTGCCTGCCTGTCTGCCACTTACCGTAACAGTTTGTTCATTTTAAACATGTATTTATCATGCATACAGTATGTTCATATTATTGCAATACTGGACATATGTAAGCAGGTATACATGATGTTTTTGTAACACAGATATATTTTCAGTTAGCTAATGCTTCTCTGTAATATCACTGTTTTTGGTGTGTGTCTCTTTAAAGCTACTACGAGTAAGTCGGCATGTTGGCGACACCTTTGAACAAAAGCGGTAGTATTTTTACGACGCCAGCTGTCGTGAAGCTGTTTTCTAGCTCGTGCCGGCGGCGCAAGATTCAAATAATCAGGAAGCAATATAGTGCATGTCCGTGTGTTGAAAGTTTGAGGGCACCGGACTCTTTTCGGCTCGGTGAGAGTGGTTAGTGACACAGCATCAACTAATGCCAGTAAGTGCTAAACACCTGATTGCAATGAGTTGATGCATTGTCAACGAGTCCGTGTCCGCACACAAAGCGAATGAACGAGAGATGGCAGTTAGTTATTATTTTCTTTTTTTTCTTTGATGGTTCAGCCCCGTTATCAGTCATTATGACGACAAATAACTGTCTCAAACAAGGCTCCCACTCCCCTTCTAGGATGACCAGATCACATTTCCATTACATTATTGAAAGTGAGCCCCCCTTTTTAAATACGTGTTTAATAATCTGGCATTTATCCGATAGCTGTGAGGAGACAGCAGTCTCCGTTTCTGTGTGTGTGAGTGTGCGTCTCTCTGTTTGTCTGTGTGTATCGCGCTGCCGGGGGCTGCTGGGCTCAATGGGCTCTGTGAAGGTGCTGCCTGCTGCTTCAGCGTTTACCTTCCTGTTACTTCAAAATAAAAGCCAACTCACGTCTGTCCAGTGAAATGCTAATGTGAAGCCAGTGAAATGCTTTTAATGTGAAGCCGCAGCCTTAATGCTCTATTTGTTTAACAGTAGCTAACTTAACTGCTGCGCGCTGATCTAAAGATAGTGTTTTTTAATATAGAAAGCCGTGTCTCTGGCATTACCGGTGGTGACACAAGTTTATTTTGCTAAAAAAAAAACTGCACTTTGTCCCACATCTGGTGAATTGGGATCTGGTCAACCTATCCCCTTCCCTCACCTGGAGTGATAGGCTTCTCAAATCGCGTTCCTCCGCCACACTGAAATCTGCAACCAATACGGAAATGTGACCATAGAGCATGCACGCGTGAACCGAAAATCGGACTGGGTGTACGACCAGATCAAATGCAGTAATAAAAACTATATAAAAACGTCTTTCTTTGCACTGATGGTCTCGTTTGCTGTTAAAGGTAATTTATGATTATGAGAGGAAACATGAGGCTGTTTAAAAGATATTTAAATGTTACTCGTTGCCGCTTTTAGTGTCACGACCACTTTATGTTGCGGCAGCTTTACGACTGCTGGTTTACGGTGTGTGTTATTGTTACCTTGGAGATGTATTTTCGCGGGTTTATCTCTCTTCAATGCATGCAAGCAATGTGTGGTCAAGCTGTGATTCTCCTGCTGTTTATTTTCGGAGTTTAAACTTGTTAAAAAGTATTTTTAAGTGTAATATTTACCGTACAAAATACTCGGTTTGCTTTTGATAATAAGCCGGAAGCCGTCGGCGAAGTTTACCCATAAGAAGACCGTTAGTAAGGAACTCCGCCGAGTGAATGAACATTGATGAACTGCTGCCGCCGTTTCCTGAGTGCTTTTCCAGTGGCTCGTGAGCTTGTGAGGAGCCGTCGCCATCTTCTGAATATCCCCGAGGATTGCAGGCAAAACTAATTCAACCACCACACACATATAGAGCTTATAATATTATTGCTGGCCAGCACCTTACTTTATTTGATTACTTTTTCTTGTTGCTAAAGACAATACAAGGACACTTCAAGATTTATTCTATTTTTGGATAAGAAGACGCTCGGTATTTTTCTTTTGTTTTGTTCCATGGAGTGAGAGATAGAAGACCGTTCGGACCGTTCGGTATTTATTTTGTTTATGGACTGAGAGAGAAAGAGACAATTAAGAGAACGAGTAACATCTCGTCAGGTTTATTTTTACTGAACAACATGTTTGTTTTTGAGACAATTTAATATTTGGTTTAACTCTCTTAAAGGTGAAATATATTTTATATTTGTATTTGTATTTTACATACTCCTAATTAAGGTTAACTAAACTACTATCACATTTCCATGTGATTTAAGGTATTGTGTTTTATGGTTTTCCTGACATACAGTATGATGAAGCAAGATGCATTTCAGTCCAGCAATTGTTGAATAAAACTGGATCGATAGTAAACTGCTATCAACCCTGAGTAAATTCTGTTTATTGGTTACATTTTCTTATTTTTTTTTCTTTGTGTAAGATGTAAAAAAAAATATGAAACATATTGTTGAAAATAAATGTTATAAAAATGTGGCAGGAAGATGAATTTGAGGTTTAAAATTGCAGAGACGCTGGCTGCGGTATAAATGTGAAGTGTGCATCTTGGTTTGTTTACTGGGCTCTGCTTGTAAAGCATGTAAACAGGACGATGAGCGGAATACCTCCAGCCATTGTAAACATTGTAATCAAATCACTTTGCTTAATTAAAGCTGTAGGGCCGGCAGTCAAAAAACTGTAGTTGTAACTGACCCAAATCGTGTTTTTGCTTTAAACGAGTTAAACGTGTATTTGTGTTGCTTCATAATGTATTTGCGCTTGGTATAAGCTTTTATTGTCTTACTTCCTGTTTTATTAGCACAAGGCTTTTATTTTGAAGCGTGCGTTTGTGCATTTCCTGTTATATTGCGGAGCTTTGACTGCAATATTAAGTTGAACGGAGATTCTGTGAAAACGGCAATATAACTGCAGATATGCCGACGGTTAAAGATATTTAGCACCCTCCGAAGAGGCACAAGGTTAGTAATACTGTCATACTGTTATAGCAACATGTGGCTTATGTTTAATTTCGTATGTGATAACTTTATTAGCACTTGTTATAAGTTTAATTGATGCTATCTTAATGTGATGAAAGGACCGTGAAAACCGAATGTAAAGTAAGCTAATGATTTATTGTTTTTGTGTTTCGCAACCAGCTCTTACGTTGGATTTGGGGATTATTCAATAAATCTTAAAACCATCAGTCAATTGTGAAACCATCTTTCGGGGGAATGCTACAGTAGTCACTGCTGGCTTGCGCACACACATAGCCTACACAGGTTGAGTTTGTGAAATGCCAGCCAGAAAGACGAGGTCGGCCATGAAGAGGCAGATACACAGGTGCAGGTGGATGGTGGTGCGGGTCCCTTGTATGGAGCGGCAGAACTTGAAGGTGAGGATGCACAGGACGAGACACAGCAGGGAGAGGCTCAGCCCGATCTTGGTTATCAGCTGGAGCCCAAAGGTGTGCTGGTAGAGAAAACATATCGTACCAGGGTATTTCATCTGTGTTATATAAGGTAACCATTTAACAACCTTGTTGTATTTAAACAGCCATAACTCATCTTTAGAAAGGCAATGTGAAGCAAACATAGAATTGATAGATTCTCCCTTTATACAGTTGGTTTGACTGAAAACCCCATTCCCTATTAACACATAAGGCAGATACGGAGCAACATCAGCATTCATTTAGAGTTGTGTTTCTGGCCTCCTGACATTTGGGTTTAGTATTTATTCTCCAACTCCTGAGGGAAGCATCTGGCTCATTAGCCGCTAAACGCTCCAATATGTTCACAGGCTAGGCTCCTAACTTTGCCATTTTTGGCTGGTTAGGTCGTCTATTTATCAGGGCGGCTTCGAACCAAAAAAGGGGTTTGATGAGAGACTGTAAAGTTGCAGGCCAAAAAGAAATTGCTGATTGGCAATGAAGTGTGCTGTGTTTATTTACAGCAGCAGCCTCTGGTTGGTTGGTTGATTTAGAATAATGTAGAAATGTTATTGTTGTAGCTCTAGCTAACAGGAGCTAACTGGCTACATCTGGTAGCAGTTTTTGAGCTTAAAAGGCACGGGGGCCGTGTGATTGGCCGTGACTCCTACTTTCATTAAAAGGGCTAATATGGAATAAAAGGTGTTAAGAGTTAATGTCATTATACAATCATTTTAAATAAGGGTATTTTCTAATAAAATGTATATAAAGAAGTGAAATATGATGGTGAATATGAATGCAATTACATTTGAGTTGAAAGCTAAAGTGCTTAAACTTTTCATACAAATTAATTTCAGTTCAAATTCAAGCAATTGCCAAACGAGTCGACAAAAAGTTGATTAAGCCTTTACAAAACTATCACGGTGTTAAACAGCATGGCAGCATTTAAGAACTGGTGTTGCCCCGTGCCACTGGTGCAGGAGCTCAGAAAAATCCCAAAAGCGGCCAATAAATGTTTTGTTGTTGATTCTACTGCAAAGAAAACACCTGGACATACAGCAGAAGGAATAAATCACTATTTCTTTAAGACTTTCTTATTTATCTAATATCCCATACTTGAGAGTGTGCCTCTAGGCCTAAGGAATTTTACCAGTGAGAAACTATGGTTAAGGGATTTCTTTAAAATTCAAAACCTAATGGCTACTTTGTAACTGGGGTTTTACACTCATTTTAAAGAACAAGTACCAATGAAAGGTTAGCACTGCATGGTTGATATTTGGTTTGGTGTTTGTGTCTGCTGCTTACCTCCATAGGGTAAAGTGCCATGAGCACAGCGAAGCTGCTCAGATGTTCACATGTACATACAGTGTGTGTGGCATTTGAGTGCTGTTGATAGCAACCATCTGTAGACCAGGCCCCTCTTTCATTCCAGTACGCACAGATGTAGCTCATATTAGGGGACTTCTCCATGTCCTATGCACAGAATAAAAGCATAATGCGAACGACAGGCTATATGTTTCATTTACAGTGCTGCTTGAAAGTATGTGAACCCCTTGAGCCTTTTGGAATTGTATTGAATTTAACCGTTATTAATTCATTTTTATCTTCCCAGTATTTTTTATATGAAATAACAGATGTTTGTTAAGCAATTCCACATTTTTCTTTTCCGGAAATCAATTATAAAAACAAATGATAAAAAAAAATATTTGCCAACTTTTGTATGTGCAAAAGTTTGTGAACCCTGAGCTGCATTGCTTAAATCAAGCAGGTAAACACAATCAGGTGGGCCAAATTGAGTGATGAAATGGACCAATGTAATGAGAGATCTTTAGGGAAGAATTTTGACGGCACCAGATAAAACAGAGATCAAACCAGGTCAGTTTAGGCCCACCAAAGTGAACCCATACAGGTCAGACATGCTAAAAGGGAAAAAGATCTCAGAGGATCTCAGGAATAGAGTTGTGATGTTGCACATTTGTCTGGGAACAGCTATAAATAATTGTAAAAAGTTTGAGCTCCATCGGTCCACCGTGATGCAAATCATCTACAAATGGAGAGCTCTAACGGCCTCCACTATGAAGGTATATATGTTGCATAAGTCTTTAGCACATGTAACTGCAGATTTAGAATGCGTACACTTGCGTAAATTTGAAGTTGTAAATATTTTTTCTACCATTGTGGACACAAAATAGGGGTTACGAGTTCACAAATCGTTGTTACGGGTGCACAAATCCTATCCTGTGCATCACAACTTCAAGGAGTCATGCGCTTGACACTTTTGCTACATACATTGCAGCACAGTTGGTGCAAAACACATTTGCACACCCGTGATGCACAAATTTTGGGCATGTTCTCACATTATGAAACACGGGTGTGCAAATGTGTTTTGCACCAACTGTGCTGCAATGTATGTAGCAAAAGTGTCAAGCGCATGACTCCTTGAAGTTGTGATGCATAGGATAGGATTTGTGCACCTGTAACAACGATTTGTGAACTCGTAACCCCTATTTTGTGTCCACAATGGTAGAAAAAATATTTACGACTTCAAATTTACTGTTACACATTTGTGACTTTAGAGTACACATGCAAAACAAATATTTACGACTTCAAATATACTGTTACACATGTGTGACTTAAGTGTACGCATTCTAAATCTGCAGTTACATGTGCTAAAGACTTATGCAACATATATACCTTCATACTCCACACACATCCTACCTCTACTGCGCGTCTACCTCGCGTCTACCTCGCGTCTGCGTCTGACTTTTTGTCACTGACCGTGTAATCAACCTAGAGCGGACACACATCCAACCTCAGACGCACTGCTGATGCGCGTCAGAGGCATGTCTGCAGCGACGCTCCCCTTTACCTCAGGAGGCTCGCCTATTTTTTTCTGAGAGCCTCTCTCGGGTCTCTCGGCTTTAACTGATAAAGAAATACTCTGCTGAGAGTCATATTGACTTCACACCGGCAGCTTTCGCTGTAATTTCACCATTTCCTGGTGTGTCCCTTTCAAAATAAAACTTCCAACTAGCGAAAATGTGGCAAAAAAAAGAAAAGAAAAAAAAGGCAATGGGGGGCACGGATTATTGTCCAGACTCAATATAAATCATATGCATCATAAATTACACGAAATAACTTAATTTTTAATGGGAATTATCTATGAAAACTATGTAGAAATATAGGGCTTTTAGAAGCAGCGCTGCAGCAGCAGCAGCTGCTGAGACGTTCCATGTGTGTCCGAGAAAAGTCAGAGAGACGCAGCAGTAAGGTAAGGCGACGCGCTCCAGAGGTAGACGCAGGATGTGTGCAGAGGCCGTAACAGTGACTGAACATCTGCCTAGAAGTGGACTTCCTTAAAAATATCCACAAGCGCCACAAGAAAAGTGATTTTTCAGGTAAAATTTAACTCAAACATTATATCTGGAGATTTGAAGATTTGGTCCACCTAATTGTGTTTAACTCCTCGATTTAAGCAATGCAGCTCAGGGTTCACTTACTTTTGCACATGCAAAAGTTGGCAAATAATTTGTTATAATAGTTTTATTTGAGTCTTTTGACTAGACAATTGGTTTCCGGAAAAAAAAAGTTGAATTGATAAACACACACCTGTTAATTTAAAAAAAAATGCTGGTAATGATAAAAATGAATTAATTATGGTTGAACTAAATACAATTCCAAAAGGCTCAAGGGGTTAACGTACTGACACAGTAAGTCACACACTGGTTAAGGTAGGTACAAGCGACTGTGGGACAAACAGGATTACCTGTAGGTGTCTGAGGGTGATGTTGACAGGGTGACTCAGGTGCTCTGTGGATGGGTTGGAGACCACAACAGACACAACTTTAGAGTTGATCTGAAAGGAGGGTTCCTGGCCATCTTTTTCATGTCCTTTGAGCTCCTCAAAGGACCGGTTAACAGAGCTCTCAAGGTTCTTGTAGCTCAGCAATGCAGCCAGAGCAAAGCCTGTAAAACACAATGATATATGTATGATATATGATATGTGCATATGATATCCAGTGCATGAACATTGTGATTTGCTTGTCATGACAGAGAACGTTTACCAGGGTATGGTCCCGTTCCAGATGCTGTTGTCCAGTCAGTGTCAAGTCGAGCGTTCTCATTGGTCAAATGGACTGGTCCAACGGGTGGAGACTCTCCCCTTTGCACTGCAATCTCTGCGTCTATTAAGACATTAAATCCTATTTTTATTTATGTTAAATATGAACTCAGGTCTCTGACTTGGGACTCAATGTATTGTATTTTCATGTGGGTGTTTGCACGCTCTGAAGCGCACAGATGCTTATTTATGTATTTATCTACAACTGGTGTTTTGCATCTTTAATCTTGTTACTTTTACTGTATTTGAATGTATGCGACTGATGATTTATTATTTGTATGTTCTGATTTTAATTGGACCCCAGGAAGACTACTGTAGTCTGCTTCTACTGCGTCAACTAATGGGGATCCACAACTAAACAATAAACAGGTATTTCATTTCAAGGACATGATTCACATTTTATTCCCCCCACTTTGATTATTTTAAAAATCTTGCAGATATTCTTGTCCATGGAAATGGCCAGCAAGCTTTTTTTAGATTTCTCAATTACCGTATGCGAATCCTGGCTGAGCTCACGGACTGTTACCTGTCTCAGAGGTCTCTATCTTGGTGCTGTTGCCATTGAGTTGTGGTCCGATGAGCACAATGGACTCCTCCACCACACTGAGCAATCTGCTCACATCTTCAACACCACCCAGGTGAACAGGGGTGACCACGTCATCAGTCGCTGTCAACAGTTTCTGCACAAGGTACAGGAATCAAGAACAGATGAATTGAAAATACGGAATGTATCTGCCAGTGTAAATAAAGACTGTGTGTGTGTGTGTGTGTGTGTGTGTGTGTGTGTGTGTGTGTGTGTGTGTGTGTGTGTGTGTGTGTGTGGGGTGTGTGTGTGTGTGTGTGTGTGTGTGTGTGTGTGTGTGTGTGTGTGTGTGTGTGTGTGTGTGTGTGTGTGTGTGTGTGTGTGTGTGTGTGTGTGTGTGTGTGTGTGTGTGTGTGTGTGTGTGTGTGTGTGTGTGTGTGTGTGTGTGTGTGTGTGTGTGTGTGTGTTGTTGCTACCTCCAGTAGCGCCTCTCCAACAGCCTTCCCTTCACCAGCTCCACTTGGGATAGACAAAGCCAGACAGCTGTTTCTCATCATGGACAGAATGCCTTCGAGGCCTCCAAATGACTGAGAGACAAGGACAAAGACAGAGAGAGAGAGAGGATAACAAGCTGTGAAGTTTCCACTGTACTAAAGTTCATTTAGGCCAAACAAACCTAAAGGCAGGGTGCTTTAGTAAATAAAGGAAATGAGCTAAAAAAAAAAATATTTGCACAACCTATGAAGTTTTGCAAGCTTAATTTATGGAATCAGACCAACTTTACAGGAAGAACTTTATTAAGATAGTTGAGACAAATAATATGATACAGTTTACAAGAAAACAAAATATGTTTTGTTCACTGGACCAAAAAATTATAATTTTTAGATGTAAAAAATATCATCTTAATACATTTAACTTACTTACAATTGTTGCTGTTTTTTCACTATGCCAATAATATTGTATCCAGAGGTGCAGCTTACCTGTGCAGGCCTACTGTCCCCCTTGAATCTGTCACAGTTAAGCTCTAGGTAGAACAAAACGAAACATCAGAATCTCATCAGTTGAGTATAATACCTGGCTAGAGTGTGCACATTGAAAGCAGAAGAGTGTGACACAATCTACATAGAGGAGCGACAGCACTACACAGAAACTCATTCCTGTTATCTGGAATCAGGTGAGTCAAGATAATACAGTAAAGGCAAGAGGAAACTGTCCCAAAAAGATAAAAACACAGCTACAAATGGTAAATGGACTGGACTTATATAGCGCTTTTAGCCTATTTTCTCAGCCCCTAAGCGCTTTACAATTCTTACCACATTCACCCATTCATACACACACTCATACACCGATGGCAGTAGCTGCCATGCAAGGTGCTCTCTGAACCATCGGGAGCAATGTGGGGTTCAATGTCTTGCCCAGGGACACTTCGACATGCAGCGGGTAGGCGGGAGATCGAACCTCCAACCCTGCACTCCAGAGGACGATCTCCCTACCCGCTTCGCCACTGCCGCCCCCATGGCATTGTATTAATTCTTATGAAGTAAGCCATGGCAACAGAGAGGAATACACTCACCTGAGCATGGGGTCCTTCGGTTTCCATAATTAGTGAATCCGTCCGAACAATAGCACCAGTAACTCCCATTAAGGTTTTGACACACCCCGTTCTTTCCGCAGAGGTCCTCCTTTTTCATTTGAGCTGCAAGGCATTCATTTACATCTGTGTCAGGAGAGGGAACAAGGCATAATCATTAACAGTTTTCATTCTGAAACAAATCTAAACACAGACGGTATTGCTCTAGCTAGCCATCTTTGCAAGGTAACTAGGAGCACAGACTTTCGTTGTTGGATAAAAAGGATCTAAGAGACAGTTCTGAACTTTTACGCCAACCTGTGTTTTGAGGAAATGTCTTGCCAAAAGTATTTAAAAGGCTGTGATTTGAAGTAGCTAGGTGGCAGGCAATGGCTCTGTGGTTAAAGCACAGGGAGTTGTAATAATTACATCATGATGAAACACAATGTATAATATTTTGTTCAGATCAGCTCACGCCACAGAGAGTTTTTTTTATTATTATTGATTATTATATATCTATCTGATTATCTAATGGAGGGAGGTTTCGGAGTGTAATGGCAACACTTAAGGAGAGGCACCTATTTGCAGACACATGGGGAAACGGAGCTCCACCGGAAATACGAAATTTCTTCTTTGTTTTTTTTACTGGAGAGGAAGGTGGGCCGTGAGCATGTGTGAGGTTGCAGTTTCTCTTCACTGATGTAACAAATATATCATTATCCTGACTTCCAAAAGCTGCTTGTCTGAGTCTGCGTCTCTCTCCCTTTCCTGGCTCAAAGTGAGGACAGAAAGCCATTCTCGATACTTGTATAACAGTTGTCAAACGAATCATTGAATGACGCTGATCATGTATCTGATCAGTAGCGTAGTTCTCAGCCCTCTTACACATCGTGAACATGCTCTACATTCAGATTAATAAACCATTGTATTGTATGTATCTCATTATTTATTTATTTATTAACAGGAGTTTTTTAACGTCTGTGCCACTGGCTATTTATGTCTGGTTGAAATGTAATTCTGCGTTACTGTTCACTTGCGTGATCAATAGCCTAATATGAACATAGAAATTATATAATAATTAAAACTGTGATCACTAGAGGACAAGGAATCTGGTAATAAATCAATCAGGATCTACAATGGAAACTGTCACCTTATGTGTTAGACGTTAATGTATTTCACCCTTCACCCCACTTTTTAAAATGAGCTGTTTATTTTAATGTGGTGGCACTTTTTGTGTTTTATTTATAAGAGTTTATATTTGTTTATATTGTGAATTAAAGAGACGGATTTCGGAAGATGTACACAAAACTTCGTTGCTTCATTCATCTTCTACCTCAACATCTACTTTTTACCACCGTCCTGGCCACTTGGGACCCTTAACAAACTGACTTATTTTACTGTCTTTTACTGTCTACTAGCACCATAACCGGTGGAACCCATAGACATATTAAATATTAAATATCCTTTATTATGTCTATGGTGGAAACTGTGTCTTGTTATTATTCACCGCTAGGTGAACGCCGGCAGTAAAACAAAAAGAAGAAGAAACGCTGGGTGATCGCAGCCAGTAAAAAAAAACGAAGAAGAAATTGCGTATTTCCGGTGGAGCTCCATTTCTCCATGGGTCTGCAAATAGGTACTCTTGTACTTAAGGGCTGGCTGTCATCCTTCACACCTCCACACATGTGTTCAGTCGGTGTCAGAAGCAGCCCCCCAGAATTTCTCAATTTAACACAAACAATCCAAAAATCACCAACAGGTGGTCAGGACTGTGTGGGTGAAAGTTGACCCATTGATTTGATGATTCTGTTAAGAATATTGTTTAGTCGGGGTGCTTGTAACTCAGTGGGTAGGGCGTCGTCGTCGTCGCCCCCCTCCGTGCCAAGGCCCTGCAGCAGACCCGGGTCAGTTCTCTGCATGTCATCTCCTCTTTGCCCCATTTCAACTCTGTATCTCCTATCTGTCTAATAAAAAAGCAAAAATGCCCCAAAAAATAATCTAAAAAAAATATATATAGGATAGGGGAAAGTGGGGTGAGTTGTGCAACTTTTTACTCAAAGTGATTTTAAAGTGAGGCCTTGACAGTTATGTCTCCAACTCAAATATGTACATATATTTCAGGATGTTGTGCATCCCTGGCAATAAAAACTTTGGATCTGGAATAAACTGTTTAAGAAATATAGCTTTCGGAAAAAAAGTTGTCTTGTCGCACAAATCACCCACAACGTGGGGTGATTTGTGCATTTGGAGAAAATAAGATGGGGTGAATTGTGCCAATTTATATATATCTCAAAAACTGTAATGCAAGACAAATCCATTAGACAATCACTTATTTAAGGTGTATTTAAAGTAAATAAAGTAAATAGTTGACAAAGATTGAAGGTACATTTTCTTAAACAAAGCCTAGCAGATCTAGGTGGTTTTGCCTGCAAAGCTCACAATGACAAAGTCACCATCATCATCTTTCTGGCCATCTGAACTCTCGTCAGTGGTGTCGTTAAGTGGAAATGAGATGTCACTCTCTTCTGAGCTACTGTAGACAATCACTTTCTTTTGGTGACCAGCGTATACAGCCATGCCACTGGCACAACTCTCAGAAATGTACTTTGCACTAGTTGCTCCGTGCTTGTGGAACCAACTGCCACCTGACAAATGTGATTCCCCCTACATTTCTGCCTTTAAATCAAGGCTCAAAACCCATATGTACACCCTGGTGTTTCCTCCCCATTAACCTCTGCACTACTTACTTACCTCTGCACTACTATCTGTGTTTATGTGGATGTATGGGCTTTACGTCTTTTATTTTGGTTATTGTTATTTTACCTTCATTGTTTACCTACTGAATGCACTATGTACAGCACTTTGGACAGTGCAAACTGTCATAAATGTGCTTTTATAAATACATTTTACTTACTTACTTACTTATAACTCACCTAGGCCCTTTGGCACAAATCACCCCATCCCCAGAATTTTGGATAATAGGCATGATGCAGCAATTTAGGGTTGACATTGTGCTAACTATATAGACTCAAAGTGTAGCATACCAAAGCACTAAAACATGTGTCAAATGTTTTCAAACGTGTCTATAATTGTTCAGACACAATAATCAAAAAACCTTGATCATGGAAATTGTACTTTGAAAGGCAAAACACAGTTTTTTGAGCTTAAATGTGCTTATATCTTATTCCTTGTGTCTCCCTTCTTTACAGGATGAGTCAAATGGATGGCTCTTCTTAAATACAGTCCCCTCCATAAGTATCGGAACAGTGAGGCCAATTCCCTTATTTTTGCTGTAGACTGGAAACATTTGGGTTTGACACCAAAATATGAATATGAGACAATAGCCCAACATTTCAGCTTTCATCTCCAGGTATTCACATCTGGATCTGATACACAACTGAGAAGATATAATTTTTTGAAAAAGAACACAACATTTTTAGGCAAGCAAAAGTATTGGAACAGATAGACTTTAAATAAATTAAAGTGAATAAACCGTAATATTTTGTCGCAAATACTTTGCTTACAATAACTGCATCAAGCCTGTGACCCATTGACATCACAAAACGTTTGCATTCTTCTTTTGTGATGCTTTTCCAGGCTTTCACCGCAGCCTCATTCAGTTGCTGTTTGTTTTGGGGGGTTACTCCCTTCGGTCTCCTCTTTAGCAGGTAAAATGCATGCTCTATAGCGTTTAAGTCTGGAGATTGACTTGGCCAGTCTAAAACCTTCCATTTCTTGCCCCTGATGAACTCCTTTGTTGTTTTTGCAGTTTTTTTGGATCCTTATCTTGCTGCATGATGGAGCATCTTCTAATCAGTTTGGTTGCATCTTTCTTTAAATTGTCAGACCGAATGTTTCTGTAGACTTCTAAGTTCATTTTGCTGTTGCCATCATGTGTTACTGTGTTGTTGTCAAGATGAACCTTTACCAAAGTGATGGAAAGGCTAAAGTTTGGAGAAAGAAAGGATCTACTCATGATCCCAAACATACAGGCTCATCTGTGAAACACGGTGGAGGCAATGTCATGGCTTGGGCTTGCATGGCTTCTTCTGGGACGGGCTCATTATTCTTCATTGATGATGTAACACATGATGGCAACAGCAAAATGAACTCAGAAGTTTACAGAAACATTTTGTCTGACAATTTAAGGAAAGATGCAACCAAACTGATTGGAAGATCCTTCATCATGCAGCAAGATAATGACCGAAAACACAACAAAGGAGTTAATCAGGAGCAAGAAGTGGAAGGTTTTAGACTGGCCAAGTCAATCCCCAGACTTAAACGCTATAGAGCATTCATTTTACCTGCATTTATTAGACTTATGAGAGTAACCCCCTAACACAAACAGCAACTGAATGAGGCTGCGGGGAAAGCCTGTAAAAGCATCACAAAAGAAGAATGCAAAAGTTTGGTGATGTCAATGGGTCACAGGCTTGATGCGGTTATTGCAAGCAAAGGTTTTGCGACAAAATAGTAAGTTTTATTCACTTTAATTTATTTAAAGTCTATCTGTTCCAATACTTCTGCTCGCCTAAAAATGTGGTGTTCCTTTACAAATAATTATATCTTCTCAGTTGTGTATCAGATCCAGATGTGAATACCTGGAAATGAAAGCTGAAATGTTGGGCTATTGTCTCATATTCATATTTTGGTGTCAAACCCAAATGTTTCCAGTCTACAGCAAAAATAAGGGAATTGGCCTCACTGTTCCGATACTTATGGAGGGGACTGTATGTGGTCACATTTCCAATTTCTTCCACGGTTTTCTAGAAACAAGGGGTTTTGCAACTTCCAAAATGCACAACTCACCCCACTTTCCCCTATATTGTTTAGTGATATCAGCTATCAGACTTCAGACACCACTCACCTATGCAACCTTTACTGCTGTCATTGATGTACCCAGAATTGCAGGTGCACGCGTAGCTCCCCATCAGGTTGGTACAATAGGCAGCGTGACCACAGATGTTGTCTTGTTTGGTGCACTCGTTGTAATCTGAAATGAGAACAAGTGAAGGTGGGTTAGACTGGCTGGTGCAAGAGAGAGAGAGGAATGGTCACGAATACAAAACACACACACACTCACCTTGGCACTGTCCATCTGTGAAGTTAGTAGGCCCTCTAATGTTTCTGAACCCAGACTGGCACTGACAGTAGAAGCTGCCGTGGGTGTTGAAGCACTTTGAGTAATTCCCACAGCGAACTAGGTGTTCTACGCACTCATCAGTGTCTGCGGATTGGGATACAATCACATAAAGCAAAGAGAATACAGTTTTAGTTATCGATATCTCACAGATCAACAAATAATACAACATGTTTGTACTGTGACAGTGTCTTTCTGTAAAATAAATACTAAACTTCAAGTCTGATTTTCAGCAGTCTTTCTCGTTAGCTCTTTCTATTCCAGCTCCTCTGTCTGACATTTAGAATTTGGTCTGAATTGAGACCTTTACTACTGTTATTCTCATTGTCTGGTCTAATGCCTAAAATGGAAAAATGCAGTTGAATTTCTTCAAAAAATTCCACTAAGAGGTATTGCATAATGGGAATACCAATTCCCTCAGAGAGCTATTGTCTTCAGTAGAAGCCATAATAAAGCGTTTGTGGACCGAAACTAGATAGGAGAGGGAAGGTTACAGTTGAGGGTTATGGCAGGCAGGTTATTACCAACACAATGACCGTCTTTTAATTCAATCCCCAGTTGTTTACACTCTTCAGAGAAACATTTCCCCAGCATAGACAGTAACCCTGTAGGGAGAGAGAGAGAGAGAGAGAGAGAGAGAGAGAGAGAGAGAGAGAGAGAGAGAAGCCACTTAGTTTCAATTGACAGTTGAAGCTAAATCTAACCATAACATGGAAGAAAAGAAAAAAAACAGAGCTTTAAGCTTTATTTAGCCAGTCAGGCCCTAGTTGGAAACTTCCAAGCATAAAGTTTTCCCAGAAAAGGCATTGGAACAGCCCAAGTTGCCTTGAAGTTGGCTCAAAGAGCAGTAGTGATCCTCTGAGTTCCCATCTAACTTCAGCAGTAGATCATATGTTCCAGGGCTGTACAGTGCGACAGTTTTGATCGCATTTGCTACTGAAATTGATCACGTGCGATGATGAATACAAGTCCACTCGCACTAGTGCTAATGAGGAGGCTGTCTTTGAAACACAGAGGAGCGCTGCACAACACTGCTTAGAGGGCTCTACATTAACACTGCGGGTAAATGAGTCTTAGGTAAGTAAGTTATTGAGTCCACCCTCCACTTTGGCTGGTGAAAGATGTGTGCTTGGGATCTGTGCTCGTGCGGCCTAGCGTCTAATAAACTTCACCAACGGTAATAACCGGAAGGACACGACTCTCTCCTCTCTTTACATTACCGCAGTTAAGGTAGCGCATGTGCAAACAGAACATTTCCTGTGCGCCTTCACATTAAAAGCCGTTGCTAGCCAAACGTGAGTTGACTTTTATTTTGAAGCCGGTAAGAACAGGAAGTTAGCGCTTTACAGCACTGTAGTGCTCTAGTTTGAAAATCAACTGCTTCAGCTGCAGAGAGCAGTCAGCAGTAGTCTATTTAAACAAAGTTTGAAATAACTTATTTCTTTCAAAGGTTTTCTTTATTAAAGCAGTTCGGATGGATGTGAGTTTGAGCATTTCAGCACAATCATAATATCCCGCCTTCCTCCAATGCAGCCCCACCCCCTCATTCCTATCCCCGTTTTTTTTGTTTTGTTTTTGAAGAAACTTAATTTAGGCTACACAAGCAGACTTACTTGCTTAATACTGTCTCCGTGCACAAAGTGAGTTATATTGTGGCTGAAGAAACTGGTGGCTGTAGTAGGCTACCGGTACCGCGCTGATCTGCTTGTATCACTGGTTTCACTTCAGATATGTCGGCCAGAACACCACTTATGCTTATAATGAGACTAGGAGAGGAGGAGTAGGGTTTTATCCGCTCTTTATTTTCCTTCTTTCACAGGCACAGCCGCATATAGATCGCGGAAAAAGAACAAAGGCTTAAACTCCGCTCGTGAGGAGACGTTTGAACAGCTGTTGCGACTCGCGAATCGCAGCCGCTAATAACATGCATAAACTATAACTTATAACAGCGATCGGGACTACATGTACATACTCACACACGGGGTGATTCACATTTACACTCAGATAAACACGAATGATGGCTTACTGTGGCAACTTGCTCACACACATCTCACCGAGGGAGAAGCGAAAGGAAACTTACTGAACTGGCTCTCTGGCCGACTGACGTCAGGGCCCAACACTAAACAAAACACAGCTTAACACACTGTAAGAAATAACAAGAAATAACAACACTGTAACCTTTTCTACAATGGTCGCTACTCGCTAGGCTACTGTCTGCCGTGGAATCAAAACAAACCCTTTCGTTGAGGACGCGCGTGCACGAATGCGCGGTACACAAGCAGACGGCAAACAGACAGGTCTGTCGGCCAATTAAATCGTTCGGTCCGAACGATTTGATTGGTTGTAGTTTTCACCTAATATTATGAGACTGAAATAATTGTTTCGTTTTATTCCTGGGGCCTATTGCATAAAAGTGGAATAAAGACATCCAGGATGATTGATAAAGCCAGCCTTGACAAAGTCTAGCCTGAGCACTTCGGATTAGTCAGTTGCATAAACGCCAATCCAGGATGTAAAGGAGCCGCTTTGTCAAGCCAGGTGTAAGTCATTCTGTTAAGTGCCAGCCCACAGCTTTCAGAAGTAGACCCAGAGATCGAACACAGATTTTCTGATGGAAAAATGGAAAAGACGGCCCATTTTCCCACAATGCCTTGCTAGTTTAAACCGTAAGTCAGGGGCAGTTCATTTTATACAGGGGATGTCATCTCTGCCAACTAATCTTGATGTCCCTGCATGGTTTTATGATAAAATAGTTGACAGTGAGCAGTCTGCAGGTGCATTTAAAAAATAGAATATCATGGAAAGTCCATTCAAAAAGTGAAACTTTCATTACACAAAGTGAAATATGTCAGGCCTTCTTTTTGGATGGTAAATGGACTTGACTTATATAGCGCTTTTCTAGCCGATTTTCTCAGCCCCAAAGCGCTTTACATATCTTACCACATACGCACACTCATACACCGATGGCAGTAGCTGCAACCATCGGGAGCAATGTGGGGTTCAGTGTCTTGCCCAGGGACACTTCGACATGTGGCGGGTAGGCGGGGAATGGAACCTCCGACCCTGCACTCCAGAGGCAATCTTCCTACCCACTTCGCCACTGCCGCCCTGGATGATTGATTGATCATGGAATAAAAAATCCAGTATCTCAAAATATTAGAATATTGCATACAACCAATCAGAAATGTCGACCTTATGAAAAGTATGTTTATTCTAGATTAATTTCACTTAATGTGTAATGAATCTAGAACATATTTAAGTTTCACTTTTTGAATTAAATTACAGAAAAAAGGAAACTTTCATAGATATTTAATTTTGTTTTAGATGCACCTCGATATAGTTATAAGTACAAAGTGAATTTATTTGACCCACATTTGCAACGTCATCTACCATCGATAATCAATTGTATAAATATAGCCCGCAATATGAACAGACTATCACATAAATTATTATAATTTATATAATTTCATCTTAATGTAATTATAATTAAGTTAATTATAAATGGTTCAGGTTAAATAATAAAAAAGAAGAACTATTTAACTAAATGACAATGCAGTCTTTTATATGGTAGCCTACTTTAAAACAGGTTATTGAAACTTAAGCATTACACAGAAGATCATGGAATAACTGTTAAACACCTTCAGCTGACAGCTGACTGAGCCAGTCAGGCAACAGAATAAGTTTATCCTTTACGTTTAGCCTGGTCGGGACCAGGCTAAACGTAAAGGATGAATCTCCAGGGTAACTTATGTCCCTCCGCTTTTATGCAACCGGATCATGGCTAACGCAAGCCAGGATAACCGAAAAATCCTAGGTTAATCCCTTATCCTAGTTTTATGCAATAGGCCCCTGGTGGGTCTACCATGCATTTTAGAGTGTAAAAACCTTATTTATACCATTTTAAAGTCATTTAAAATAAGTGTAAAAACTCTACAAAGGTAAGAATCCCTTTAAATGTTAGTAACGAAATTATAGCACAATGAATACACATTTTTTCCCCTTTTTTTCCCGAACACCCCACAAGGCCAGTACCCTCAGCTTCACTTTAGGTAAGCCCGAATTTGGAGCAATGCCAAAAATTGCAGTGAAAGGGTTCGGCTTAATTTGATGCTGAAGTACTTCAGAAATTGTTTGAAAAACTGATGTCCAGAACTCAGTCAAGGTGGGACACAACCAGTACATGTGAAAGAGTGATGCCGGTGCGCTCTTACAACTATCACAGGTCGGATCTACATCGGGGAACATACGAGCTAATTTAGTTTTAGATATGTGGATACGATGTACTACTTTAAATTGCACAAGAGCATGTCGGGCGCACATGGAGGTAGAGTGTATCCGATCCAGGGCTGAATCCCACATGTGATCTGTGAAGGCAGAACCTAGGTCCTGCTCCCACAGGGTTCTTATAGCTGCTAATGAGGGGCTATGCAACTTCGAAATAAGCTTGAAAAATACAGAAATTGAGCCTTTTAATGTGGGGTTTACAGAAAGAAACAAATCGACATGATTGGCTTGCGGTTTATAAGGGAATTGGGGAATTAACTTCTGCGTAAAATGCCTGATTTGCAGAAATCGGAAAAAATTAGTCTTTTCGATACCAAAATGTTTTGTCAATTGAGAAAAACTAGCAATTAGATCATTAATAAATAAATCACCGATGCATTTTAAGCCTTTTTTATGCCAGATCTTGAATGCACCATCCACCGTCGAGGGAGTAAACAAATGATTAGCTGCAATTGGGCTGAAAAGTGAAAAATTCTGCATTCCAAAATGTTTCCTAAATTGGGTCCAAATTCGAAGGGAGTGCTTAATCACGGGACTACTGTTGGGAATAGCCGAAGAGAGTGGAAGTGCGGCGCTTAAGAGGGCAGATAGAGACAATGGGCTAATAGCGCTGGACTCCATTGTTACCCAGACTGGGGCTGAGTCGTCAAGGTGAAAATGCACCCAATACACTAAAGAACGGATATTAGCAGCCCAGTAATAGTATATTGGAAATTAGGGAGGGCCATTCCACCTGTTTGTTTGGGTCTTTGAAGAAAAGCTTTCCGTAACCGAGGGTGTTTACCATTCCGAATATAATTTATCATTAAAGAGTCAAGGGCCTGAAAAAAGGATTTGGGGAGAAAGATGGGGAGACATTGGAATAGATATAGGAACTTTGGGAGTAATGTCATTTTAATTGAATTTATTCTACCGATGAGAGAGAAAGCCAGAGGAGACCACTTTGATAATACTTGATCCAATAATTTGAGGAAGTTCGATTTAAATAGGTTTTTAAAATTTCTGGTAAAACATACCCCAAGGTAACTCAGCTGATCTGTCACCACTTTGAGTGGGAGAGCTGTATAATCAAGTTTAAGAGCTTCTTTATTAATCGGAAAGAGTTCGCTCTTACTCAGGTTAAGTTTATAGCCAGAAAACTGACTAAAGACCTCCAACACAGAAAGTGCCTCTGGTAAAGAGGTGGATGGCTTGGCGACAAACAAAAGTAAATCATCTGCGTATAATGATACCTTATGTTCAATTCCTCCTCTCCATATCCCCTGAATCTGTTTGTTACCGCGAATGGCAATCGCAAGTGGTTCGATTGCAATAGCAAAAAGGAGCGGGCTCAAAGGACAACCCTGCCGGGTCCCACGGTGCAGATCAAAACTACTTGAGTAACGGCTGTTTGTTAATACTGAGGCAGAAGGGCATGCATATAATAATTTAACCCAAGAAGTGAAAACAGGACCCAAACCGAATTTTTCAAGGGTGAAAAACAAATAATTCCATTCTACTCTATCAAATGCTTTTTCAGCATCCATAGAAGCGAGGCATTCTGATTCAATATTTCTGGGGGAATATAAAATGTTCATTAGCCGGCGGATATTAAAAAATGATTGGCGTCCCTTTATAAACCCAGTTTGGTCGGGGGATATGATAAAGGGGAGAACATCCTCCAATCTGTGGGCGAGAATTTTAGCAAGGATCTTCACATCTGTATTTAATAGTGAAATTGGTCGGTATGATGCACAATCTAGAGGATCTTTATCCTTTTTTAACAACAGGGAAATACAGGCCTGGTAGAACGAAGGCGGGAGTTTACCTGAGTCAAATGAGTCTGAGAGTACTGAACATAAAAAAGGCGACAATTCGGCTGAAAATTTCTTGAAAAAGTCAGATGGAAGTCCGTCTGGACCAGGAGATTTGCCTGATTGCATAGATGTTATTGCTGCAATAATTTCCTTCTGAGTAATAAGTGCCTCAAGGCTATGTCTCAGGTCTTGAGAAAAGGAAGGCATGTTTAGCTTTAGGTTTCCATCACCGTTACGTCTACTGTACAATCAGAACTATACAAATTTGAATTTGAAATTTTTGAACTTTTCGTTTATCAATTTCTGATCTGATGTTGTACACCCACTGTCTGTCCGTATTCCAGGGATGAGTTGCTTCGCTCTAAATCCGCGCAGTTGATTGGCCAGGAGTTTACCAATCTTGTCACCATGCTCGTAAAAAGTACTTCTGCTCTTAAGCAACTGGTCTGCAACCTGACGAGAGGAAAGAAGGTTGAATTCTGTCTGAAGTTTTAAACGTTCTTTGTAAAGTTCAGATGAAGGTGAATTAGCATATTGTCTGTCTATGGTCAGAATCTGATCAGCAATTTCAGTTTGTTTCTGTTTTGTACACTTATTTTTGTATGCTGCAAATGATATAATTTCACCTCTCAAATAGGCTTTCAGGGCTTCCCAAATTGTTGCATTGGACACATCTGGTGTTTTATTTATACTCAAAAAAGTTTTAATATGTGTAGAGATGTGTGAAAGAAAACTCTCATCTGTGAGCAACAATGGATCCAGTCTCCACTACCTTCTTGTATACTCGACGTCAGAGAAAGCCAGTTGAAGGAGCAGAGGAGCGTGATCTAAGATCACAATACTTTCATAACTGCATGACTTTAGGTCTGACATAAATGAATTATCAACAAAAAAATAATCAATTCGGGTGTAAGTGTGGTTGGACATGTGAAAATAATGAATATTCTCTTCCTGTGGGGTATAAAAACCTGTATGGATCAGAGAGGCTATAATCAGCAAGAAAAGTTTTGATATAACCTGCAGATCTGCTAGAGTGGCAGGTTTGGGGGAAGAGCGATCTAAGACTGCATCTAGATAACAATTAAAATCCCCACCAAGAATAAGAGAATGGGAATTGAGATCGGGGAGTTGAGAAAAAAATCTCTTAAAGAATTCTACATCATCGACGTTAGGCGCGTAGACGTTAGCCAAGATGACTGACTTATTGTAAAGTTTGCCTGAAACAATAATAAAACGTCCATTTTTATCTGATATAATGTTTGAGGACTCGAAAGGAATATTACTATCAATAAGGATAGCTGTGCCCCTAGCCTTACCCCTGAAATTAGAATGAAAAAATTGTCCACGCCAGCATTTACTTAATCGCCCATGGTCAGAGTCATGTAAGTGGGTTTCTTCTATTAGTTAGTTTTTATGTTTTTATTTATTTGTTTAGTTGAACAACAAATTAAACAAAGTGTTCACTAGTCATGTATAGTCGAGAATAAAAAGAGTGTCCAAAAAAATATAGAAAAATAAGAAAAAAAAACATAAAAAAAAAAAAATAACTGAAAACACCGCAGGTGCCTTATCAATAATCTCCAGTGTAACACCAGCTCCTCCCACAGAACCCACCCCTATAAATCTCTAAACCATACCCCACAAGTACCTTCCTAGGGTCCTTCTCAACAAAATACCAAGTTAATTTCGACACATGTGACGTCCCCATAAGTCTTGTACATATTCACACCATGAATCTAGGGGTTTAACAACCTTATGTAAGAATCCGAAACGTCAAATGACAACGCACTGACTAAAATTACCGTTCTACCCAACAAATTTGAATACAATAAAAAAAACAACTATTGATAAGGCTTTCATGGAATATAAATACTTAAAATAAAGTACTAATTATCACTTTTTAGACCATACAAATAAAAACTTGATAGTAGACATACCAAATGTCCACATAAGTGCCAGTTCTACGTTTTACCATTTAAAAAGGAGAAAATACGTGTCATACATCATCTGAATTAACTGGGGTAAAACATGAGGGTTTGTTCCATAATTGTATACTCAAAGGAGTTATTTATACACAAGTAAATTGTTATGATTGCTTCAAACAACGAACTTCTCCATCTCGCCGCTCTCGAGAGTAATCACGAATTTCGCAGGAAATTTTCTAAGAAGTGCGGAGACGGACTGATAAAGCAAGCATCCCCCTGTATTCAGCCGCTAACTATACGAAATCCGTTCTTATCCTCGTAGAACGGAGCTTAGTGCCGTCTTTCCAGCCGCATTGTTTCAGATGCCACTCATATCAGGTCTTTATGGAATGGATATAGGCGTATATGACGGGCGAACTCTCGGGCAAATTGTGTTGAGTGGGAGATGCTTCTGTCCATCGGAGTGAAGAGAAACTTATAAACCTGTCGAGCTGAGAAAAGCTGTGATAATATCTGTAAGACTACCGAGCTTTCATTTTCCAATAGTTTATTATAGACTTTCCACTGCATGAGAGCATAGCCCAAGTTCTCCAGCGATTGGCAAACAATTGCTTCCCCGAGATCTAGGTTATATCTTTTCCCATGGTTCCACGTAACTCTGGTCGAGTCAGTGTTAAGGGTACTCAACTATAAAATACGTTTGTTTACCGCGATAGTCGGAAGTGGCGTTATATTATATTGGGGCTTTATCGACTGATAGCCGCCCCAAATTTTCAAACCAGATGTGGAAACTTAAACATCATTTTTAGCATGTCAAACCAGTACTTTATTATTCCGTGTTGTTGGCTAGACGGCCCAATGATAGAGACAGTGATGAAGGAGCGTTGTGGCATCGTAGAGTGGACACAGTGTAGCCACTGTTAAATGCAGTTGAACTCACAATTTAAACAGTGGCGCTCCTTTCCCAAACACATGATTTTCACTTAGCCAAAACAAGTCGGAAATGATTTTATCGAAAACTTGTAAACTGGAATCTCGTTTTTGGGTAACACCTGCATTGTATATTTATTCCCAGTGGTTGTGAGAGGAATTACACTATTAGGATGGCAACCACAGAGAGGCTCTGAATATAGCGAAAGGTGGCTGCCAGCTTGCAGTGGAACATTAACCAAATGAGTCTAATTCATTTTTAAAATAACATCCAAATTTCAACAGCGATTCAATTTCCCAATACAAACCCATTTAGGACAACATGGAAAATGGAATTGTAACCATAATCAGAACTCGGTTCAAGGTCCCTTGTGGTAAGCTAATGATTTCCACATAGTTGACTAATAGCCAGGAGAACACCCCAAACTCATTTATTATCTGGACAACAGCTGAGACGGAGGATATGGGATTGTTCAGAAATAAAAGAACATCATCTGCATACAGTGAGATCTTGTGTATTTGTTTTTTAGTTTGAATACCAACAACTGAGGAGCTAGATCTAATCATCTCCGCCAAAGGTTCCATTGCTAATGCAAATAATAAAGGAGATAAAGGGCATCCTTGTTTGGTACCTTTACTTATAGAGAAAGGAGAAGACATTACCCCCATAATAGAAACTGATGCTTGTGGTGCAGAATATAACAATTTAACCCATTCAGTAAACCCGTCTCCGAAAGCATACTCCTTTAAAGTTTTAAACAAATAATCCCACTCAATATGATCAAATGCTTTTTCGGCATCTAGTGATACCACTAATGCATTAAGTTTCTGAATTTTAACATACTGTAGAATGCCTAGTAATCTCCTAATGTTTGAATATGATTGCCTGTTTTGGACAAAGCCAGTCTGGTCATGTCCCACAATTTTGGTATAATATGATTAATCCTAGTAGCAAGAAGTTTAGCTAAAATTTTACAGTCTGTGTTTTGAATACTTATTGGTCTATAGGATTCGGGATATTCTGGGTCTTTTTTTCTTTTAGTATCATATTAATTGTAGCCAATTGTAATGATTGAGGAAGCGTTTTGATTGACAAAGAGTGTTTAAGCATTTTAGTAATTAGGGGCGAGAGAGTACCTTTAAAAGTTTTATAAATCTCTGGAGGAAGACCATCTGGACCACAAGCCTTTCCCGATGCTAAGGTTCCTATCACCTCCTCAACCTCCATACAAGATATATCCATATCACACTTAATCCTATCTTCATCAGATACCTTAGGAAGTGTTATACGTTGAAAAAAAACATTCATTTTATCATCCATGCCCACTGTTTTTGATGTATACAGAGATGAAAAAAATTCATTAAATACATTAGCAATTTCAATATTTGTATAATGCAGCTTCCCATGTTTATCCTTAATTTTATCAATAGATTTGTTTGATGATTTGTTACTTATAAGATTAGCTAAATACTTCCCTGATCTATTAGCATATTCATATATCTTGTGTTTTTGTCTAAATAAACCCTTTTCTGCATTCTGAGATAGAAGTGTGTTTAGGGCCGTTCTAGTTCTTATAACTTTGTGCCAGTTTGCATTGCAGCCATTGTGTTTATGTTCAGATTCAGCTTTTTGTAATTCCAACTCAAGGCGTTTCTGTTCTTTCAACTTATTTTTCTTTTTAGCTGAACAATATGATATAATAATACCCCTTAAATAAGCCTTAGTTGTTTCCCATAAGTTTGAGGGATTTGTGTATTCATTATCGTTCTCCTGGATAAACATTTCTAATTCTTTTTGAGCCATGGAACAAAAAACTGGGTCGGATAGTATAGACCTGTTACATTTCCAGCTGTATCTGTTTGATTGATTATATGAAATGTGCATACCCAAAAAGACTGGAGCATGGTCTGATATATGGATAGATCCAATATTACATTTTTCAATTTGTTCTATAGAGGATTGTGGAACAAGAAAAAAGTCAATTCTAGAGTAAGACTTGTGGGGATTGGAGTAAAATGTATAGTCTTTACTGTCTGGATTCAGCAGACGCCAAGCATCTATCAGACCAACTTCATCTAACATTTGACGAATAGCTTTTTGTCTACGGGTTGGAATGGTTGATAGATTGCTAGGATGCTTATCTAATTTCCCATCTAACACACAATTCCAGTCACCACCAATAATAACATTAGGGGCACATATATTGTACAAGCAATGAAGTTAATTTAGTAAATAGATTCCAATGGATATTTGGTGCAGCATAAACATTTAAAATGCTTATCATTTCGCCATATAGAAAGCCATATAGAAACACAAAGCAACCATCTGGATCAGATTCACAATGCTCAACTTTTAGTGGAAGGTCCTTATTAATTAAAATAGTAACTCCCCTACTTTTGCTGTTATACGAGGCAGAAAATACTTGCCCAACCCAATTTCTCTTTAGTTTTGAGTGTTCAGCCTTTGTTAGATGTGTCTCCTGCAGCAGTCCAATAGCTACATTCTCTTTTTTCAAATAAGACAAGATTTTGCTCCTTTTTATGGGGTGTTTGCATCCTTTGATGTTCCAGGAACAAGTTAAAATTGAATTATTGAATGACATGAGGGATTACATTTTAAATATTTTACTGAGGCTTATATTCCACCATATAATATAAAGTAATGTACAAGGCACTGCTCTGTTAATAACAAATATGAGTAAACCTAGCTCATTTACAACATAGAAAAAACAAAAACAAAATGAAACACTGACTTCACAATACATGAAACACATAACCCAACTCCTCCCACCCCAACAGCAAAAGGCCCAGACCAAGTCCAAAGGACGTGTGCTGTGCCCAGCCATACCATAACCACTGCAGGAAGGAGCCCATGTCTGTCAATTATTTTAATTAGCAACATAATTCAAGCAAGAACTGCTGTTTTTCAAAATACAAATAAAAAGAAAAGAAAAACAGACCTTGTCTCTAGTATAATCCTTACCATCTTGATAAAGCAAATCATCAGTTAATATAATTTAGTTAGGACCTAATTCAAGAGTTCATCTGTTATGTTATGTTAACTGGGGAAGGGAGGAGAGAAAAGAGGAGAAAAAAAAAAAAAAAAAAAAAAAACATCTGTCAGCACTAAGTGCTATAATTTCACGTGTGTATTTGCTTGTTTTTTTTCACTTTTCACCCCTCAGTGAGTTTTCCCCCCTCTCCTTCACTTCTGACAACATTGAATGACAACAATATTCAAGAGATCACTTTATCATTGGTGCGCACGGGGGTCTAATAATACACACCGATATGACCCTGTCAGTCCATAGGTGAGGCAGGTTCACTGACCTGTATTCTATTTACGTAGATTTCTGCCTCTTCTGGTGAATGAAACCTCGATTGAATACCATCATGCTCAATAGATAATATCGCTGGGAAGATCATAGCATACCGTATTCTCAGTTTCTGGAGTCTCTGTTTCACCGGCTGGAACGCCCTGCGCTTGGATTGCACTGCTTCGCTGAAGTCGGGGAAAAAGTGAACTCTGTTATCTTTTGAACCGGAGCTCTCTTTTCTCACGTGCCAGCCGGAGGATCTTCATCTTATCCTGGTAGTTAAGGAACTTCACAATGATCGGCCGAGGTCGCTTAGATGTGTCGGTCCTGTTGCGCACACCGAGCCGGTGGCTCCGCTCCATGCAAGGTGGCTCTGTGAAGTTTTCCTTCCCGAGTAGTTCCGGGATCAGGCGTCGCAGGAAAGTTGTAGTATTCGTATCTTCGGAACCCTCCGGAATGCCAACGACCAACAGATTAGACTGCCTGCTTTTGTTTTCCATATAGTCCACCTTGGATTGTAGCGAGGCCGTGTTTTTCTCCAGAGCGTGAATGCGTTTGAGCGCATCTGCTACGTCATCTTCGGCTTTACTAATCCTTTGCTGCATTTCAATATTTTGTTCTGCCAAGTTGCTCATAGAGGTGTCCAGCTGGTTCACTTTTTTGTCCAGTGCTTGGATGTTTGACAGAACCTCCTGCTTGCTGTCCTCGATTGCGCGGAGAATAGTCTCCATTGTGTTTTCCATTGTTCTGCTCGCGGTCAAACTTTTCACGCAGCGCAGAGTTTCAAAAACACACACACACCTGCAGCTTTCGGGAATAATATGTTCGGTTCCAAGTTAGGAACTGTTGATTAGTCTGATATCCTTTTCAATGAATTATTTGCATGCCTTTTTAGTTCAATATAGTTTAGACAGACAGGCCCGAGTGCAGAGCTCACTCATGCACGTCCTTCCACTCCACCATCATTCAAAAATGTTGGATGTTGCTGTTCTGAAATGCAACCAACTGAGTAAGTGGGTTTCTTGAAGGAAAACTATTCCAGCTCTGAGCCGTTTTAGGTGGGTTAAGACCTTACCCCTTTTCACTTGGTGATTTAGCCCCTTGACATTCCAACTAATTAAATTAAGATTGCCCTTCATCTAGCTCAGTTATAGTGAGAATAAAAAGAGTTGCTCGGTAACGCTTTATATTACGTAGACACTCATCAGCATTAATTGATGCTTAATTAATGCTCAGTTCATCCTGAGTTAATGTAGGACTCATGTAAGACTCATGGAGGACTCAGCCATGAATGAATGGTTACTCCATCAGTAACTAATCAGAAGTCAGTCTTAATTACAGACTGAGTCTTTAATGATCATTGCTTACCTAAGACATCTATTACAGATCAACTCAGACATGTTTCTTAAAATGTATTAATACCATTAATTAATTAATTGCCATCACTGAAAACCGTGAATTTGAAGTCCCATACATTAATTAATAGTTATGTGTCCCGCTAAGTAAAGTCACAACATTATGATATATTACCTAACGATGAACTAAGACGGTTTAAGAGCATTATTTCACTTTAATATATTAGCATGGAAAACCATGTCAATTAATGGTTAGTTAAGTGTCATGTGCCCCGGTAAGTAAAGCCACAACATGATATTTTTGCAAATCATTACCTAATGATTAACTAAGATGGGCTAAGAACATTGGTAGCATGGGAAACCATGTCAATTAATGGTTAGTTAAGTGTCATGTGCTCCGGTAAGTAAAGCCACAACATTATAATATTTTTGCAAATCATTACCTAATGATTAACTCAGACGGTTTAAGAGCATGATTTCTCTTTCAGACGGTGGTGACAAATATCAGTACAAAACTGTTATAATATACAGGTCTGCATTCCCGTTGTGATTTAACATACGCTACTATATTCATTTAATTGAAGACCATCATTTGGGATTTTAACAGTTTTATTGTATTCAAAGTAGTTTCTACCTAAAACGTTAACAATTTCTGTTTAATGAACATACACAAAAAATATTTAATAATATCAAGCAATCTTCATTTACTAGCTTGAATGCTGCTAATCTGCAATTGCTGATTGATACACAATTGTGTTCCTGTCAACTTTCATCTTGCTGTAGGCATCTCATTTGGCAGAGCCACCCTTGACAAGCCCAAGGACCTTGTAGTAACGCTCGATCAACTCTTCAGGAGATTTTACTGAAAGACAGGAACAAAAAGTGTGTGTAAACATCATCAAAAATGTATCACAAATTAACTTTTCAAACACTTATATCTAACTTTCCATAATAATTACTAGCACTATTCTGAAAGTCATTACAGAAGGGTTTGTTCATATGTTGTTAATTGTCTGATCAGTGATACAATTTCTTCTTAAAAACATGCTGAAAAGGCAACACTATTTTTGATAATATTTTTTTATTTATAAAATGAAAAAAAAAAAAAACTTTATCCATATTCTGTTTTGTAAAAACTTTGAACACATATACGTTGTAAAAATAAAGAAGAGAGAAAACAATTCTCACATAATTAGTTCGATATTGCCAAATTTGCATATTTATTCAAACATTTCTGAAAAAAATTCAATTTAAAAAATAATTGTTTTAATGTTAGTAATCAACTGGCAAAGTTTCATGATGATATCTATAAGTAAAAAATATTACCCTATTCACCTGCAGTGAATAGGGTAATATTCTCCATTACTCTTATCCTATACTTTGAGAGGGGATAACAACTAAAAACAAAAGCTACCAATATAAAAGGTTTATCACATCAAAACCTCTTCTTGGGATGTATAGGATATAAAAAAATCACAACTAGAATGTGTCCACCCAGATTTTAGCCTACCAATAAGAGACATTTTGGGACTTTGCCCATGGACTATAACGTAAAATGCTAGCTTGTTATCCAATCGGCTAACGTTACTCCAGGCAAACAAAACCATTAAGCTAACATGACGTTAGCTTAATGTAGACGTAGCCTACCTTTTTAAGAATGCTTTCTAACATGTCACCGCTAACTTTACTTCATGCAATAAAAATCATAAGAACAATATTGAGCTGATAGTTTGCAATTAGTTTGCTAACCCCTTTTTGTCGTCTGTCTGCCTGTCCATTTCGGCCCGTTAACATGGTGTTCGTCTCCGTGTGCAGTGTGGCTTCTGTCCAGTGGTTTTCTTCGACGTCTTCACGGCCCATTGGTTTTTATAAGAGAGGATTGAGGTGCTCCTCTCAACTTCACGTGCAGCTCTGGAGGATCTTGCACCTCCCCTGTGTTGCTGTTCCGTGCATTTTAACCTTATTTAAAATGTGGAGAATACTTAAACCCCCATAATTGTTTTTTCAGCTTGGTAAAAAATAGACTATTTCAATGTGGGTTGCCAGATCTGTCTAGTAACGTCCTGTATTTAGTGAGAAAAAACATGACTGGATGAGGGCATTTACAAAAACAAATATATCATTAACGAAATAAAAATCTTCAGAGTGTGTTCTGAGAAAAGGTTGAATTGAATGGATTGATGAGACTATATTAGCCGCCTACTTGTCACATCAATAGGCATATCAGTAATTTAATTAGCCTATTTATTCCTAAAAAATAAAGCATATCCTATGTATAAGGCTAACTGAAATTGATTAATCAGAAATACAATATTTGAAGAAACCAACATTAATATGTCTTCTAAATTTCAAAAGGTCAAAGTATGTGTTGAGTGTAAAAGTTTAGTTGACACATTTTTACTTATTTCTTACCATTAGACCTGGCAACTTCCGAGCCTTGGAAGGTGCTTGTGCTGGTGCACAGCTGAACAAATCTTATTTCATAACATTTCCTCATCTAAACAACTTAATAATTTGAAGAACAATAATGAATTTTACAAAATGTATTACTTTTGGTTATTAAGAAGTCCACCTGGAAGGCTTCTGCAAAGCTTTTGGTTCCAGAAAAAATGGTTATCCATGCTACCACATTAAAGTGAAATCATGCTCTTAACCCGTCTTAGTTCATCGTTAGGTGATGATCTATAAATATATCATAATGTTGTGACTTTACTTAGAGGGACACATAACTATTAATTAATGTATGGGACTTCAAATTCACGGTTTTCAGTGATGGTAATTAATTAATTAATACATTTTAAGAAACATGTCTGAGTTGATCTGTAATAGATGTCTTAGGTAAGCAATGATCATTAAAGACTCAGTCTGTAATTAAGACTGACTCTGATTAGTTACTGATGGAGTAACCATTCATTCATGGCTGAGTCCTCCATGAGTCTTACATGAGTCCTACATTAACTCAGGATGAACTGAGCATTAATTAAGCATCAATTAATGCTGATGAGTGTCTACGTAATATAAAGCGTTACCAGTTGCTCCGATAAGAAAAAGAGTAGCAAAATACAGAGGGAAAGAAAAACACACAAAAAAAAAGGAAAACACAAATAACTGAAAACACCGCAGGTGATGACTTATCAGCTAAACCCCCAGTTAACACCACCCCATCCCACCCAGAACCCACCCCATATATTGCTCTAAACAGCAAACCCCAAAAGACCCTTACTAGTCTCACAACAAACATTCCAAGCCTTAACTTTCTGACCTGTGCTAGCTTCCCACATAAGTCTTGTACAATTCACCCCATAACAGCTAGTAACACTATGAACAATCCAGCAAACTGTCAAAATGACAACGCACTGAACAAACATACCGTGCTCACCCAACAAATTCGAAATACAAAAAAAAAAGAACAAGGCGTGAGTTAGACAAGCTGTCCAAATGGCAAAAAATAAAAATAAATAAATAAATAAAATAAAGAACAGACACGCTTATCCAGCCGTTTTAAAATAGACATACAAATAAAAAAAGCGAGTGAGCTAGACAATACGTCAAAATGACAGCAACAAAAGTGTCACGTTCACCCAGCTGATTTACTCATTTTAAAAAAGGGAGAAAAAATACGTGTAGTACCATCAGTCTGAGAGTTTGACTGGGATATGAAAAGAGCGTTTGTCCAAATTTGTATAACTCACAGCAGGCAGTCGTATTTACTACGGGCTCACACCCAATGTAGAGATGTAGTTAGATGCTTCAGAGACGGAACGCAACCATCTTCTCTCACCGCTCTGGAGAGTAATACGAAGTTTCGCAGGAAATAGGAGAGAGGGACGGAGACCGCGCTGATAAAGCACAGCCATGGCCCCCCTGTATTCAGCCCGCTGCTTCACGACCTCCGTGCTGTAGTCCTCGTAGAACCGGAGCTTGTGGCCGTGGTATTCCAGCTCGCCTTGTTACGTGTCTCTCTCATGATCAGGTCTTTAATCTGGTATCGGTGGAGGCGTATGATGACGGGCCGCGATCTCTCGCCCGGGCCAGATTTGGGTGCCAAAGTGCAGTGAGCTCTGTCCAGTTCCGGGGGAGAAGGGAGAACTTGATCACCAAAAACCTCGATGAGGAGCTCGGAGAAAAAGGCAGTGGGGCGTGCACCCTCAAGTGACTCTGGTAAGCCCACAATACGAACGTTCTGTCTCCTACTTCTCCCTTCCAGATCCAATAGTTTAGCTTTCAGCGACTTGTTGTCTTCCTGCAGTGAGGAGCACGTAGCCTCAAGTTGCTCCAGGCGTGCGCAAACAATTTCTGCATTCTCCTCGAGATCTGTTATACGTTTCCCATGGTTTCCACCGAGTAGAGCGGGTCGGGTTGGGTCGGAGTGGCTCAGAGCGGGTCAGCTCACTTTTAAGAATCTCGGTGTTGTTTCCACCGCCGACCCTACCCTTACTGGTAGGGCGGGGTTTATGACCCTACCCTTACTGTTGGGGGGGGGTTTAGGCTGGACTGCGATAGCCGCCGCCAGAATGTGGGTCAAACTATCAGACTGTGGAACAACTGTGGTCAAGCCAGCGGTCTTGTTTTTGCATGGTCAAACCAGCCTCTTCTTTATTTATTCCCCCCGTGTTGTTGAGAGCACAGAGACGGCTCGGTGCAACTGATAGAGACAGTGAGCGAACAGCGCAGCAGCTTCGTGACATCGTAGCAGTGGGACACAGTGTAGCCAACTGATTCATTTAATGACGAGGAAAAACACCACACAATAAACAGTGCCGCGCTCACATTTTCGCCAAAACACACTGACTCTCTTCACTCTAGCCGAGGTGACTAGACAAGGCGGAAATGATTCTTTCGACCAACTGTGGTCAAGCCAGCGGTCTCTCGTTTTTGCTCGGTCAAACCAGCCGCTTTTTTATTTATTCCCCCAGTGTTGTTGTGAGCGTAGGCTATATTTACTACTATCTAGGCTATGGCGTAAACACACAGAGACGGCTCGGTGCAACTCAGTGAGCGAACAGTGCTGGCTGCGGCAGCTACGCAGTGGGACACAGTGTAACCAACTGATTAATTTATTGACGAGGAAAAACACCACACAATAAACAGTGCTGTGCTCACATTTTCGCCAATACACAAGACTCTCTTCACTCTTGCCGAGATGACTACACATGGTGGAAATGATTATTTCGACCAATCAAATGACGGCTCCGCCGTTTCGGCCCGCTTTCAGGCCGCTAGTACCCCTACGGAGGAGTACTGAGATCGGGAGCGGCTCAGAGCGGTTAGGTGCGCTTAAACCGTACCCTACCCAACTTTTGGCAAATGAAAAGCCAAACTACCCGGACCGAACCGCTCCGATCCGACCCGCTCTACTCGGTGGAAACGAGGCATAAGTGACCAATCTGTCGAACGATGACTTGATCTCCGCGGTTATGGCTGCTCTATGATGCTCAAGCAGGTCCGGAATGGAAGCCATTGAGCTAGCACCAACGTCAGTGCTAGCCACGCTATCCGAGGACATATCTGACTCTGCTGAATCTCTTTTTTCTCCTTTCTTTCCTCTGGGCATTTTTCCAAATCAGTGCTAGTGTTACCGGCAATATAAGCACAAAATAAATCGATGAAAATAGGGTTTAATCAGTTAGGTCCGAAATAGTCAGTGGGAGCTAGAGAGCGAACGCACCTACTCCATGCTCTGCAACCCGGAAGTCCGAAATAATTTATTTCAAATTTTGTGTAAGTTACACAATAAGCCACTGAAAAACTACTCCCAACATATTCACAACAACATATTTAATTTATCCTAAATTGTACCAATATGTATACTTATATTTATTTAATAGGCTATGGGCCGGTTTCTCAGACAAGGCTTAAGCCTAGTCCGAGACTAAAATGCCTGTCTGAGCTGGATTAATTCAAAGATACTTGCACAGACTCAGTTTAAAATAGTCCTAGATTAAAGCTATTCTGGATTAAACAAAGCCACTTGCAAGACGGATGACTAGAGCTACTCAAGGTCTAAAATTGATTTTAAATTAATCCTCCAAGGAGGCAGGTTTAACTTCAGTTTAGTGGTGTTTTTGAGAGAGCATGGACTATTTGGAATATCTAAATGAAGACCAACTCCCACTGCAGAGGCCAGCTAGAGAAGTACGTGTGGATAGGTCTTATCCAAAAAATGTATTTGCTGAACTTACATTTCGAGACCGCTTTCGATATGGAAATGCACTGAAAATAACAACTTAGTTTATTAGATGGATGCATTTAAATTGAAGATGTATTCAGCGTAATAAAATATTCTGTTTTCAAATGTGGTTGTTGTGATTTAAAATACTGACACACAAAATGACAAAACACAACATGAACACCTTTTATTTTCTACTTAATTCTTCACTGTGATTAGTAATCACAATTGTCTCAGTAGTGTATCTTGTTTGAATCATAGCTCTCTCTTCCAACTTCATTTCCAATTCCACCTGTAGAATTTTCATTTTCATGTCATACTTCCTTCAGGTATTGCATTTTCTGTTCATGGAATTATCAGGCTAACTTTCATGCAACGTCATCTTTTTTGTCCTTTGTTGAAAGGTTGTGGCACGCTTTTCTTAAAGTGAGATTTGGGTTTTTCTACAGAGTCTATCAGTGCAGATATCATTAAATATAATGTCAAAATTATAAATGAGAAAGATGTGAAATACCGATAATAATGAAGATAATCTGAAGTTGGTGTATTGTTCTCTTAGTAACATTTTCATTAGTATTGAATTTGTTGCAAATTGCGGCCCACCAATTTATTTGCTCAGTCCCAGCAGTATGGCTTTTAGATTCAATAACCGGATGGTTTCAAACTATTTTTTAAGAGATTTTTTTCGAATTCATTCAAGTTTATTGACGGGATTTTTTTAGCCTCTGCCATTGTTTTTTCTCACAAGCAATGGTGTTTCTGCTCCACTCCAGGTTTTTATGATCACCGTTGGACCAGCAGCATGTGCTCATGGGCAGGTGTTAAAGGCCCTGGCAACCCAGAGACCTAAATATATGACATTAATATTGTGTTTCTCTACAAGCTGTTTACAGTTATCCAATAAAAAATTTATTTTCATAAATATTATAAAATTTCGTCTAAAAAACAGCTTTTTTGCTGTCTAGAACATTTAGCAGGGTGGTGTGGGCGTGGTCAATAACGTTCTGTAAGGGAACGTTCTCTCACTCACGGTGCTGAGCAGGTTTAGCCCAGTTCAGACCAAAGATTCACCACACAATGAAACGCAAACTTGAAAATGTTGCAAATGCTCAATGAGCCTGACTGGCAGTTCACACTGCTGCACGGGCTGCGACGGTAGCTGATTTCCCTAGCAACGGTGAATGCTTTGGCACAGCTGAGAGCGCAGCTCAGAATCACTTGCATCCTGCTAGAAAGTAACTTATTATTATTAGCCTATATAGGCTAGCTTTGCAATTAGTTGTATGCTATTTTTTCCCCACCACAACCGCAACCTATTTAATTGAAACAAGTGTCTGTGTCACAATGAAAATATATAAAAATATCTCTGTCTCATATTTAGGCTATTGTTAGACTATCTCTTATTAGTTTATTTCCCATTTAACTTGCAAAAAATCCCCTATCTTATTTTAGGCATATGCATTTTTAAAATCAGATTTTTCTGTGGATAGGAGTGGGAATAGAGAGAGAGAGAGAGAAAACGGAGTCTGATTATGTTTCTCATCACGTGAGCTGATGCGATATAGGCTACGGTTCAACAGTGTGGAGACCCGCTGTTGAAGTACGCTACAGGCATAGCCGCGGAAACATATTCTCAGAAGGGAGTGCTGACAAAAAAGAAGCTCTGCCTGCACTTAAATAATAACTCGCTACATTGATTAAAAAAATGTCGGGTCGTTTTATATTCGGGGTCTAATATTCAGCGTCCAGTTATGGACTGACCGTTACCAGAGCGATCATTCAGCTTCAGGGCTTGTGTCCAACTTGTTTTTTATTTTTTCGGGTGGAGCACGAGCTGCGCACTCAGATGCGGCCGGACAGAGGTGTGTGCGCTTGGATAGAGAACGAAGTGACGAGAGGAAAAAGAGGCACGTGAAATGGCCCCACATCCCCAGCACTGAATTCAAAGCCTCGACTCATTATGTTGTGAGTCGACGTATCAGAGGCATGAATCGGCGCAGCGATCGACGTTGCGCAGTCAGTTATAGAGACATGTCTCTGTGTATCAGGGCTCGGGACATGCAATCGGCTCGTGAAAGCATGTCCCCTCTATAACGTCAACGTGCAGGAATCCCCGGTGATCATTTAGTCTTAAACCACATAGTTTTTCTGCACGGCGGCTCGGCGAGGGCTCACTGTGAACGTCACCATCACAGTGTTTCACCGGGGTGCGCGCTGCTTCGCTCAGACGGGGCTTTGAGTGTAGGCTCAGGCGCAAAGAGACAGTCTGTATCACTTGCGCGGCACCAGAGAGATGGCATAGAATTGTTTTTATAGGCTAGTCTTTAAGAATCGCGTGACGTGTGAAAACAAAACTCCAAGCCAAAATTCGAATTTGAAATTTTCTAACGAGAAGTCCAATGTATGTTGGAGTGGAGATGCGTGTGAAAACGGCTTGTCATGCGACATTCGAATCAGGATTTTTCAAATGCTCGACCAACTGACATGGAAGTATGTTTGCGGGGGGTTGGCAGCTATTCCTAAAACCTTTCATATACATATTAACATTCATTTTACTCCCCAAATAACATGGTTACAAGGATTTAGTGGATTTGGGTTGCCAGGGCCTTTAACAATCAGGCTTACCTTACTCCATGGCTGTATCCCATTACAGAGACCGCCTCCTTGGTAGGACGCGGTCTCGCGGTCTATGAAGGCTATAGCCTATGAAGGCCGATTCGAAGGCCGAACGAGTGTTGTTAAACGGGACCGTCGCTGCAGGTCTCCGTTTACGAGCATTTCCGGTTTGCGTAACAAGCCGTTACCTTGCGTGACGACTCGCCGCTCCTGTGCTGCCTAGCAACCCTGATAGCTGCCAACGGAAACAGCCTTGTCAGCAGAGGAAAAAAGAAAAAGAAGTTGCCTACCAGACGAAAAGAAAAAAAAGTACAAGAAAAAAAGAAAGGAAGATAAAAGTTAAGAAGATGGAGCAACACGTTGCTGTTTTGTTATTTTTTATTTTATTGTATGCCATCTCTGAAAAAAACCGCAATGAATCATGGGATATGTTGGGCTGCGAAGGATACATCTGATGCAGCCTTCAAAACCGTGAAACGAAGGCTGCATTTCACGGCTGCATATGAGGAGCCTTGCAAGGAGCCTTGCAAATGGAACAACCTTTGCGCGCCACTACACCCTATCCCTATCCACTATCCCTCCGTTTGCGCGTTCGCGGGGAGGGCCCGCCATATTGAGTGTCGTCCCAAACCACCGAGCCTCGAGTGTAAGTGGGTTATAAAGCCCTCGATCACCGAGTCTGCATCGATCTTGGCTCAGCCCTACGTTTGACACAGGTGTCCGCCAATCAATTATGTCCGGAATGGAAGAGCCAAACCTACAAATGACAGTTCCATGGAGTGTGTTTCCCGAATTATAAATGAAACGCGCTCTTACCTCAAACAGACATTTGAGTGATTATTTTTATGCAAAGCCCTAAATGACGGAACCAGAGGGTAGCCTACACTTTAGCATATTGGAACGAACATGTTGTTTTACACTTGTTGAATTGACTATGCCACTTGTCTACCTTTAGTGTATTTTCAGGACCGTGGATAAAAGATAAAATGAAGCAGATGCCCACAAGTTAATATGGGACAGTGATTATTATTTCCTTATATTGTTACTAAGATTTGTGTTTCTGTTAAAGCCGATGAGGGGTAGTAATAGCGGCGGTGACGTCAGTCAGCTGGAGCGCATGACTTTTCTTATTTATGACCACCCTTGCAGTGCATTATAATTCATGCACGCTAATTAACTGCTGCGATTCGCGGGTCGTAATGGCAGATTAACGTATAATGAAAAGTGGAATACATGCCTTAGCAGACTATTGTTCTTTTCCCTGGATTTGTATGCTGCTGTGCATGTAAACTAAAAGGATAATTAAACAGCGGATCAAACACCCGTTTTCTCCACTACAAACTGAGCTGGTAAAATTGAGAATATTGCAGTTAGAAAATATTTAAAGAGCACCCATTATACTACTTTTCTGGTCTTAATTTCTTGTTTTACACTGCTATAGAGCAACCTGACACGAATCACATCACAAAAAACTATATAGATTTTCGGGAAGCTCTTTCTCTTATTTTGGCGATCCAGCACGTCCTGTCAACACTTGAGTGTGTGTGCTTCGGCCATCTCCGCTCCCTTCGCCTGTGCTTCGGCAATCTCCGCTCCCCCCCGCCCCCTCCTGTAAACCCCACTCCGTTGTGATTGGTTACCTTCCTTCCGGAACACTTTCAGTGGCGGGAAGCGCGAGCATGGACCTATAAGGGCGCGAGGCAGACGCGAGCAAGGAAGTGACAGCATTACTATACATGGAAACATCTGCGTGGTGACGACCCAAGTTTACATGCGACGTCACACGGATTCAAAGGGTTAGACCGCTCTGAACACGTGACTTCTCGACTGGCTAGAATAGTGTTTAGTGCTCTGCACAGACACCCCAGACGGTCAGCAGGGAATACGTCGAAATGCATGTAAGTCATTATTTGATAATTTAGTATGGTTAAGCATGACTATGAATCATCATAACAACGTTTATAGGTCATAAAAGTCAAAAAGCATCATAGGTCCTCTTTAACAACAAATAAATTATGCAGCCAAAAAAGCATGGGAGTGAGTTTGTTTTTATTCAATACTACATTTTACTCTCACATGCGTAGCCTATATATGAATGTAAAGAAAGAGTGTTTCAGGTTAAATATAAATGTGGTGGAATTTTATTTTAGGGTGAGAAATAAAGACTTAACAAACTAGTGTCTCTTCCTGTTTCCGTCTGGCAAAGGCGAGGGCTTGCCAAAGCTGCACCGTTGTTATACCCTCCCCTTAATGATCGAGTGGCACTTCACAGCCGCAAGTGTGACTCCACAGCGAGTGACACTCGCTCACGGAGTGGGAGTGCCTAGGGAGTCATTTGGGATTGGGCTATAGTCTCAGACTAACTAAACCAAACTTAAGCCATATCCATGAAAGTGACTTAAACGTCCCAGTTTAACTAGTCCACATTAAGGCCTACTCCTGGCTTAATCTAGGCCCTGTCTGTGAAACCGGCCCTATGTTTAATGTTTTAAAGTTTGGTTTTAATTAACGGAAGGACATTTTCTAAAAAAAATATTATTAATATAATAATTATATGTATATACAAAGAATATATAGATATAGATATCATTTTTATGGGGAGTAAGATGGCACGTTGGCGTCCCCTTTGGACAAAAGCGGTAGTATTTTTACGACGCCCGCTGTCGCAAAGCTGTTTTCCAGCGCGTGCCAGGCGCGCGAGTGTGAACAGAGAAGGGCGCAATATAGTGCATGTCCGTGTGTTGTGAGAGTGGTTTTGACAATGCATCAACTAATGCCAGTCACTGCCACACACACACACCTGATTGCAATGAGTTGATGCAGCAGTGTCTCCTAACTACTCTCTCTCACGGAGCTGAAAGACGTGTCCTCACCATAGATAGTAAGGTCCTCACAGAAAGCGAATGAACGAGAGACAGCAGTTAGTATGGATCACGATGAGGTAATGTGTTTGTGTTGTTGATGTAAATAATGACTATTTCAGATAATGGTCATCTGATGATGGTGAAGCAAAGCAAACTTTGTGTTAGTACCAACCGCTCATTCATTTAGGAGTAAACACTGCAGTCTAGTTTCGCTCTTGTGAAATTGTATACACGTTGCTTGGCAACGCCCTCGTCCCGCCCCTAGCACTCTCCCTTTTAGCTTTTCTTAATTTTTAATTTTTTTCTTTGATGGTTCAGCCCCTTTATCAGTCATTATGACGACAAATAACTGTCTCAAACAAGGCTCCCGCTACCCTTCCCTCACCTGGAGGGATAGGCTTCTCAAATCACGTTGCTGCGCCACACTGAAATCTGCGACCAATATGGATATGTGACCATAGAGCCTGCACGAGCCCCTCGTGCAACCGAAAATCGGACTGGGTGTGCGACCAGACCAAAAGCAGTAATAAAAACTACTTAAAAACGTCTTTCTTTGCACTGATGGTCTCGTTTGCTGTTAAAGCAGGGCGACTGTGGCTCAGTTAGTAGAGCGGGTCGGCTGATGATCAAAGGGTTGGAGGTTCGATCCCCGCCCTGCCACCTGTGTCATGGTTGTTGTGTCCTTGGGCAAGACACTTCACCCACCTTGCCTCGTGTGAATGTCGATAGTTAGCCTGCTATCGGTGTATGAATGTGTGTGTGAATGGTAACGTGGGAAAGGAAAACAGGTCTCCCTTGAAAAAGAGTCTTCGGTCTCAATGGGATTTAACCGTATAAATAAAGGTTAAAAAAAAAAAAAAAAAAAAGGTAATTTATGATTATCAGAGGAAACATGAGGCTGTTTAAAAGATATTTAAATGTTACTCGTCGCCGCTTTAATTCTTCTATAATTATTACTGCACACACTAGGATATAATATTAATTGAGAATCTCCCAATGAGACCAGGATGACATGCTCAAAGGTAATTAGAGCGAAATGTAAGGATTAAGGTTATGCAAGTTTTCGATCATACTTTGTGTGCTACCAAATTTATTTTTGTGCTACTGAATTTTTTTGATTGCTAGCACCAGTGCTACCACCTAAAAAAATAAGCGTACAGCCCTGTGTTCTTACTTCACATTCATGGTTCCCAGAGGCCAGATCAATAACTTTCTGAGTGAAATGTCTTGACGCTTTTAAATGGTTTGCTATGAACTTTGACACAAACAGTCTTGCTGCCCTCGGAATAAATTGTAACAACTCTGCCGATACCTTAACTTTTTTTTAGTGCTCATCGACAGCTTTAATTTCAGTGTGTTCAATAGTTGTCTTTATGGCCAAAATCCATCAAAACGAAGCACTCCCATCATTGGGGACAGCTGCACCTTGTTTTATAGAGCTAACAAGCAAATGTGAGCAGGCAAATCTGCAAAACCATAGGTGGACGATGTGGAATATAACACCTACTTACATAATTTAATTTTTTTATTGCGACTATGGCATGTTGGCTTGTTGGCTTTAGCTTTTAGCTAGAAGCACCATCAATGCACGGTACACAGAGAAAGCAGAACTCCTGGCATGTTTGATAGGCTCCATGGCTCACTAGGAATCCATCCTAACTACTGTGAATCAGAGCTGGCTACCTCTTCAGTGGACTATTTTCATTAGCTTGTTGGTATATTAACTACAATTTTCAATTTCAGGTCCATATTTTACAAAAGTGCAGCTTCTTGTCCACTTAAATCTATGCTTAACACAAATAAGAGAGAGCTGAGCCCTTGTTGTCTGTTCATTAAACACATTTGTTTGCTGTGTTTTGCTTGTAGTTTGCCGTCTGCCACCTTTCAAATGACGTATGTAGGCTACTGTATGTTTTTTTCCCTTTTTGCTGTGATTTTATTTTTCTTCTTCCTGCTAAACTCCATCAATGACTCCACCCCCTGTCTGTCACAGTACCTATCCTACACACTATCTCAGACACGTGTCAGTCACATTGTTTGACTCATGACTCACTGGAATACGGCAGAAAAAGAGCAACCCCTTCCCATGGTGTAAGTTAAAAAGAACATATATCCCCATACCCCTCTACCTGTGTTTCCCTCCTTCCATTACAATGAGCCCTCTGTTGTTCTCTGATGAAGCCAGAGCTCCCACAACAACACCACTCTAGGAAGACCAGGCAGAGTTTGACAGTGAGTGTGTGACCGAGTCTAACTGTATGACTAAATAACTGCGGACAGAAACACAAAGTCAGAAAAACATACAAAGGGTGACTTTCATTCACCATAACGATCGCTAGTGAATGGGGATAGTTGTCCGTCACAATAAAATGTCCTCTCTGTATGTTGTCCGTCTCACATTCAGCCCACACATAAGCTGTGTGATTCATTGTTTTGTCTTTCTGTCCCTCGTCCTGTTGCATTTGATATGGGGCCTGACAGAAAGCAGAACTTATCAGCATAGTCAGCAAGCATCACCCTCACTGACTTGTTTCCTTTTTGTAACTATTTCTGTGTGTGTTCTTTAAAGGCATATGTGAGGCAACAGTGTGCATGCGTATGAAAGCGACATCCGTTTCCTATAACCCAGTGGCTTCAATTTAGTTACAGTTTTTTTCGATCTCTAAAGCACAGTGGGCACAACTGAAACCACATGTGCAAAACTTTTAACACAGTGTGCATTCACTAAAACTGTGCAATTCAGTTCATTTTGTCTCCAAAAGTCACTCACAGCAACACAACTCTTCATACATGTCTCAAAACAAGCTCACTGGTGCAAAACACTGGCAACATGTTACAATGAAAAACACACATTGGCCCTCATTTATCAACCTTGCGTAGACCAGAAATTTGGGTGTACGTACATTTCCACGCAAACCTCGGCATTTATCAATATGGACGTGAGCGTAGGATACGCTCAAATCCCACGCCAGCTCTCAGCTCGTGTACGCAAGTTTGTAAACAGCATGGACTCGCAGTGCAGGCTGTGCCGGGTAGCCGATGACTTTGTTGGACAATTATTAGAAGATAATACAAATGCAGTGTTTGCTCAGACCGAAATAAAGATATTAATCACTTAAAAATGTGCATCTTATGGTGTGCAACTGAGTAGGAGGGCTGATTCAATAGTGCACACACCGCCACTTAGGAGCGCTGCATGGGACTGCGTAAGGGCAGTTGTCTCCGTCTGGAGCAGCTGGGGGGACACTGAGGCACGGGGGCTGCATTCATTCAAAATGTTAGCCACAGTATTAAATATGTAGTAGGCCTACATTGCTCTTTATGATAAAAAATACACGGCACAACATTCAGCTTAACATTTTATTTATTTGACGCACTTTTTAGATGTTAATTCCTCTTTTAATGTGTCATTGACGCTTAAGCGAGCGATTTATTTCCACCGTTAACCGGCACGTTTTTCCGATCTGCTGGTGGAGCAGGACAGTGGGCGCTCTCACAGCTGATCGTTGCCGGGTCGGCTTGTGCAGCTGATGGCCGGGCTGACCACTCGTGCTGTCATACAGTAAAACGCAAAATGTGTTATTTTTAGTTTTTACAACCCTTTTGAGTAGGGCTATCTAAAAGGGCTAATACATTCTAATCATTCAAATCTCTGCAGACCTGTATTTATTTTATGGGGACCATTACCGGACAGTTGGTGCGTCTGTTTCTCCACTACCACTTATATTATGCCCGCACCCTCAGTTGGTTGCATTTCAGAACAGCAACACGCTTTTTTTAGTGGCGATTTTTGAGTCAGACCACTTTTTCTTCATCTATTCAAATAAATGGCGACATATAATTGTATATGCTGTTTTATAGCATTTGAGCAATAGCCATATGTAAACCTAAAATGCAGAATCCTCAGCTGGAGATCGTTTGTTGTCAACACCAACGCTGTTGACCGCAGCAGTTATTTCCTTCCTAACTGCTGCCTTCTGTCGTTCTTTGATGCCGCTTGTAATGCTCCGAAATGAAACTCTTTATTTTTCTACTTTCGCTGTTATTCTGTCAATTTCTACTTGAGATAAGTTCCTCTTTTGTACCGTAATGCGCATATCCATGTCGCAAAACCTCTGGGCGAGGCCTCTAAACTGAGAAAATATAGGGGCGTGGTACGATTGTTTTCAGCCGCCGCATTTATCAATAATGGCCTGGCGTACGCCGAGATTGGCGAGATACGACTGTTTGATAAATCCCACGCGATACCTGGCGTAGGGAGGTATTTGCGCCAGAATCTGCACCAGTTTCCACGCAAGTTTGATAAATGAGGGCCATTGACACACACAACACACAGACCTACAAAACACTAACAACAAGCAGCAAAACATAAAAGATTAACTTTTGATATTTAAAATCTTTGAAGTATAAATTATCTGAGTGATTTCAAATAAAACACTTTCATTAGAAAATACATATTTTCATTTGACTGTACCATATTGTTTAGGTGAAACAAGAGTGAATGAAAACAGAGCAATTTGATTCAGTATCTCACGGCCTAACAATGAGTGAGTCCAACCTGACTTGCTACACAGTAGCTCCATAACTAGGACATTTGGACTAGACAACAGGCAATATTTTTCCACTTGCTAGTCAGAGGATGGCATTGCATGTAATGTGGATAAGGCAATGTGCTTTTTGAAGCTTTTCTATTTTTATTTTCATGTGTCTAGATGAACTTTACAGTAGGCTAGTATATCAATATTTCAGTAGTCTGTAAAATACGAAAATTACAAAGTTCTAAAGACATCTGTGTTTTGCATAAAGCACATCCACATGCTGTTGCTGCTTTGAAAGAGTAATTCAAATGATGCATGTGTGTATCATCTTGATGCTAAAACTGTTTTGAAAAAGGATTGTTAGGTTTGGTTTCAAGAGCTTCCTTTTTCCAGGGCTGTAATACATACGAAAAACAAAATGTAATAGAGTCTAATCTCTCATACATAGGAGGTGAGTACTGTAAGGTCCTCCCTATCTTCAGCATTGAGCCTCACATTTTACAGTGATAAACATCGTATCTTTTGTGTATTTTCTTTTTCTCTGTATGGAGGTATGTTTAGGGCAGCAAACCATGAGATTCAGTAGAATGCCACATTATCCCTGACAACTACAAAAACAGGAGAGTTTCCTGCCCTTCGATTTCTATCCTGGCTGTAAAAAAAAATTATTATAATATTTTATTTTCAAGTTTTGTGCTTTTGATTTACCAAAACTCAAGAGCTCTTCTACCATTCATAGACAACAACCTGCAAAACACTGTGTATTTCTGGCAAAATGTTCAATTGCTAAGACACTGTTTTCAAAACGCTTTGGAACTCATTCAAAACACAAAATATTGAATTCTACATTTACCTTATTTAAATTGTGGAAGAATATTACCAATAATATGACTAATATGTAAAATAAGTATTATTGAATTTCAGCTAAAAGCACAAAACCTGAAAATAAAATAGTACAATTATTTATTTTACGTAATTGTTCCGCCAGGATAGAAATCGAAGGGCAAGAAACTCTCCTGTTTTTGTAGTTGTCAGGGATAATGTGGCATTCCACTGAATCTCAGACTGGTTTGCTGCCCTAAACATACCTCCATACAGACAAAAAGAAAATACACGTAAGATACGATGTTTATAACTGTACAATGTGAGGCTCAATCCTGAAGATAGGACCGCTCTGTATGAGAGATGATACTCTATTACATTTTGTTTTTTTGTTTTTCGTATGTATTACAGCCCTGCAAAAAAGGAAACTCTTGAAACCAAACCTAACAATCCTTTTTCAAAACTGTTTTTAGCATCAAGATGATACACACATGCACCATTTGAATTATTCTTTCGAAGCAGCAAACAGCACGTGGATGTGTTTTATGCAAAACACAGATGTTTTTAGAACTTTATTTTACTATTATTATTACTAATATACTATTAACTCGACGTCATTGAAAATGAGGGTCACCCCTCAATTGGTCTCTCGAGGATAAATAAAAGTTAAATGAAATGAAAATGAAAAATAGTGGACCATGTTATAGATCATGGCCTAACAATATAGGAGGCTGGTCTGAGAGGCAGCCCAACAACACAATAGCTCCATAATTACTGTAGGACATTTAGACTGGATATCAGGAATATTTTCGCTGTTGCTTCTCAAAGGATGACATTGCATGTGATGTCGATTAGGCGATATAGCCAGACACAAACAGGAGGCGGTATACAAAGGATTCATAATCCACTCGCCCCATTCCTTACAACACTTTTTTTTTTAAATGTTACTGTAATTGTTTCAGAGTTCATAGTGACACACTGAATTGCTTTTTGAACTGCGATCCTACCTATTTGTTGTGTTTTTTTCTTTTGTTGGCCAAAACCATGAAATTGCAATATAAACTTTTTTTCAGAAGCTTTTCTATATTTTTTTTATGTGTCTAATTGAAAATATAGTGGATCAATATTTCCCAAAAATTCAGCAAGAGTTTGGATACGGCATGCAAGGCGATATTTCCCACATTGCTTGGCAAGGGAGGACATTGCCTGTGACGTGGATGAGGTGATGTGGCCAGATGCCAACAGGAGACAGGATCCATGCATAGCCTAAATATCTTCCAATCATTCCCCTACAACACTATGTTTTGTAGAACATTCTAGTTGTACCATTTCTTGTGTGTCTTTGTGGTTTTTTTTTTTAAACTTTTGCAAAAACCTGAAATGGCAAAATAAAATAAAAAATCTGAAGCGATTACATTTTGTTTTCATGTGTCTAGATCAACTGTAGTGGATCAATCTTTCACAAAAAAAATCTGTATGAGACTTTTAAAGTAAAAAACCATCCAAAGTACTGAAAACAGCTGTGTTTTACGTAAAGCACATCTGTGTGTATTGTTGCTGCTAGGAAAGAGTAATTCAAAGGTGCATGTGTGTATTGTTTTGATCCTAAAACTGTTTTGAAATGGGATTGTTAGGTTTTGTTTCAAGAGTTTCATTTTGCCGTATAAGTTAGAAGTTTATCTCCATGTGCTTTGTCCTATTCGGCCTGTGTGTTAAGTTTTGACACAGTGGGCCAAAGTCTGCAACATGTGTGTAAGCATTCGGCAAAAACTGTAATGCAACCTCTTGTGTTTTGGGACTTGATTGGGATGAAGACTTATGTCCTTCTTAGTATGCAGGTGTGTTGATGATACCATAGTCAACATAAAGTTTAATGTGTAGCAAAAGCTGGGACAAAAAAAAAAACACTAGCCAATATATTTCATATTGGCTTTGGTGGTGATGCTCTGGATTTTCCCTGACATAGATGTACAAACCGCAACTGTCAACATAGGTAAAGGTTTTATTCAAATATGTTATGTTGATGTTTCCTGTGTTGAGTCATGGTGTGAGCCATCCGACGTAGTTTTGGGGTTTACAGTATTTAACTCTGACAGCCTGAAGAGCTGCTTGCTACCTGGCACTCTGATAGGTTTATCAACAGCCGCAAACACAGCTGGTGGCCGGCAAAGTGGCCTACCGTCTGACAGGGTTTACATAACTGATTTTTGCCCATGTGAGCAAGACTAAAAAATGGTATAAAAATATTTCCCCTATTCACAAGTTGTGACCCTGGTCATAGCTGCCATATAAGATTTGAGATCACTAAAAAGGGATAGATTATAAAGCCTAATGTGAAGAAATGAAAGTAATACATTTTAGGGAGTTTTACAAAAGTGTTTAAAAACATTTCTGAACTTCCCATTTTTGTGTAATTTTTTTTGCCTTTTCTCAACCTTCACACACACACACACACACACACACACACACACACACACACACACACACACACACACACACACACACACACACACACACACACACACCACACACACTCACAAATACACAAACACTGTGCTCTAATTGATAGACTTACCAAGAATGAGCAGCTCCTTTCCAGACCCCATGTCAAAAGTGAACCAATATTCCCTCACGGCCGATGATCTAATAAGAACTCTAAACTCTAAATTAGTTTTGAATCTCGTTCTAAAAGTTCAGATCCTGTCACAATGATCAATGGTCGCTCTAGTCCATAAAATCCCCAAAAGTAGTGAAAAAAACGGAGAAACAAAAGTAAAGAGTAGAAAAAGATAGGTCCTTTCTGTCCTGGAAAATAATGACATGTGTGTGTGTGGCTTGTAAAATAGCGGTGAACCTTCACCAACTTCCTCTCTCAGATTCAGACTCTCAGTCTCAGCACGCCTCTCTCTCCCCCCTTCATTCACCCACTCTCTCTCATCTTTCTCCCTCTCTCTCTCTCTCTCTTTCTCTCCTCCCCCTCCCTTTCAGTTATCGCCTGGGCTTGTCTCTCTATCGTCACCATTTCTTTCACTCCCTAGCCCCTATCTTTGCATTTGTGTGCGAGGCGATGTATCACATTGCTTGCACAAACCACCCCTCTGTCCATGCACTCTTTCACATTTCCCTTAACGCTCCACTGGGCTCCAGTTCAAGAGCTATTCCAGACACTCATGAGGGGCAGAACGAAAGAAAGACAGAGAGAGACAGAGAGAGAAAGAGGCGGGGAAGCAGCTAAACTGAAGAGGGAGCGATGACTAACACTCAATCTAAGCAGCTGCTGCCTTGGGCTACTTGAGTTTTGCCAGTAAGTAATCTTATATCCGTTTCCATTCTCCCCCAATCTCCTGCTTCTTTTCATTCCTTCTCCCCAGAATGATCTGCCCTTTACCCAATTCAAGTGGAAAAACTCGCTGTGTTTGTTTGTGTTCTCAAGCCCCCCCAGACAGCAGGGGAAAAACAGGCTGGAGAAGGCTGCAGCATTGCCTCTAAAATGGTAAATGGACTTGACTTATATAGCGGTTTTAGACGATTTTCTCAGCCCCAAAGCTTTACATTTCATACCACATTCACCCATTCACCCATTCACCCATCACACACACACACACACACACACACACACACACACACACCAACACACACACTCACCGATGGCAGTAGCTGCCATGCAAGGCGCTCTCTGAACCATCGGGAGCAATGTGGGCTTCAGTGTCAGCTTCTTGGACCTTTTCAAAGTGTTGGTCTTCTCTAGGTCTGGACAACAACACTAGCTGTAGCTATATCTATGATGATTATATTAACGTTAGCTCTGATGATTACACTAACGTTAGCCCTGTGAGTTGGTTTACAGTGTTGGCTTCAGCTGACTGGTTTTAAGAAGCAAGTCTTGTTAAAGCTAACGAGCAGATTAAGTTATTATAGCAGACATAGAAATAAATCTATTTCATCTTCTTCATATTAGTACAGAAAGATTATAGCAGCCATGCCCTTATGTATTTTCTCCATTATCATCTCAGTATTACAAGATAACAACGAGGGTTTTCTCGTGATCACAAGAAAATTATCTTGATAACCAGCTCTCCTGATCACAAGATAACAGACTTTTTTTTTAAATATGGCGATTGCAGCTTCTGTAGTTTACGCTTCAACTCTTGTGTGTTTTGTTCCAAAAAGGTAAAAAATAAGACACCAGACCCGTTAATTGCGGAATGCCCCTTTTGATTTGGCCCCATGGACATTACTCCTTCACATGGAGAAATCCAAAGCTCCACAGGCCTACTATGTGTAGAGTTGCACGGTCCCTACTTAACAATTTCTGTTAGGCAGAAGGGTTTTGCAAACGCACATTTGAATATTTCTCTACTTTTATTGCAAGAAGACATAAACAAAGATGCAAAATGCAGCAGCAGCGCAGCGAAGGGGAAACCGGAAAGATTGTGAGTGCTCTGCTTAACTGAGAGTGAGAGGAGAGCCGAGTAAGAACATAGCTTTCTTAATATACTCGTGGGAGATTCAGTTTCATATTTTATTATAGAGACCATCTCACGGTCACCATGCAGCATACTAGTACTCGTCTTTCAAATTTATGTCAAACTGTTAAGAGTGTGACGCAGATTATATGTTTAGGTAATTACACGTTCTATGCAATCATGGCCTCTTCTGTTTCTCAAGAGCAAAACATACACAACCACTGTTAGCTGTTTTCACGAAGCGTCTGCACTTTCCACAAAGAGTGGGTCGTTTGGTCTCCTCTGACTTTCTCAGCTCAGTCACACTGACAGATCAGTTAACTAATATGAGCTCTTTTCCTCCCTTCACTCTCTCATTGTCTCTCTCTCAAGCATCATCTTGACTCTGTGACATTGTTTCCCATCCTACTGGACCAACATACGGAGACAAATGAGCAAACACAGGAGACAGACAAATCCCCCACACATGCAGGCAGGAAGAGGATGAGGGCATGCAAGTGCGTGTCCGCTGCACAGCATCTTAATAAACAAAAGACAAAATAAAAGCAGATGCATCTTGCCAACAAGGCGTTAGTGTGCGCGCTTGTTTGTGTGTGTGGAGGGGGGATTTACATTATCCATCTGTGCTTGTCTGTTCGTCTGTGTCTCAGCTATCTCTATCGTCATGATGTGTGAAACGCAACTGCAACTTTATCAGCATCAGTGCAACAGTACGTGTGTGTGTGTGTGCGTTGTGTGTGTGTGTGTGTGTGTGTGTGTGTGTGTGTGTGTGTGTGTGTGTGTCAGGGCGTTGCACCAAATTCTGGGCCCCTATACAGGAAGTCCTGATGGGCCCTCTGAGAGGCGGTCTTACAATACAAACATGTAAAAGCTATGTTTGTCTATAGTCCAAAACGTATGAGTGACTGGTCCCTCTCTGAGCCAGATAACAACACAATGTTTCTATTGATGAATGACCAAATCATTACGCGTACTTGAAACACAACCCCTGGTCTAATGACTCTTAATAAACATGCACACACACAGTGTTTCTCACAGGAATTTGGGAGACTGTGTCGTGGACCCTGGACCTTCTAGGGGGGTCCGGGGAATGCTCCCCCGGAAGATTTTTTTTTAAATGTTTAAGTAAAATTCATCAATCTGGTGCACTTTGAGAAGAAAACTAAGGCTAAATCAACTGTTTCCTATGTAAGCTATTTAGTACTATTTTCTGGAATAATTTATAGACACAGAATGACCAAAAAGCAGAAAGAAGAAATGTACATGTTTAAAAAATCCAGTCAGCTTTGGGAATTTTCCCTTCGTTTGTATTTATTAATGGCCCAATATAGGCCCCTGATCTTCGTAGCCCCGAACAATGTTATTTAAAAAATAGCAAAAGTGTACTGACGAATGAAAGGCCCCTGATATATATATTTTTTTCCTAAATAACATTTTTCGGGGCCTAAATTGAGCCAGTAAAAAAAATAAAATAAAAAAAATACGTTTTTATATTTTTTGGGTGCAGCCCCCCTCTGCCTTGGGCCCCCCAAGCCTGTTCGCAGTCCTACGGCCCTGAACGGAACTGACCATCGTCAGATGCTCATAATTACCGAGTAGGTAATGCGTCAGTTGAATGTTGAATGCGTCATAATACAATACAATGCAGCCTCTGAATGGGCGCATAGGCTACTGGAGCACTGTCAGACAGTAATATGTGTAAAACACATAGTCACTGTAGTAGTAACGTTCAGTTATTATAACTACAGTAGGAACCGTTGCTCTACAATGAACTGGCGACTTTTTTTTTTTTTTTCTTAAATGAACTGGCGACTTGATCAGAGTGTAGCGCGGCCAGATGACAGCTAACGTAGGCTCCAGCCTGCGCCCCGTCAAAGGTAATGTTATGAATAAACAAGTAGTAGGGTAGGCCTAATTGTTTCAGCCTCCCTCTGTAGTTTTACTCTCACCATTCTTAGAAAAACTGTTTTTGATGTCCTGGGCCCCTGCTCTGCTGCTCATAGCCTACTCTGGTCTCCTTCTCATCTCTTTTCTGGTGTGCGAGCTTGTGCTTTTTTGGGGCATCCTCGCCTGCTGGAGTTCACTTCGCTCGCGCTCACTTAATTCCAATGAGGAAGAACGAACCGCGGGGTGGACCAAACCATTTTTTAAGAAGGGGCCAAGGGGGTTATTGAAATGATTACAATTAGAATATTGTATGACTTGTGGCTTTGTTCTAATTCGGACTCATTCGTATGATTATATATTAGTTCACTGTATAGGCCTACACAATAATTTTGTCATAGATTCTACTGGGAGCTGTGTGGGCCCTAGCTGGCTGTGGGCCCTTATAATCGTCATAACCTTTACCCCTTAACGACGGCGCTTGTGTGTGTGTGTGTGTGTGTGTGTGTGTGTGTGTGTGTGTGTGTGTGCGCGCGCTTATGTTGGCATCCAGTGAACATTAATCCCACGTGAAATGAATGGACATCAGCCCACTGTGACCATCAGTCATCCAAAAGGAGAAACTGTTTGGGAAGAATGTCATCTGTTAGACGGAGAATGTTATTATACAAGACTAGCAAGTAGCTGACATTTGTAGACAGTCTTAAAGGAAGCTCAACATGTGGTTAGCCTGTTAGCGGATTGGTTGTGAACAGTGTACAATATTTTCACTTGATTAAAATAACTGAGACGCTACCCTAACCACTTTTACATGCTCACACAGGGCTGTATGCATGGAAAGACAATGGCTAATCAGTGTGCTATTTAGTGTTTTGTTTTTCACAACTGGCAACCGACATTTCTCAATCATATGACTATGAGTCCGCTTTTTCAAAACTCCTCACAGTCAGAACAGTAGAAGTCTAAACTAAACTTTGGATCAGTTCTCAGGTCACACACAATGCATTCAGTGACCTCATCTTTCAAATTTCATAGACTGTAAACATCAGGAAATAAATCTAAAGAACAAATGCATAAACTCAATGAAAAGACAAGGGGAAAGGCGGCTGGTCTGGCAGAATGTTTTGTTATTGTGCAGGATAATCTCAATTCCTCTTCAGTCATAAACAGCCTGTCCTAGGTCACAGTCACTTCTCCTTCTATAACTTACATGACCCCACGGAGGAATTTTTTATGTGGTGGACATTTTGTGACAAGCAGCCACATGATCAGACATCCCTTCTGAACATGTTGATGACGACCTGATGTTTGAATGCACAAGACGGGCTCGTGAGTGTGTAATGTAAAAAATGGAGAGACAAAGTTCTACTGTGGGAAAACAAATATTGTGACTGTTGGGGACAAGAGTTGACCCTGAGATGTATGAATGTAAATGTTTTTGTTGCATTAGTTTTGGATGCGTGATTAGCTGCTGTGCTAAGCTAACCACGTCCGTAAAGAGAACCAGAACTGTGTGACCTTGGAAAAAGTGAACTCAATTCACAACTAGAACTGTTGGATCGGGCGTCATCGTCCGCGGCGCCGGCACCTCGCTTCACGGAATCCGGGGATGTAAAGTTTTTGAATGTGGGATGTTTGGTTTGGGAGTTATAGACCAAAAGGCCAAAAAAAATCGCAGAGTTTAGTTTAGTTTAGTTTAGTTTGTTAGTTTATTTCGATCAAACAGATTCATAACATTACATTCATAAGTAAAAAATAAAAAAATAAAATAAAAATAAAAAATAAAAAAAACACACAAAAGAAAAACACAAAGTTATCAATTTATACATTATTTCTTATAAATAGTATTGATCGAAAAGGTGTAGGCTGAAGCCTTAGCTTATTGCGCCTACCCTTTTTACATTGTTTATTTATTCATTCATTTTTCGTTGGTCCCTCAGGATTTTATTTAATTATTATATGTATATATATATATATATATATAATATATATATATATAATATATTATATATATATATATATATATATATATATATATATATATATATATATAATATATATATATATATATATATATATATTTGTTTTAATAATTTGTTTGATAGTTATTGTAAATATTATTGCTATAATTAATTCCTGTATGTTAAACATATTACATGTAAAGTTAAGACAAAATAAATCCACCATACATATTCACATTGCCATTCATGCCTCACTTTTATATTTGTTGAGCATCTTATTTTTCAGTATTTTTTTAAATCTTTGTACCGTGTCACACGTTTTAATTTCTTCATCCAAGACATTCCACATGTTTACTCCTTGTACCGATATACATCTTTGTTTAACATTTGTTCTTATATTTATCTTGGTAAACATGCACATTCCCCTTAGTTCATACTTGCTCTGTCTAATCTGAAACAACTTCTGGATACAGTCTGGAACTATCCTGTTTTTGACTTTATACATTATTTGCATTGTTTTGAACTCCACTAAGTCTCTAATTTTAGTGCGTTTGAGTTTATAAATAATGTATTGGTTGGTTCAAGATATTCTGCTCTATTAATATTCTGATTGCCCTCTTTTGTAAAATAAAAATAGGGTTGGTAACAGGTTTTGTACGTGTTTCCCCATATTTCCACACAAGTATGTAATGTATGGTAATATTAAGGAACAGTAAACATGTGTAATGATTTTGAATTGAGTACATCTTTTGTTTTATATATACTCAACAAAAATATAAACGCAACATTTTGTTTTTGCTCCCATTTTTCATGAGATGGACTTAAAGATCTAAAATTCATTCCAGATACACAATTGTACCATTTCTCTCAAACATTGTTCACAAATCTGTCTAAATGTGTGGTAGTGAGCACTTCTGCTTTGCTGAGATAATATCCATCCCTCAACACCGTCACAGGTGTGTGGCCACTATCCCAAAGAATGCTCGAGATTTTGAACATCATGACTATAGGTGCGCAACATGGTTGTTGTGGCACATTTATGACTGACTCCACAATAAAAGGCCACCCATGAAAATGGTAGGCAAGTTTTGTTCTCCACAGTCACAAATGCCCACGAGATGCCAGCAATGCACTTGGAGTGGAGGCGATGCACAATTGGCATGGGGCTGACAGCAGGAATGTCAACCAGATCTGTTGCTCGTGCATTGAATGTTCATTTCTCCACCATAAGCCGTCTCCAGCAACTTCGCACAGCCATTGAAGAGGAGTGGACCAACATTCCACAGGCCACAATTGACAATCTGATAAACTCTATGCGAAGAAGATGTTTTGCACTGCATGAGGCTAATGGTGGTCACACCAGATACTGACTGGTTCTGAGTCCCCAGACCCCCAATAAAGCAAAAAAATGCACATTTCAGAGTGGCCTTTTATTGTGGACAGTCTAAGGCACACCTGTGCACTAATCATTATGTCAGATCAGCATCTTGATGTGGCACACCTGTGAGGTGGGATGGATTATCTCAGCAAAGCAGAAGTGCTCACTATCACACATTTAGACAGATTTGTGAACAATGTTTGAGAGAAATGGTACAATTGTGTATCTGGAATGAATTTTAGATCTTTAAGTCCATCTCATGAAAAATGGGAACAAAAACAAAAGTGTTGCGTTTATATTTTTGTTGAGTGTAGTATTGCGGTGGACATGGATACTTTTCTTTTTACTTGTTTTATATGTGGTTTCCAGCATAATTTGTGGTCTATGATCACTCCTAAGAATTTGTTTTCATAGACTCTTTCTATTTCAACATGGTCTATCATGATTTTTATTTCATGTTTGATTTTTTTGTATCCAAATATAATGATCTTAGTTTTCTTTAAGTTTAGAGACAACTTATTAATATCAAACCATCGTTTTAGGATTTTCAGTTCTTTCTCCACTGTATCCAAAAGCTGCCTCAGATCCCCTCCAGAACAAAATAAATATTTTGAAAGATGCTCAAGTGTGTTTTTGGCGCCCCCTTTTGGATCAATTTAACAAAAATTTAGAACCAACCTGACAACCGTAGGACAAACACATGTGTGAAGTTTGGTGTTGATAGGATGAATCGTTTTGGATTTAGGAGCAGTTTGGTACAAGGTAGCTAATGTGCAAATCTTTAAAGCGCTACCGTTTGGTCTTACAATGGTCGTAGAAAAATTCTTTGTACAACTTTTTCTCGTGGGAGTCGGTAGAGCATAATGCTTTTGGTTTCGTCCAAATCGGGCAAAAACTGTAGGAGGAGTGTGTTTTGGTGACTGACACAGTTTTTGCGATGTAGCGAAAAAAAATCCCATACGCAAATGGGCGTGGCCTATCTCAAAAGATGCAGCTGACTTGTGGGCATCTGTGGTTATAAAGTTTTTGACTGTGGGATGTTCGGTGTGGAAGTTATATTCCCAAAGGCGTTTTCTTTGCATTTTGTGGTTTTGGTGCCCCCTATGGATGACATTCGCAAAACTACGTTAGATAGAAAGATGCAGCTCAATGTACCGAACAAGTGGATGTCAAGTTTTTGAATTTGCGATGTTTGGTTGGGGAGTTATGAGCAAAATCAGATTGTCAGCCTCTCCATTGTAAAGACACTTTTTTTAATTTTCCCGCCAAAACACTTCGAAACAAGAAGTAAAAGTGAAAAACTAATTTGTTTAATAAGTCCGGCATACATTGGAATATCTTGGCCATATTTTTTTTATAGACTCAGGTATGCCCCATAATAGTCTCCCTTGAGTTTCAAGAAAATCCCTTTTTTTATTTTTTTTAAGGGATTTTCGCAAATCTTTAAAGCGCTACCGTTTGGTCTTCCGATGGTCGTAGAAGAATTATTTGACCAAATTTTGCTCGTGGGAGTCAGTAGAGCATAATGCTTTTGGTTTTGCCCAAATTGGGGCGAAAACTGTAGGAGGAGTATGTTTTGGTGACTGACACAGTTTTTGCGATGTAGCGAAAAATGTATATACACGCAAATGGGCGTGGCCAATCTCAAAAGATGCAGCTGACTTGTGGGCATCTGTGGATATAAAGGTTTTGACTGTCGGACTTTCGGTGCGGAAGTTATAGCCCAAAACGCCTTTTCCTTTGTTGTAGCGCCACCTAGTGGCCGGCATGTCTGATTTTTTTGTCTGCGTACGTGGCACGGACCTGGATAAGCCATGCAAGTGGCATGTCACAACCCTTTTCGGTTTGGGCTGCAGCACCACTTTTACGCATGGAAGAATAATCATAAGAACTAGAACTGCAAGCAGTTGTGAACGGGGGCCAAGCCTCCCACGCGACTCGCGATCGGGCGTCGTCGTCCGCGGCACCGGCCCCTCGCTTCACGGAATCCGGGGATGTAACGTTTTTGAATGTGGGATGTTTGGTTTGGGAGTTAAAAAATTGCAGAGAAAGATGCTCAAGTGTGTATTTGGCGCCCCCTTTTGGAGCAATTTAAGGAAAAAGTAGAACCAACCTGAGAACCATAGGACAAACAGCGTGTGTGAAGTTTGGTGTTAATAGGATGAATCGTTATGGATTTAGGAGCAGTTTGGTACAAGGTAGCTAATGTGCAAATCTTTAAAGCGCTACCGCTTGGTCTTCCGATGGTCCTAGAAAAATTATTTATACAACTTTTGCTCGTGGGAGTCGGTAGAGCATAATGCTTTTGGTTTCGTCCAAATCGGGCTAAAACTGTAGGAGGAGTATGTTTTGGTGAACAACACAGTTTTTGCGATGTAGCGAAAAATGTATATATACGCAAATGGGCGTGGTCTATCTCAAAAGATGCGTCTGGCTTGTGTGAATCTGTGGGTATAAAGTTTTTGACTGTCGGAGGTTTGGTGTGCAAGTTATACACATTTTCGTTTTTTTGTAGCGCCACCTAGTGGCCGACATGTCTGATTTTTTTTGTCTGCATACCAGGCACGGACCTGAATCTAGTCATGCAAGTGGCATGTCCCTACCCTTTACGGTTTGGGCTGCAGCACCAGTTTTACGTAAGGAAAAATAATCCCAGCAAAAACAATAGGGTTCCCTGCCCAGCAGGGCTATGGAACCGCGTTGCTCTGCAAAACGCGGTCCCAGGCCCTTCTCGGGCTTGGTCCTCTGCAAAACGCAGTCCCAGGCCCTTCTCGGGCTTGGCCCCCTAATAATCCCAGCAAAAACAATAGGGTTCCCAGCAGGGCTATGGAACCGCGTTGCTCTGCAAAACGCGGTCCCAGGCCCTTCTCGGGCTTGGCCCCCTATAAAAAAATTAAAACAAACACTAAATATAACCAACTGTAGGCAACAACAAGCCTGTAATATCAATGACATGTTACACATGGTGTAACATGCAGTTCTTTTTCACCATGAAAAAGAACTGCCTTTAGCTTTTTAACTTAGGGTCACAACCCAGCCATGGGCCGTGGGAGAGTTTGTATGGATCCCTAAGAGGGGCAACAAATAAATGAATTATTAATCGCCTGCTGTCAACTACACACAGTCTCTCAGTAAAATGTATATTGGGTCGCACAACCCAAGCTGCCCACAAATAGTGTTACTACTGCAAGAAACACTCTTCATTCTTTCCACAAGCTGTGGTCTACGATGAAAAAAGAGCGTACTGTGGAGGCATGCTGTATGAGAATAGCTGCTCCATGTTACCTCACAGTGGAGAAAAGTGTCTGTGTGATGTTGGAAATGTGGAAATGTGTGAATAAACTATATAATGGCCTACTGACAGCTGACTAAATGTCTGTGCATAGAGCGGTTGGGGCACACAATCTCACAAACAGGATCTTTCCATATGGAAACAGAGCAGAGTGAAAGGCTCATAACCACATCATTGCGTTTGCGTTTGTACATCCTGAGCCCCAGTTGGGCGCGGAGACAGAAAAAACACACTCTTTGGAAAAGAGATTTTTCCTCAGTTTTCCACTAGTTGGGGAGGAGCACTGATGTAAAAGTGAAGATTGGTAAACTAAAAAGATTAACTTTCTAAATTTCCTTCACTCAGTTGCGACATCCTCTTTCCTCCCCCTCTCAAACCCTTTCTGAACACCATTTCTCCTCACCTTTTTTTTTATCAAATAACTACAGTAAAAGGTCATAAAATGACAAAAAACAGAAGATTGTCTACAGATTGCTGGTAGCATGTTGTGCAGGTTATTTTTTACAGTGAAAATGTACAGAGGTGACTCGGCACAATTTTTTGATTTTTACTATCCCGTTAAATTACCATAAATGGCCAGTAAGGAGCTAATAATACATCAGTTTCCATGTCATTATGGTGGCTCACTACAAAACCATTTGTGCTATTCCAGTAATTGCAAAGAAAATAACTAATCTGGTCTACTGTTTGTTTTATCAACCAAATTACAGAATAAAGGTGTTACGTCACTTTAAGGCACTTAACAATCATGAAAAAGGATATATTACTTCAGTTTTATGTCTGAACACCTAAAATCCTATAATAATAAATAATAATAATACATTTTATTTAAAGGCGCCTTTCACGACTCTCAAGGACACCATACAATCAGATAAATACAGTACAATCAATTGAATTAAAAACAGTTAAAATATGGTCATATGTTGGTTTTAACAAATAGCGATAGTAAAACATATGTGATGAACTGCACATTTTGTACCACACTCGCTGCATGGGCCTGTGCGCCCCCTCCCTCTTTCTTCTGCTTTTATACATCATGCATGTTTTGAACTAAAGTGCCACTCCAACTTTTTCCAAGCCACAATTTTCCTTCTGACACCACAAACACCAGTGACATGAGGCAAGGTACACACACACACACATACACACACACACCACACAATTCGGTAAACATTTTGAAAGACAATCTTGCCCTCAGTGTGCCTCTCTGAGATGTGTCAATAACAGCTTTTTGCATCACAGGAAGAAGAGTGGAGTGTTGATAGCATACTTGCACTATGAGTGATAGATGTGGTTTGACTTTCAAGCGGTGAGGAGATGGACTAAGGGCCAGTTTGTATTCATGGTGCCAAGCAACAAAACAGAAGCTGCAGAAGCAGCAGAAGCAGAAGCATCTCTGAAGCCAAATGGGGGCCGGCTGTGTTCTGTGTTTTCAACCACTGCTGGGTGCTACTGACAACAGTGCTGTTATTATGTGTTTTTCCACCCTGCAATTAGAACTGCCTAAGAAGTTTTTTTTCAAAAACACATCGAAGTCAGAGAAGCATGTTTTTGTGTGTTATTGTGTGGCCAGACACATCCAGTCTGGATCTCACAGAGACTTTATTCTGCAAAAGGATTCTTTTTATATTAACAGTTAAATGCTGTTTTTATAAATAACAGGTTAATGCTGTTAAAATCCTGCTGTAAATCTACAGCAATTGTTTACAGTGTGGGTATGCAGCCAACACAGCACAGGAAGTTGGCTCTCTCTATCTCCCCATCAGCTAGCGCCGCTCATGTCCTAAAGAATAGGCCTATGTTGTTTCTGCAAACTGCTTATCCGAGTTCAGCAGGTGGAAACCATAGCGACAGACTTGACAGGCGCCCTCCTCTTCCACCTTTCACTTCCTGAGGAAACTCTCACCTCATTGGTCCCTTCCTGAATGATCTGGGCCTCTCCATATTATTACTGTGTGGGGGGGGGGGAGGTCACACTGCATGGTCTTCATCCAAAAAACATTAAAGGTGAGGTAAGCAGTTTATTTGTGTTAATATATGTGTATATCACTCCATATTCCTACAGCAATCACTTCAACAGAGTGCGGACGTCATATCACAGGTCTCCAAGTCATTCTGATTTGCAGTAATAGCCCAATTAAAATGTTGTAGTATTCCCGATTTTTTTATCCAATTAGGAGAGAGAACGCTACTAACTGTCACTGACACTCAACAAAAATATAAACGCAACACTTTTGTTTTTGCTCCCATTTTTCATGAGATGGACTTAAAGATCTAAAATTCATTCCAGATACACAATATTACCATTTCTCTCAAACATTGTTCACAAATCTGTCTAAATGTGTGATAGTGAGCACTTCTGCTTTGCTGAGATAATCCATCCCACCTCACGGTGTGCCACATCAAGATGCTGATCTGACATCATGATTAGTGCACAGGTGTGCCTTAGACTGTCCACAATAAAAGGCCACCCTGAAATGTGCAGTTTTGTCTCACAGCAAAATGCCACAGATGCCACAAGCATTGAGGGAGCGTGCAATTGGCATGCTGACAGCAGGAATGTCAACCAGATCTGTTGCTCGTGCATTGAATGTTCATTTCTCCACCATAAGCCGTCTCCAAAGGCGTTTCAGAGAATATGGCAGTTAGGGTTGCAAAATTCCGGGAATTTTCAATGTGGGAAACTTTCCATGGGAATTAACGGGAATTTATGGGAATTATCGGAATTTTGGGAATTAACGGGAATAAACGGGAATATGGTCAATTTAAAGCAACCCAAATGCACTAAATCCTTCTAACTATGTTATTTCAGTACTGGCAAACGTTCTAGACAGTAAAAAGCAGTTTTTTCAACAAGTATTATAATATTTATGAACATTTAATTTCAAATCAGATGATTTTTAAAGCCTAAACTTGATATCATACATTGATTTTTACTAGACCAGGTTTACAGAGGCTTAAACAGTGGTTTTAAATATTGTTTGGGAAAATATATTTTAGCATAATCTTGCCGTAAAGGTTCAGTAAGCGGAATGGTCAGTTTAACTAACTTCCTGTCACTGATGCAGTTAGCAGTCCCTTCCCTCGTCCCCACGTCACCACATTAATGCACTGCGGTCTTCAAACAGCGAGTTATCTAGCATCATCTCAGATAAGTAAGTGTGATAAAACATGATAAAAACCATCAAAACAGACATTGGGAAGGATTTGTACCTGCTCAACATTGTAGGCACATAAACATTCACCCATCTGTAACTCTAAGCGTGCACCGGCAGTGAGATGGGTGCCGGTTTATAGCGTTCTCTCTTGTGATTGGTTATCAGTAGTGGGATCCCCGAAAAGTTTATTTGCCGTTTACATGCAGAGCTGGTGACTGAGAGATCGGCTTTATGAAACACGCCCATTATGTAAGTGATCACTGTATGAATAAAGAGCGATTTAACACTTATATTAACATAAATAAATCGCTTACTTCACCTTTAAAACAACCAGATTTCATGCAAGTACACTGCTTACTGCAGGGGTTGAGGCCACGCCCCCTACATGCACTGTGCATTCCTCCATCACATGGGGGCATTTTACTTAATTTATTGAATGGGTGGGGTGAGACTGATGAGTAATATTTTACTCAACATTCATCTTTCTGTTTTCAGTAAAATTATTGATTGTTCATAAAATAATCAAAACTTGATAAATTTTTACTTACAAATAAATCTGTTCAAATGTGATGTTTTTTTAATTGTATTAGTTTCCATGAATGTCTCTCTGCCTATGACAAAATATAGTGTTTATGTTCAGATTTATGTTTGGATATGAAAAAAAATCATTTAAATGACCGCCATTTAGTTCATTCCTATAATTCCCAATTTTGAATATTCCCAAAATTCCCGAGCGAAAGTTCCCGTGTAAAGTTTCCGGAAATTTGCCGGAAACTTTCCACCCCTTTGCAACCCTAATGGCAGTACATTCAACCGGCCTCACAACCGCAGACCACGTGTAACCACACCAGCCCAGGACCTCCACATCCAGCAGGTTCACCTCCAAGATCATCTGAGACCAGCCACTGAGACAGCTGCTGAAACAATTGGTTTGCATAACCAAACAATTTCTGCACAAACTGTCAGAAACCGTCTCAGGGAAGCTCAACTGCATGCTCGTCGTCCTCATCGGGGTCTTGACGTTTCAGCAAGATAATGCACGGCCCATGTTGCAAGGATCTGTACACAATTCTTGGAAGCTGAAAATGTCCCAGTTCTTGCATGGCCAGCATACTCACCGGACATGTCACCCATTGAGCATGTTTGGGATGTGCTTGACCGGCGTATACGACAGCATGCACCACTTCCCACTAATATCCAGCAACTTCGCACAGCCATTGAATGGACCAACATTCCACAGGCCACAATTGACAATCTGATAAACTCTATGCGAAGAAGATGTGTTGCACTGCATGAGGCTAATGGTGGTCACACCAGATACTGACTGGTTCTGAGTCCCCAGACCCCCAATAAAGCACAAAAATGCACATTTCAGAGTGGCCTTTTATTGTGGACAGTCTAAGGCACACCTGTGCACTAATCATGATGTCAGATCAGCATCTTGATGTGGCACACCTGTGAGGTGGGATGGATTATCTCAGAAAAGCAGAAGTGCTCACTATCACACATTTAGACAGATTTGTGAACAATGTTTGAGAGAAATGGTAATATTGTGTATCTGGAATGAATTTTAGATCTTTAAGTCCATCTCATGAAAAATGGGAGCAAAAACAAAAGTGTTGCGTTTATATTTTTGTTGAGTTTACTATATACACTCCGTGGTCTCACTGCCGGTGCACTCCAGAGCAACAGATGGGTGAATGTGTATGCGCCAACAATGGCGGAGCCGGTAAAAATCCTTCCCAATGTCTGTTTTGATGGTTTTTATCATGTTTTATCCGGTTTTATCACACTTATGGATCTGAGATTATGCTAGATAACTTGCAGCTTGAAGACCGCAATGCATTAATGTGGTGACGTAGGGACGACCGAGGGGACTGCTAACTGCAGTAACTGACAGGAAGTTAGCTAAAAGAACCATTCCGCTTACTGAACCTTTACATTTAAATTCCGGTAAATTACCGGAAACTTTCCACGGAAACTTTCGCTTGGGAATTTTGGGAATATTCAAAATTGGGAATTATAGGAATTAACTAAATGGCAGTCATTTAAATTAGTTATTTTTCATATCCATACATTAATCTAAACATATAAACATTATGTTTTGTCATAGGCAGACATCCATGCAGACTTATACAATAAAAAAACATTACATTTGAACAGATTTATTTGTAAGTAGAACTTTATCAAGTTTTGATTATTTTATGAACAATCAATAATTTCACTGAACAACAAAAAGATGAATGTTGAGTAAAATATTACTGTCTGACCCAACCCATTCAATAAATAAAGTAAAAAAAAAACCATGTGATGGAATGCACAGTGCATGTAGGGGGCGTGGCCTCACTACCCCTGCAGTAGTGCTAAGTGCAACTTGCCAAGTGTACTTGCATGAAATCTGGTTGTTTTAGTCAAGATTATGCTAAAATATATTTTCCCCAACTACAATCATATGAAAAAGTTTGGGAACCCCTCTCAGCCGGCATTATAATTGACTCTGCTTTCACAAAAAAAAGATAAAAGTGGTATGTCTTTAATTTACCAGGAACAGCTAAGTACTGGGATGTTTTCCAAACAAAGATTTTTTGAAAAGCAGTATTTGGTTGAATGAAATAAAATAAAATGTGAAAAACTGGCTGTGCAAACATATGGGTAACCTTGTGGTTTTGTTGATTTTAATGCCTGTAACAGCATGTAAAACTGATGACTTTAAACGCAAAGTTGGTTGGACTATGTTGTTAAGCCTTGAACCTCATAGAATTGTCTTTTTAATCATGAGAAAATGTATTTTAGGTGCCTAAATGCAAGTTGCACTTCTCTTTGACTCTCTGCTGAAGTGAGACAGAATGGGATCATCAAAACAGCTCCCAAAAGATCTTAAAAACAAAGATTATTCATTGTCATGGTTTAGGGGAAGGCTACAAGAAGCTTTCCCAAAGGTTTCAATTGTCAATTTCTACTGTAAGGAACGTTGTCAGGGAATGGAAGGACACAGGCACAGTTGCAGTTAAACCCAGGTCTAGCAGACCAAGAAAAGTACAAGAGCGGCATATGCGGCGGATTGTGAGAATGGTTGCACACAACCCAAAGATCACCTCCAAAGACCTGCAAGAACATCTGGCTGCAGATTGTGTATCTGTACATGGTTCTACAATTCAGTGCAATTTGCACCAAAACATCTGTATGGCCGGGTGATGAGAAGGAAGCCCTTTCTGCGCCCACGCCATAGATACAGTTGCATGGAGTATGCAAAAGCTCATTTAGACAAGCCAGCTTCATATTGGAAGAAAATGCTTTGGACTGATGAGACAAAAATTAAGTTATTTGGTCTTTATAAAAAGCAGATGTTTTGGTGCAAATTGCGCTGAATTGTTGAACGATGTACAGATACACAATCTGCAGCCAGATGTTCTTGCAGGTCTTTGGAGGTGATCTTTGGGTTGTGTGCAACCATTCTCACAATCCTCCACCTATGCCGCTCCTGTTTTTTTCTTGGTCTGCCATGCCTGAGTTTAACTGCCACTATGCCTGTGTCCTTCCATTTCCTGACAACGTTCCCTACAGTCGAAATTGACAATTGAAACCTTTGGGAAAGCTTCGTGTAGCCTTCCCCTAAACCATGACAATGAACAATCTTTGTTTTTCAGATCTTTTGGGAGCTGTTTTGATGATCCCATTCTGTTTCACTTCAGCAGAGAGTCAAAGAGAAGTGCAACTTGCATTTAGGCACCTAAAATACATTTTCTCATGATTAAACAGACAATTATATGAGGTTCAAGGCTTAACAACATAATCCAACCAACTGTGTGTTTAAAGTCATCAGTTTTACATGCTGTTACAGGCATTAAAATCAACAAAACCACAAGGGTACCCATATTTTTGCACAGCCAGTTTTTCACATTTTATTTTATTTCATACAACCAAATACTGCTTTTCAAAAAATCTTTGTTTGGAAAACATCCCAGTACTTAGCTGTTCCTGGTAAATTAAAGACATACCACTTTTATCTTTTTTTTGTGAAAGCAGAGTCAATTATAATGCCGGCTGAGAGGGGTTCCCAAACTTTTTCATATGATTTGTATATTTAAAATCAATGTTTAAGCCTCTGTTAACCTGGTCTAGTAAAAAGCAATACATGATATCAAGTTGGGTGTCTCAATAAGCTTTGAAAAAAATCTGATTTGAAGTTAAATGAAAAAACTGCTTTTTACAGTGTCGAACGTTTGCCAGGACTGAAATAACATAGTTAGAAGGATTTAGTGCATTCGGTTTGCTTTATATTGAGTAAATTCCCGTTTTTTTCCCATTAATTCCCAATAATTCCCGTTAATTCCCATGGAAAGTTTCCAATTTTGAAAATTCCTGAAATTTTGCAACCCTAGTTGGGAGTATTTTCACTCTGCTTGTGTGCTGATTTACTTCTTTCCTCGCATCTTAAGGCCAAAGCAAACGTGTGGTCCAGAGTAAATGTAACACTGTTGTGTACTCTTACTGTAATATAAACCAATGCAGTGTGCTTCTGAAATTGTGACGGACCGCCTGTGCGAGTGTGTGCGCACAGCCTTTTTTTCTGGGGCGTCATCTGGATTCTATGAGCCTCACTGTTTATATCAGACTCCATTAGAGAGCATATGTTCACGTCTAGTTAATATGTATACAAAGGCCCGGAGAGAGAGAGGGAGAGAGAGAAAGAGATATCACAGTTAAATAATTAGTTTATTCTCTGCCGATACATTCATTCTGTTTGTTCTATCTTTATCATCCTGAATTAAAAAAAAGATAGGAGTACATTCACCTCCTCCAATATTCTCTGAAGTGCATTTATTTTGTCCCCTTGGTGCCCCCCCCCCCCCCCCCCGGTCTGTCTGTGAAGTGAGGGGGTGGGGTGAGGTGACAGAGGGCAGATGTTTCCTCCCCCAGCTTTGAAGATGATAGTAAAGATGGAGGGAGGAATAGTGGAAAGGGTAAAGCCTGTTGCTTTTAGGAGGGTTGGAAGTTTGCTTTCTTTCTTTTTTACGAGAGAGGCCAACCAACCTCCTGCTGCAGCCACAAACCCTTAATGTGGAGCTAACAACTCATTCAGTCAGAGGTGCCTTACATTTTCTCTAACAACACTGCCATGATCAGTAGGCCATTTTGCAATGAGTTTGTCTGACCTGACTGAACTTCACTGGAGTTTACAGTCCATATTTACACAGTGCTGTGGTGATCAGCAAAGTTATTTATTTTCTTTCTTTGGCCTGAATGCTGTGTGTGTGTGTGTGTGTGTGTGTGTGTGTGTGTGTGTGTGTGTGTGTGTGTGTGGTGTGTGCGTGCGTGGTGCGTGTGTGTGTGTGTGTGTGGTGCGTGCGTGTGCGTGCGTGCGTGCGTGCGTGCGTGCGTGCGTGCGTGCGTGCGTGCGTGCGTGCGTGCGTGCGTGCGTGCGTGCGTGCATGCGTGTGCTTGTGTGTTGAAGCTACATATTGCCACTGTGTGGTTAAGACACGACTTTGTCAAAGTAATGATAAGAATTTGATAAGAGTGTTGCAGTGGACGAAACCTCCTGAACACTAATATATTCATGTGAAAAGTGTCTCCACATTAAAAATGACCTGCTGTTTGGAATACTATATTCAATGAATACTAACTAAATTGTATTCAATGTTTCTGAAAACTTACATTGTAGGGTGCACCCACCGGCTATATGGTTAAAGGGGAACTCCACATCAAAGTCTGTTTATGGGCCTTTATGGGAAGTACACTGCTAATGTTGACAACAGCTGTATGAAACCTTTTTGTGGCTCTAGAGAGGGAGCTGTGTGAAAATTCCAAGTTTGAAAATCTCTGTGGCCCGCTCCTCATCTCCGCTTGAGGCAAGGGGCTGCACGCTACATTAACCACTACTAGCAGTTTGGTCACTACTCTGACCAAACTGGGTGGGATTGGGTTGCATTGTGGGTAATGTCGGCACCAGCTGTTGACCAGAAAGAAGAATAAAAAAACGATTTCTCTGTTTCTGCTGCATTGATATTTGTATCCTTTTTTTAATGAAACTTAATAATTTCCATAAACCTCAGACAAAAACATTCAAACATATTGTCATGACACATCATGTAAATAAATGAAACTTTGTTCAAATGTTGGTCTTTATTGTTATGAAATGTATTGGCATAATAGAGGCTTTTATATTATTTCAAGGGTTTTGTTTGTTATGTGCCCTCCTTTGATTTTAAAAAGCCCAGTGTAGACTTAACAGATGACATGTGGAGAGGAAGAGCGGCTGCATAGACATTCCAGAGGAGGAACCTCCCACACACATTGTAGGATACTGTCTCACATACTGTCATTCCACCCAGAGTTCCAAACAAAAGCTTTCTAAAGGGCTGATATAATATACTATAGGAGCAACAATAGCAACAGTATAATTTTAGATAAAAGGATCAAATTAAGCCTGTTTGCACAATAAAACCAAACGTTTAAACTAGTGGTGGGCAGTTATCGGCGTTAACGTGCTGCGTTAACGCCAGACTCTTATCGGCGATATATTTTTCCACCTCCTGTTCGGCTCAGGGGAGATGGTTCCCTCCAGGGCCGATGGCTGTTCGCCGTCGGGGTGAACCCCCTTCCGTGTGTTCTCTGGTCGGGTAATAATAGCCGGGGGCCGTTGTTGACACTTGAGGAGCCTTTATTGCAGGAGCGAAGCTTCTCTCACACACCCGCCGCTCTCTCTCTCTATCACTTGCCCACGACACACACCACCTGCGCACACGCATCTCACGGTGCGTGAGATGCCCTATTCCCAAAAAGGGCCCAAATTAAATATTTTGATCCAAGTGAAATAAACTGAGCGTTATTGTGTCAAACAGCAACCGCAAATAACTGCCACCTCCATGCAGCGCAGCCAGTGTGTGGTCCGCACTGAATGCGGTGCTGGAAAACTTGGAAAGTCACGTAAAGAAGCCAGGCTGACTTCGGGCACATTCGCTCCGAGCCAACGACAGTTAAGAAGCCTTTATTATGGAATATGGGATTGAGATTCAAAAGCCGATCATTTTATTGTATTTGCCAACTACAGCCCATGCTTTTTTTTCTCTTTTTTTTTCTCCCCACCTCAGACTCGATCGGTTTAAATTGTGGCCCGCCTATTTAATTACTTTCAGTTATGAAAATGTGTTTTAAACTTGTGGAAAATAAATCCTTACAATCATATGGTAACTGTGACTGTTTTACAATAAGCATTAAGCGCTGGTTCTTGGCATTATTGCGCTGCACCGTTATTCTGCAGACAGGTGCGCTGCATTCTAAAAATAGAAAAAAGTTTAACGAGGAATCGATTGTCCTCGAGGAATGCAAGCGATCACTCGAGTAGCGAAAACACTACTCGTGCCTATCCCTAACAGTTTGTAAACACAAGTACATCTTGTTTAACATTATTTATTTTCATCACCAATTATCATAGTAGAACAGCTTCCTCAAGCAGTTTGTGATGCATGTTGGAAACAGGAGATGAGCCCCTGGTCTGATGCGCCACCTGGCTTGAGAAACACGTTCTCAAAGACTTACTTTGAGTCATTATTTAGGGAGCACACACATATTATGAATGAATTCAAATGAGCCATTTTAATCTAGATTAATCTAGATTAATTCCAAAATTCAATGAGATTAATCTAGATTAAAAAAATTAATCTATGCCCACCTCCAGTTTAAACATTAATGCTATCGTTCACTTTAACACTTCAAAATATATGAATCTATTAAATATACATTTCTCAGGCTGATGGCCACAATCCAGGCTAGGAATTGAAGCCTATAGGTGCATAGATGGTTTGTCAATGAGACACAGCGTGACCATGGATTAAGCTGTGGGGGAAAAAGCAAACAAGGGAAAGAAATGGAGATTAGAGAATAACAGAAGGGGGAGAAAGTCAGATCAGTTACATTGATTTACTTTAAAAAAAGCCAGCTCACCTTTTATCATGACCTTGGCCAGTGCCTCACTGGAGCCGATGTGGTTGGTGGCCACGCATTTGTAGGATCCGCTGTCGCTCAGTTTAACATGGGCTATGACCAGCGTTCCATCCCTCCTGCTCTCTGCTCCTGGAGGCAGGCCCCCCCTGCCCGCCCGGCTCCACTCAAACTGAATGGGTGAGAGCCATGGGCCAGGCACTGCACGTGCAGAGTGTCTCCTGGCTGGAGCCTCACCTGTTCAGGCAGGCTGGTGGCATACGGAGGACCTACATGAAGGAGAAGAGAGTGAGTGAAATGGACATATAGGCCACAACAGGCTATCTGTTGTGTTTACTGTCAGCGCTGCAGACTCACTCTCCACCTCCATCTGCGTGTAGGCCTCGCTGTAGCCATGGATGTTGGTAGCATTGCAGATGTATTGTCCTGAATCCTGGCGCCCCACGCTGGTCAGAGTCAAGACTCCAGCAGCCATTGTGTGTTTCCATGGCAACGGTGATCGTAGCTTAGACCAGGTGATGACAGGCGCTGGGGAGCCTGCGAGGAAGAGGAGAAAGACAGGATAGATTAAAACATGACAAGTGAGGGCCCACACACAACACACACACACACACACACACACATCTTACCGCTGGCCTGACACTGCATTGTGACTGCGTGTCCCTCCACCGCTGTCAATTCCGTAGTGCTCACCAAAGCCACTGGTGCTCCCATTCCCCCCTCAACCATGACGTCCACTTTCACCTCTGTCACCCCTTCATTGTTTTCTGCCTTGCAAATATAAACTCCCGAGTCCTCCGGATGCACAGCAGGCCACTGAGAAAAAAACATGGAAATGATTGTGTTCTATGAGTTATCTTAAAATGTAGCAGTTAATAAAAGATATTACTCGGTAATGTGCTTGTATGTCACCTGTATGGTGTTGACATCATTTGTCTCCATGGTGACCAGCTGCAGGGTGGATCCTTGGCGTTTCCAGGTCAGCTTAGGGCGTGGCCTGCCCGTGGCTTGACACTCCACCGACACGGGGTCTCCCATCCTGACCCGCAGGGGCCCTGCTGGTGTCAGCCGCACTTTAGGAGCATCTGATGAAAATGACACACATAGACGTGACACACTGAAGCTGTAATAACCAATTCTACATTCCAAACAGTTGTTTATTGACACATCAAGCAGTTACAGAGAAACATCTTCCTTGATTTGTGTTTCAGGTCACCTGACAAATGTAAGTCCAATACTCTCTCCCTCTTTTAGCTCTGTTTTTGGTCTCCGACCACACCTGAGGGAAATGTCTGTCTCTTTACCTGCTAAATGCTCCACTATGTTCACTTGCTCCACTATGTTCACTTGCTACTTTGCAGGCACTCTCATATTCTTATGCTGCTTTCTGATGCTGGCGGATCTGCAGCAATCCGTATGTCCGCGTCGGTCTTTCCTGGCTGTTCTACCGGGTCTCAACTCCTCAGCTGGGCAGAAGTACGGCAGTTTCGGCCCAACAGCTGCAGACGCGACCGGGAAGTTGGCGCTGCCCGCTCGACAAGATCAGCGGGCCTTTGGTTTGTCCTACTCCTGGTCCTATCAGGTAATATCCATCCAAACCCAGGCCCAGAAGTGATTTTGAGTCCTGACGATTTAAAAAGTAGCGAAGGCTTGCGTTTTGTCCATGTCAACGTGCGCAGTCTGATTAACAAAATCGACGCTATTCGTCTGTGGGCTAAAATGACAGAAAGTGACGTAATTGTCTTGTCAGAGACATGGCTCAAACCATCAATTACGAACAACATGATTCATATCGATGGCTATAATCTCTTTCGGACGGATCGTGTGAATAAAGGAGGGGGCGTAGCCATATATGCAAAGGCTTTGTTGGATTGCTGTTCCGTCGAAACAATAACAAAACCGAAGTTTTTTTAACTGTGTGCTGTCAAATTAAATCTCCCCAATGACACTTTATTGACTGTGGTAGGATGCTACCGCCCACCATCAGCTGTAGCTGCGGCAACTGCTCTGCTATCTGATTTTCTGCAAGAACTGTCCAATGAGTTTATCGTTCTGGGAGACTTGAATTGGGACTGGCTTTCACCTTCATCACCGTTAAAAGACATTTGCGACGCGTTAAACTTGACGCAACTAGTTCAGTCACCTACACGCCTCAATCTAAAACGAATGGACAAATCTACATTAATCGATGTAATTCTGACTAATTCCCCACACAAGTACTCTGCCTCCGGTGTTTTATGTAATGATGTCAGTGATCACTGTATGGTTGCCTGTGTTAAAAATTGTAAAATGACTAAAACCAAACCGCGGTTTATTTTTAGACGAAATTACAAACGCTTTAATGAGCAAGCATTTCTTCATGACATCTATCAAAGTGATTTAAATTTAGTGTGTTTTATGGATGATGTTGAACTGGCATGGGATTATTTTAAGAAGACTTTTTTAGCCATAATTGATAAACATGCTCCTACTATAAGATATAGAGTGAGGGGCAGAGACAACCCCTGGTTTAATGACAGCATTGCAACTAAAATTAGAGAACGAAATGAAGCATGGATAAAAGCAAAAAGAAATAATAATGACAATTGTTGGTTAAATTATAGGGTATTAAGAAACAAATGCACAAGACTAATAAAAACTACAAAAAGTGAGTATTATCTGAATTTAATAAATGAAAACCTCAGTGATCCTAAAAATGTTTGGAAAGCTATTAAATCTTCTTCAGGTGATGTGCCACCTCCCGCTATCCCTGAATTCATTACAACAAGCCATGGTGAAGTTAGGGGTAAACAAAGCATGGTAGATACTTTCAACGAGCACTTTATTAATGCAGGAAGAGATACTCAGTCAACACTTCCAGCCACCCCCATGGATAGTGGAACCTCCATCATTGATTCATCTAATGAAAGTCTAAATAATTTTAACTTCATTCCAATATCTGCCGCGGAAGTACAAAAGGCCCTGTTGGGGTTGGACTGTAAAAAGTCTGCTGGGCCAGACCAGATTGAGCCATATTTTCTTAAAACTGCTGCGAACTTGATTGCTGGCCCTATCTCCTCTATCTTCAATCTTAGTATACACTGTGGTTCTATCCCAAAGTCATGGAAATCTGCATTTGTCCTTCCACTTTTAAAAAGCGGAGACCCTTCGGTTTTAGATAATTATCGCCCAATCTCCAGACTGTCTGTCTTGGCCAAACTGCTTGAGTCTTTCATAAATGAGCAACTAAAACATTTCTTATCTGACAACTCCATTTTGAATCCCACTCAGTCTGGCTTTCGACAAGGACATAGTATAATTACTGCTGTAACCTCAGTTACAAATGATATCTTACATACTTTAGATAACAAGAAGTCTTGTGCTGCTTTATTTATTGACCTTTCTAAAGCATTTGACACTGTGGACCATCACCTTCTCCTGCAGAGATTGCAAAGTATAGGCTTTAGTACCACTGTATTAAGCTGGTTCACTAATTACCTGAGTGGTAGAACTCAGTGTGTGGCATTGGATAACTGTACCTCATCTTTGCTGGAAGTAAAAATGGGTGTCCCACAAGGGTCAGTTTTGGGCCCCATTTTATTTTCCATTTATATAAACAATTTAGGTAGGGACTTAAAGCAAACAAAGATTCATCTTTACGCAGATGATACCATTATGTATACATCTGCCACATCAGTCAGTGAAGCAATTACATATTTACAGTCTGCTTTTAGTGTAGTACAAAAATCTCTGGTAAGCTTAAAGTTGGTACTAAATGCTACAAAAACTAAGTCAATGATTTTTACCCGTTCACGCTCTCCAATAAACATCACTTTAACAACTCAGGATGGTACGATAATAGAGAGAGTATCGTCTTATAAATACTTAGGTATCTGGCTTGATGATAAGCTGTCTCTCTGGGTCCATATTGTGAGCCTTTTAAAAAAACTTAGACCTAAATTAGGTTTCTTTTTTCGCATGAAAAAGTGTTTTCCTCATTTAGCAAGGAAAAGGTTAGTGCAGAGCACTTTCTTATCAGTATTAGATTATGGTGACTTCATTTATATGCATTCTTCCTCATCGCTATTAAACAAACTAGATGTAATTTACCATTCAGCCCTGCGTTTCATCACAGGTGCCCCAGCTAGAACTCACCACTGCATTCTGTATGAGGCTGTACAATGGCCCTCCCTCTCCCTTAGAAGGAAACTACATGCACTGATTTTTATTGCGAAAGCACTAATGGGTAAACTACCCCTTTACATTTCAAATTTGCTTTCCTTCCATAACAGTGTTTACAAAACAAGGTCATCAGAATATATGTTATTAACCACACCACTAACAAGAACACAACTGGGTACAACAGCTTTCTCATCATATGCACCAAAGGTCTGGAATGAACTTCAAGCCACTCTAAAGCTGGAATCACTCCCACCACTCAGTACCTTTAAAAACATGTTACAATCAGCTCTAAAAGAACACTGCAACTGTTTTTAACCTGATGCCTTTTATTTATTTTTAATTTGTTTTAAATTTTAAATTTTTTAATTCATTTTATTTTTAATTTTTTTAAAAGCTGTATGTTGTTGTTTCTATATAGCCTGTTTGAAGTGTAATTTTAGCATTATAGTGTCAATTGTGGTGTACTTTGTGTGGCCTTGTGCAAATTATGCAACTTATTTTCTGCTGCCTGTCTTGGCCAGGACTCCCTGTGAGAAGAGTTACTGTAACTCAATGGGACCTTCCTGGTGAAATAAAGGTTAAATAAAATAAAATAAATAAAAATATTGTCACGCTGATACATTTGTATTGTAAAAAAAAAGGATGGCTTTTTATAGAAGGCTCAGATAAAATTTACTTTCAGGGGGCTCACAGATTCTGACTGAATTGTGAAGACAAGAAGCTCACATTTGACATTGAGCACAGCTGTGGCAGCTTTGCGGCCTCTGGAGTTGCTGGCTATGCAGCGGTACTGGCCCTGGTTTTCAGGCCTGGCGTTAGTGACCGTGAGCACGGAGCCACGAACACTGAGCTCATCATTTTCTGGAGGAGGGAAAAAAGGAGAGTTGAGTGAAAGCTCACAGATGGTGATATTGTATGAACTATGCTGGTGTTGACATGCTATTGCTCCTGACCCAGTAAAGCCTGGTTATTGGCTCTCTTCCACTCAAACTGGATGGGCGTTGATCCGCTCCCCACTTGGCACCTGAAGCTGACAGACTCCCCTTGGCGCACAGTAGCAGTCCGAGGCTCCACGGTGATGACAGGAGCCTGAGCAGCCACTGCACACACACACACAGACAGGGAGAGAGAGAAAGAGCTGGTATAATGCCACACACGTGCAACTCTTTGAACCTTTAGACAGGCCTAGGCTAAAATACAGTGTACACAAACACCGACCCCCCCAAAGCAAACAACCTGATCAAAACACACACACACACAGGCACAGAAGTGCTTCTTATGACAACGTAAAAAAGTTTCTATCTGACCAGATTTACATACTTCAACAGATTAATTTAACATTAAATGAAGAGCAGTGCGTATCTCCAGAAATGCCCCAATGACTCCTGATAATCTGCTGTCAACCAGGTTTCAAAGGAAGTTCGAGTTGAAGTTCATATCAAGTGAAAAGAGGAAACACTGCTTGTCCAAGTTCTTGCAAAGTTTAGTGTGACCCTTTGACGTGCAAAATAATACTCATCTGTAAACAGACCCTTCGTTCCAATCCCCATACTTCCCCACTAATTAGTATGGCAGAAAAAGATTTAGGATGTCCCAATACATGCAAGTCAATTGTAGTATGCTGAAAATACATAAATGCCCCCACTAACTCCAATAGCATGTTGGAGTATTCGTCTTTATTCTTGACATTTCTCGACATAATGAAAATAAATCTTCCTTATCTGATTTTTTTTCCCTCTCCTGTGAAATTCTTCTGTACTTTAGTATGTAGTGTGTTAAAAAGAAAAGGTTTGTGATTTGGAACGCAGGGACAGGCATCAAGCATGCAAAGTAAATTGGAAAACATTACCAGAACATAACAGCGAAGACAGGATCAGAAGCCCGGGCAAAGAGAAATCCATGATGAACAGAGAAGAGTCCCACACTTCCTACCGTGAACAATCCCTCCTAAAATGTGTGGCTGTCTGTCTCTCTTTTTCAACCTTTAAACCCTAACCTAACCATCCACCCACTCCACTAGTCAAACATCGGCAATGAGTGCTAGTCACGTACTGTATGTGGTTCACTGCCATATTGTAATTTGAATTTTATATACTGTGTTTTGGGATTTCATTTTTTGTGTTTGTTGGGATTTTTTTTTTTGGGGGGGGGGTGGGGGGGGGGTCAAATACCAGTACATGGGGGAAATTATTTATCACTTCATTCTTCAGAGTATTTTTTCTGCTTTCCAAGAAAATAATCTCACTCCAGTTAGTCAAGACACTCCCTGTGTGTGTGTGTGTGTGTGTGTGTGTGTGTGTGTGTTGTGTGTGTGTGTGTGTGTGTGTGTGTGTGTGTGTGTGTGTGTGTGTGTATTGTACTGACCAGAGGGCAGACACAGTGATAAGTGGCTGGTAGAACACATTTCCAACTCATTCAAAAACCTGTCCTTGTTTTTGTCACTGGATTAAACACACCAAAGAAACCACGAATGATCACTGAATGGTAAATGGACTCCACTTATATAGCGCTTTTCCCTGGTTTTTCACAGACTCAAAGCGCTTTACGTTGTTTTGTACACATTCACCCATTCACACACACATTCATACACCGATAGCAGCAGCTACAACGCAGGTTGCAAGATAACTATCTGGTGAAATTTGGGGTTCAATGTCTTGTGGCGGGGGATCGAACCACCGACCCTGCACTCCAGTGGCCGACCAGCATACCTTCTTCGCCACATCCGCCCAAACTGAAGGGAGCATGATCGATGTCATCTTACAGTGGATTTCTTTGGTGAAATACTCAGTGATACAAATATCTGCCTGTGAGACCCTCTGTGTGATCTATATGAAGTAGTCCATCGACCTGGTAGAAATCATAACTATTTTTATTGTAAGGGAAGAACAAGGACATTTAAAAAGGATACATAGCAATTGACTTTAATGTTTGCAGAGTAACAAAACGCAATAAAACGTCCATCTTAATGAGTTGCACAAGTGATGACATCTGTTAGTACAACAGAACACATTTCTGGATAATGTAACATTACAGGTTAACATAGAGCAGTTAGGACCTTTTTAAAGGAGTGGAGTTTTAACTAATTCAATTCAAGCCCTGTAAGACTCTGGATATCATGTCATTACTATCACATCAACATCCTTAATGTACATTGCACCATCTCAAGTCAGAATCACAATTTATTGTAACAATTACATTTGCAGTAATGTTTTTTTTTCTTTTCTTTTACAGCTTTGACCAATTGAGAGCATTTTATCATAATAACAAGCTATTACATTGTATGGCACTCACTACATTATCAGATACTCCTGGACCATTGTCCACCTCCGCAGATAAAATGACTTAAAAAGTTAAGATATAAAGTCCATTCTCTGTTTATCAGGACTTATCATGATTAGTTGACATTCAATAATGAAGATTAACTAGAAAAGAAAAAAAAGTGACAACGACGAAAAGGCAGCAAAAACACAGTTTGTGGACAAAAAAACATTCCTCAGCAAACCTGGTTTGGCAGAAAGAAACAAACTCCTGGGTTAAAGCCTCTTTGGTTTGTGTGCTTCAAAAAGCATTTAAGAAACAATTTACCTGTCAGAGCCATGTTTATTTACAGACATATAAATAGGAACAAACTCAAACCGCAGCTCTTGTCTGAAGCAATACCACAGGATACAAAACTTAAACAAGTGACAATGTGTTTATTAATTTTTGGTCATTTCTGCCATTTTAGATGTTTTTCTGTTGTACTCTTTCAATGCATGTTCTCAGTCACACAACCCTTTTCTTAAAAAACTTAGAGGAAAAAAAGGAACATTTTTAAAATCGTAGTTTTAACATCTAAAAATGACTACATGCTTTCTTTTTGTCACTTTTTTTTTTCTTGTTTTAATTATTTGAAATCAAATGATGAATCCACATCTATTTCTAGGCCACATACAGAGCCCTAAACCTTCAAAAAGGTGAAGCAGTACATTTAAAAAAAAAGTTAGTTTCATCATCTATTTCTTCTTTCATTCTATTTTTTATTTTATTTTATTTTAATAGAAGAAAAATATGTAGAATACTTGTAAAAAGAAACAACAAAATGGGTGTCAACACATTGGTAAAGTGGAGGGGTTAAATGAATAATTTGTGGGAGAGGGTGTAGGGGAAAAAGGTTAGCATCACAAAAACAAATAACGTTGCAGTATTTTGGAAATGCTGAAAAGTCTGTCTGTGGCTTGCCTGGGGGGTCACAGCCTGCAGTGTGGGTTGTATTACTGTGAGGAGCGGGATAGGGAGTGGGGAGGAGGAGGAGGAGGAGGAGGGGTGTGGGGGCGGGGGGGGGTGACGTGGTGCTCCTCGATGCATGGCTCTCTGTGTGTGTGGGGGGGAGATATGGAAGAGAGATCGCCACTGTCCTGCCAGCCATCTTCAACCTGCACAAACAGACATTCAACATGTCAACTAGGAAGGAAGAAATATACCATACTAACACATACCCTGCGTTCCAAATCACATGATTTTTTCTTTTTACTACACTACATACTAAAATACAGAAGAGTTTTAGGGCCACAGGACATAAAAAAAAATCAGATAAGAAAGTTTTTTTTTTTTTTTTTTTTTTTTTCATTATGTCAAGAAATGTTAAAGCTCCCATATTATACACTTTTCGGTTCTATTATACACCATATTATATGGTCTTAGTGGTCCCTAATACGTTTTTCTTTAATTGTTTGCTGAAAAAAACTTTCAGATAATTTATTATACTATGCTGATGTTCAGCTAATCTTACAATGGCCTATTTAAAAAAAAAGAGTTGCAGGTCCCCTCGTAAATATACAATCTTTGAGCTCCCCCCGCCCGGAAGCGAAGCCAGATACGCCTCGCCCTCTGTCTGTCAGGGCCGTGGACCAATAAGAAAAAGGGGTGTGGGCTGCACAGTGGAAGCTTCTGGCTTTACGGTTTGTGAGGTCAGAAAAGGGGATAATTCTGACTGGAGTGTTTTTGGGGGGAGGGGTGGGGGTTTCAGAAAAGGGGAGAGTGAGAAAAGGAGAGATGGTTATTTTTTTTGATATTTTGGCAGTCTCTAGGCACACCGTGGACGCATGGATATGTTGGAACACATTTAAAAAGTGCATTTAGCATAATATGGGACCTTTAAGAATAAAGACAAACACTGCAAAATGCTATTTGGGTTAGTGGGGCATTTATGTATTTTCAGCATACTACAATTGACGTGCATGTATTGGGACATCCTAAATCTTTTTCTGGCATACTAAATAGTAGGTAAGCATGGGGATTGGAACGCAGGGATAGAAAAGGCTGATACAATGATTGCTAGAGTGGGACAGTGTGTGACTAGCGACAGTGTGTATCAGTACCTACTCACGTAGTGATAGTGGGGAAGGAAGAGAGTTCCTCCAGGCAGGTCTTCATAACCTGTCGTCAGGAGTGTAACAGGGCGCTGGGTATCCTCCTGTTGGTGTAAAGGGAAGACATGTTAACACCCTGGCCCCAACCCGAAGACAGTGAGGGGGCTTATGTCTAGTCCCACCGTCACATCATTAAGTCCACGAGGGCTCTATATGCACCCTGTATGCACTGTTTCCATAAGTCAGCATCTCTTCAGACTTTGCCTGAGGGAATTACCGAAAGTTCATTGCGCAGTGACTTAAAATGCAGGGGAAACTTCTTCGTCATGAGTCTGGCATACGGGATGAGGTATGATGACTGTGCTTACAAAAAAAAACACCACATTAACATGGATTTAACCCTTGTGCCACCCTTACTTTTTTGTTACACTTGACACCCTCGCGGCCACAAGAAGCCACTCCCAATTAACTTCCATAAAAAACCTTATAGGGGAAAGTGGGGTGAGTTGTGCATTTTGGAAGTTGCAAAACCCCTTGTTTCTAGAAAACCGTGGAAGAAATTGGAAATGTGACCACATATTTAAGAAGAGCCATCCATTTGACTCATCCTGTAAAGAAGGGAGACACAAGGAATAAGATATAAGCACATTTAAGCTCAAAAAACTGTGTTTTGCCTTTCAAAGTAAAATTTCCATGATCAAGGTTTTTTGATTATTGTGTCTGAACAATTATAGACACGTTTGAAAACATTTGACACATGTTTTAGTGCTTTGGTATGCTACACTTTGAGTCTATATAGTTAGCACGATGTCAGCCCTAAATTGCTGCATCATGCCTATTATCCAAAATTCTGGGGATGGGGTGATTTGTGCGAAAGTGCCTGGGTGAGTTATAAGTAAGTAAGTAAGTAAAATGTATTTAGAAAAGCACATTTATGACAGTTTGCACTGTCCAAAGTGCTGTACATAGTGCATTCAGTAGGTAAACAATGAAGGTAAAATAACAATAACCAAAATAAAAGACGTAAAGCCCATACATCCACATAAACACAGATAGTAGTGCAGAGGTAAGTAAGTAGTGCAGAGGTTAATGGGGAGGAAACACCAGGGTGTACATATGGGTTTTGAGCCTTGATTTAAAGGCAGAAATGTAGGGGGAATCACATTTGTCAGGTGGCAGTTGGTTCCACAAGCACGGAGCAACTAGTGCAAAGTACATTTCTGAGAGTCGTGCCAGTGGCATGGCTGTATACGCTGGTCACCAAAAGAAAGTGATTGTCTACAGTAGCTCAGAAGAGAGTGACATCTCAATTCCACTTAACGACACCACTGATGAGAGTTCAGATGGCCAGAAAGATGATGATGGTGACTTTGTCATTGTGAGCTTTGCAGGCAAAACAACCTAGATCTGCTAGGCCTTGTTTAAGAAAATGTACCTTCAATCTTTGTCAACTATTTACTTTATTTACTTTAAATACACCTTAAATAAGTGATTGTCTAATGGATTTGTCTTGCATTACAGTTTTTGAGATATATATAAATTGGCACAATTCACCCCACCTTATTTCCTCCAAATGTACGTGGGGTGATTTGTGCGACAAGACAACTTTTTTTCCGAAAGCTATATTTCTTAAACAGTTTATTCCAGATCCAAAGTTTTTATTGCCAGGGATGCACAACATCCTGAAATATATGTACATATTTGAGTTGGAGACATAACTGTCAAGGCCTCACTTTAAAATCACTTTGAGTAAAAAGTTGCACAACTCACCCCACTTTTCCCTACAATAATGTTTTTTTTTTACTTTTAATCTTATAAACCATTTACCCCACTTGTGCTCTGTACATACATATTTAATATTAGTTGATTTTCATTTGCTTTTAATGCTTAAAATTATTGTTTTTGTGTCAAAGTCAGTATTTTTCTCCCCCTAAAAACGAAGAAAATGATTTTTTTTTATATAATAGATGCAGAGTTGATTTTTTAAGTGGAATAACTAGAGTCTAGGGCATATGAATGATTTACACAAAAAAATGTTTTGAGGCATGTTTAGTTTTTGCGCATGCTCAGATGCAAATAAATTGTTACACTTGACACCCTCGCGGCCACAAGAAGCCACTCCCAATTAACTTCCATAAAAACCTTATACAATAATGTTTTTTTTTACTTTTTTTTTTATAAACCATTTACCCCACTTGTGCTCTTTACATACATATTTAATATTCATTGATTTTTCATTGTTTTTTTACCCTTTTCAGGCTAGTTTTTGTGATGAAATGACACTTTTTCTATTATATAAAAATGATAATAGCTGAACCCTTTCCATACAATAGATGCAAGATGGATTTTTTTGTGTGGATGTTTACGAGATAGGATCTATTAACGATTAACAAAAAGATTGACATTCTTGCATTTTTAGTTTTTGAGAAACAACAACATTTATATCACAAAAAACATAAATCGAACAGTAGAACAGGCTAGAATAGATATATATGCAGCTAAAAGGTACTATTTTGGGGCTTTCAGGTGGCTGCTCACCCAAAAGTTCACTGACACTCCCAAAAGTGTGTGTGTGTGTGTGTGTGTGTGTGTGTGTGTTGTGTGTGTGTGTGGTGTGTGTGTGTGTGTGTGTGTGTGCGCATTTGTGTGTGAGTGAGTAAGTGAGTGGGTGTATGTGCGCGTTTGTGTGTGGGCATGAGTGAGTGTGTGTGTGTGTGTGTTTGTTTGTGTGTGAGAGAGAGAGAGCGAGAGAGAGAAAAAGACATTCAATGGAAGAAGAACACACTTCGCTGGCAATTTTTGCAATTGTGTCTGTGACATTGGTAATGCTTGGCCATGCTGTAAATGAGCAGTGTGCCCTACACCCATACTTAAAACATTGGTCAATGTTGCACCTGTGTAAACAAACCCAGACTTTCGTTTTCACTTCATCGGCATCTTTGTAGCGCTGCAAGATGCAGGAGTGCGCATCACTTCAAAGAGTATTTACGAACGAAGGATTTTCCATTATCAAAGAGGCTCTGAGCTGTTCTTTATTCTTATCCACATGGATACAATCTATATAAACTACTAAAAATTATTTGTTTTACCCACAACAAATGTGGCCTTATTATGCACACACACACACACACACACACACACACACACACACACACACACACACACACACACACACACACACACACACACACACACACACACACACACACACACACACACACACACACACAACACACACACACACAGTCTTGGGAGAGTCTCAGTGAACTTTTGTGCATGCTGGGTGAGCAGCCACTTGAAAGCCCCAAAATAGCACCTTTTAGCTGCATATATATGGAAGCACACAAAGACACACACATACGCACACACAATAATTTCACAACAAACACACAGACACAACCCTTAGGTATCCATATGGACCCTAACCTTTCATGTGTTGCTCATTTTTTTTATGTATAGGTCTGCAACTCTAAAAAATTACAAAAATTATTAAAAAAAAAATCATGTTTTTTTTCTTGTTTTGTTTTAGGGAGCAATTTGACTTATCAGTAAAAGGTGAAGTAAATGAATAATTCAGCTAAGTGGGGGTAAAAGGTGTAATTTTGGTGTCTTAAGTTTGGGATGCATGCCTAATATCATCACATTTACATATGTATGTCAACATGGCTATGGTTTGAAAAAGATAGGTTTTTACAGATTTTAATGCTTTCAAATTGAGCCATTTTTTACATACAAGTTTGGGTGTTTGAAGTTTGGCTGTCTGTACACACACACACAAACCATAATTCTCAATATCTACATATACACCACACACTGGTATCCCTACCAACACATCAACACCATTTAGGTTGAAATATTTTTTGACATTGACCTTTGGGGGGCAACACTATTGCAGGACTGACAACCAGGAAAATAGCCTGTCATTCAAGCCCATGTAAAATATACCTAAAGGGCACCAACTAGTAGTTGGGGTGAAAATCACACATTTTGATGCCTTTTGTCAAGGATGAAAGCACAAAATAATAGAAAAATATATTTTATGCTGGTTTGTCAGCAGGATCAAATTTTTGAAAAAACGGCCGTTTTGAATGGAAGTGAATGACGGCAGAAAATGGTCTGAGGGTGTCAAGTGTAACAAAAAAATGTCCTGCCTTTATTATAGGTGCTATGAAGTTGCTGAGTAGAAATTCAGAAATGATCTGCATAAAAATTAACCCTGGACAAAATGTATTAGGCTAACATAAGCACAGCCAAAGTTATTCAAAAAACAAAACAAAAAAAAGGCCAAATGGCAGAAAATGGTGCGAGGTGTGCATGAGGGTTCAGATCGTAGCCTACATAAAAACATATAAATAAAGACTGCATGAATATGCTGAATTACACTCCTATTTAACTATTTATTTGAATGTTTTGCCTAATGCAGTTTTGAAAACATAATAAATGTGTTAGCCTACTTGACAATTAACTGCCATCCACTCAATTCACCTCAGGCTGTCAATCTCTAAAGAGCCTCGGCCGGGTAGAGTACAGTAAATTTAAAATATGTCCCAAGCAAACAATATAGTTTGTACATGCTTTGGGTTTTTCGGTATGTACTTTTTTTTTTTTTTAACTAGAATTAATCTTTGCTATGGCTTTGGTCATTTTAAACCTTGTTTTCCATGCCAATAAAGCCCTGTTGAATGTAATAGTAAATTGTGTCACAAAGGTTAAGTGATCTGTGGTAAAGTGCCGTCCCATTTTAACATTTAGAGCCATCGCAGCCTCTCGCACTATGAGGCTTTAGGAGGACATTGGGATTGGGCCCCTGACTCTAACCAACATACTGCACTTCAAGACCTGGGGCCTCTACGAATAGTCCAATCTCCTAACCTATAAGCCTTCTCTTCATATTGATTTTAATCAGGTTGTCGCCAACAGAGTGAGAATCACTTAGATCGGACTTGGCCAAGGGGAATATGTAAGGCCACTTGAATCCCAATTCACATGTGAAAAAAGAGGCTACACTTATGTTGATGTTGAAATGAACTGCCCCCAGTAGTCTTCATTAAATGTGAGGTTGGCATTTTATTTTCTCATGGTGTAAATTATGGGCTACAAAAATAACTATTATGATGTTGGTCTTTTATGAGTTCTTTATTATCTTTATGGGGGGGTATTTTGTTTTAGCCGAGTTAAATCTTCCTCTCTTCTCCTCTCCTCTCTTCTGTTTTACCTCTCGTTCGTATTCGTGTAGAGTCAGTAAACTCCGCGGTGGCCTGTTGCTTTAAATCTTCCGCCATAAAGGATTATGGGATACCACTATCTCCTTTCCTTTCGCATAGGTTGGTCCGGAGTAACCTATGCTAAAGGAGGGTTAAAGGATGAATCGAGGCTCCTTTCCTATGCCTTTCCTGGTCTTTTATGAGTTCTTTATTATCTTTATGGGGGGGAGGGGGGGTATTTTGTTTTAGCCGAGTTAAATCTTTCTCTCTTCTTTTCTCCTCTCTTTTGTTTTACCTCTCGTTCGTATTCGTGTAGAGTTGGTAAACTCCGGCGGTGGCCTGTTGCTTTAAATCTTGCTGCTGTAAAGGATTATGGGATACCACTATCTCCTTTCCTTTCGCATAGGTTGGTCTGGAGCTAAAGGAGGGTTAAAGGATGAATCGAGGCTCCTTTCCTATGCCTTTCCTAAGCATTTTGAGAATTCGAATCACCTATCCGCCGAGTACTTCCGGGTCATCTCGATAGGAAGGAAATTTCCTATGCAAAAAAGAGGGCCAATCCGAATAGTCCAATCTCCTAACCTATAAGCCTCCTTTCCTATACCTTAACCCCTAAACGTCATCGGGGTTAAGGAGAGATGAAAGGTGCTTCCTATCGAACATAGGAAAAGACAGCACTGTTTCAAAAGAATTCGACTCCACTTTTCCTAACCGACGTCATTGCGCGACGGCGAGTATTGCTGACGTGAGTCACTAGCGTGAAACTACACTAGCCGAAAATTGACTACAACAAGCGCACGTTTGATCCATGCGTTCTTTTCATATTGATTTTAATCAGGTGGTCGCCAACAGAGTGAGAATCACTGGCATATATCCCAATTCACATGTGGAATAAAAAGAGGCTACACTAATGTTGATGTTGTAATGAACTGCCCCAGTAACTTCATTAAATGTGAAGTTGGTATTTTATTAATAAAATAAGGAAATTTCCTATGCAAAAAAGACTATTCGGATTGGCCCAGAGACTCCGTAGAGGCCCCTGGATGTTTCTAAACACAGACGAGCTAGGAGATTGACTAGGGCGCCACCAAGTGGAGGGAGGGGAAAGAGGAATAGGAACTCAAGTCGGTGAATACATTGCATTGTAATTAAACTCAAGGGTTGTAGAGCAATATACACCTGAAGAATCTGCAGGCTGACACATATGGGAACAGTCAGATGTGGGCTGAAGCTCACCATCATATCATTAAATAAAACTGCTGGCTTACACTGTGATCCAGTCTACAGGTGAAACTCGAAAAATTAGAATATCGTGCAAAAGTTCATTTATTTCAGTAATTCAACTTTATAGGTGAAAATAATATCTTATACAGACTCATTACATGCAAAGTGAGATATGTGAAGCCTTTATTTTTTATAATTGTGATTATTATGGCTTACAGTTTATAAAAACCCCAAATTCAAAATCTCAGAAAATTAGAATATTACATAAAATCAATAAAAAAAGGATTTTAAATACAGAAATGTTGGCCCTATAGAAAGTATAATCATGCATATGTACTAAGTACTTGGTTTGGGCCCCTTTTGCATGAATTATTGCCTAAATGCGGTGTGGCATGGATGCTATCAGCCTGTGGCACTGCTGAGGTGTTATGGAAGCCCAGGTTGCTTTGATGTGGCCTTCAGCTCGTCTGAATTGTTGGGTCTGGTGTGTATCATCTTCCTCTTGACAATAGTCCATAGTTTCTCTATGGAGTTCAGGTCAGGAGAGTTGTCTGGCCATTCATGCACAGTAATACCATGGTCAGTCAACCAGTTACCAGTGGTTTATGGTACTGTGGGCAGGTGCCAAGTCTAGCTGGACATGGAAATTGTCATCTCCATAAAGCTTGTCAACAGACAGAAGCATGAAGTGCTCTAAAATCTTCTGGTAGATGGCTGTGGTGACTTTGGACTTGATAACACAGTTGACCAACAGCAGCAGATGACATGATACCTCAAATCATCACTGATCCAAATTAAATGTTGCCTTTCATTTGGAAATCAAGGTTCCACAGTCTAGAGGAAGAGTGGAGGGGCACAAAATCCAAGGGGCTTGAAGACCACTGTCAAGTTTCAACAGTCAGTGATGATTTGAGGCACCATGTCATCTGATGGTGTTGGTCCACTGTGTTATCAAGTCCAAAGTCACCACAGCTGTCTACCAGGATATTTTAGAGCACTTCATATTTCCTGTCTGTTGACAAGCTTTATGGAGATGCTGAATTACTTTTTCCAGCAATACTTGACACCTGTCCACAGTACCAAAACCACAAGTAACTGGTTGACTGACCATGGTATTACTGTGTTGATTGGCCAGACAACTCTCCTGACCTGAACCCAATAGAGAAACTATGGACTATTGTCAAGAGGAAGATGATACACACCAGACCCAACAATACAGACGAGCTGAAGGCCACTATCAAAGCAACCTGGGCTTCCATAACACCTCAGCAGTGCCATAGGCTGATAGCATCCATGCCACACCGCATTTAGGCAATCATTTGTGCAAAAGGGGCCCAAACCAAGTACTTAGTATTAGTACATATGCATGATTATACTTTCAAGAGGGTCGACATTTCTGTATTTAAAATCCTTTTTTTATTGATTTTATGTAATATTCTAATTTTCTGAGATTTTGAATTTAGGGTTTTCATAAACTGTAAGCCATAATAATCACAATTATAACAAATAAAGGCTTGAAATATCTCACTTTGAATGTAATGAGTCTATATAATATATTAGTTTCACCATTTAGGTTGAATTCCTGAAATAAATGAACTTTTGCACGATATTCTAATTTTTCGAGTTTCACCTGTATATGTTCCCACTGCTGCTAAGACATACAGTCCCCTCCAATAGTATTGGAACGGTGAGGCTAATTCCTTTATTTTTGCTGTAGACTGGAAACATTTGGGTTTTGACACCAAACGATGAATATGAAATAATAGCTCAACATTTCAGCTTTCATTTCCAGGTATTAACATCTGGATCCGATACACAATTTAGAAGATAGCATTTTTTGTAAAGGAACACCACATTTTTAGGCGAGCAGAAGTATTGGAACAGATAGACTTTGAATAAATTAAAGTGAATAAAACGTAATATTTTGTCACAAATCCTTTGCTTGCAATAACTGCATCAAGCCTGTGACCTATTGACATCACCAAACTTTTGCATTCTTCTTTTGTGATGCTTTTCCAGGCTTTCACCGCAGCCTCATTCAGTTGCTGTTTGTTTTGGGGGGTTACTCCCTTCGGTCTCCTTTTTAGCAGGTAACATGCATGCCCTATAGGGTTTAAGTCAGGAGATAGACTTGGCCAGTCTAAAACCTTCCACTCCTGATGAACTCCTTTGTTGTTTTTGCAGTTTTTTGGGATTATTATCTTGCTGCATGATGAAGGATCTTCCAATCAGTTTGGTTGCATCTTTCTTTAAATTGGCAGACAAAATGTTCCTGTAAACGTCTGAGTTCATTTTGCTGTTGCCATCATGTGTTACTGTGTTGTTGTCAAGATGAACCTTTACCAAAGTGATGGAAAGGCTAAAGTTTAGAGAAAGAAAGGATCTGCTCATGATCCCAAACATACAAGCTCATCTGTGTAACACGGTGGAGGCAATGTCATGGCTTGGGCTTGCATGGCTTCTTCTGGGACGGGCTTATTATTCTTCATTGATGATGTAACACATGATGGCAACAGCTAAATGAACTCTAAGTCTACAGAAACATTTTGTCTGCCAATTTAAGGAAAGATGCAACCAAACTGATTGGAAGATCCTCCAGCATGCAGCAAGATAATGACCCAAAACACAACAAAGGAGTTAATCAGGGGCAAGAAGTGGAAGGTTATAGACTGGCCAAGTCAATCTCCAGACTTAAACCCTATAGAGCATGCATTTTACCTGCCAAAGAGGAGACTTAAGAGAGTAACCCCCTAACACAAACAGCAACTGAATGAGGCTGCGTTGAAAGCCTGGAAAAGCATCACAAAAGAAGAATGCAAAAGTTTGGTGATGTCAATGGGTCACAGGCTTGATGCGGTTATTGCAGGCAAGGGATTTGCGACAAAATATTACGTTTTATTCACTTTAATTTATTCAAAGTCTATCTGTTCCAATCTTCTAAATTGTGTATCGGATCCAGATGTTAATACCTGGAAATGAAAGCTGAAATGTTGATCTATTGTCTCATATTCATATTTTGGTGTCAAACCCAAATGTTTCCAGTCTACAGCAAAAATAAAGGAATTGGCCTCACCGTTCCAATACTATTGGAGGTTGAATAAGGGGTGGGAATACATAAGCTTCGGCTTCCTCTCACTCCTTTTCGAACAAAGACACAACATTTATTTTATAAATATTGTTTATGACACTTTATAATTATTGTTTTTTGTGTTATATGTACTGTATTTGTGTCATACTTGCTTTGTTATTTTTTTTTTCGAAATAAAGACGAAATTAATGAATGAATACATGCATACTATACTATGTATGTATGTATGTATGTATGTATGTATGTATGTATGTATGTATGTATGTATGTTTACCTGAATTTGGTGTGCCTGGGGAGTTGGCTTGGCTGGCCTGTGAGGAGGCAGCTGACTTGACACCGTACCGGGTTGCCTCATCCTGCAGCTTTGCAACGTTCTTCTTATACCGAATCCTCTTGTTTCCAAACCAGTTGGCCACCTGAGAGAGTTTTAGAGAGGTTAAAAAGCAAGCCACATTACACGTGAGCTCTATCAATGCATTAATGTTGTTAAAGATTCCCAGTGTGTCTGTGTCGTCCTGACCTGAGACACAGTGATGGAGCACTTCTTGGCCAGCTCCTCCTTGGCCTCCTCACTGGGGTAGGGGTTTGCCAGATGGGAGTAAAAATATTCATTCAAAACCTCCGCCGCCTGCTTGCTGAAGTTCCTCCGTTTCCGCCTGATAAAGAGAAAGGTGGCAAAGTTGGAAGTACACTGTCTCACACACACACACACACACACTGGAAGACTCAAGTTAAAGAGGGGGGATGAGGGGGAAGTAAACCAACCTGGCATCCAGGAACCTGGAGCGCAGGATCATGATGGCTTCACACGTGCTCTGCTTTAACTGAACCTGGATGGTGCTGAACTTGCGGTGGATGATGCCCACCATGCGCTCTATCTCTTTGGGAGAGATGGGCCGCGTGCGGGACTGTTCCCTCAGCAGGTTCATCACGTGGTCGGTGAACTCATTGCATGCCTGTCCAGGAGGAGGATGTGTACGTCGGGTAGAAAGACGAGAGGTGAGATGGGGGACAAAGAAATAAATTGTATAAATTCGTTATGTTTATCAAAATAAGTTAAAGTGGCTACGAAGACCGTTCAGTTTGCAGTTTGTGCCGGTTGCGCATATATTTGTTTAGGAAGCAAGTGAAAGTTAGACCGAAGCATGCATCATGACCATGCATAGACCGAAGCATGCATCAGTGAGGTAATGTATTTCTATGTGACTATAGAAGATAATAATGGTCCATGGTGAAGCAAAGTAAACTTCAATTAAGTAACATTCGAGAACACAGGATGTTCTGATATGCCTTGTGTAAATCATTTTGTTTAAGTTCCCAGGAAAAATCAGATCGGTGAAAAGGAATTAATGATAACTTTATAAAAAATATAATTCTATTTGCTGTTGGTATGCTTCGCTGTTCCAGGTCATGATCATCAGAGGAAAAAGATTAGACTTTTTGTAAACATTTCCTTGCAGTAGAGAGAACCACCTTAAGACTCAAATAAACATTCTGTTTTTAAGAGCTTGTCACTGCACAGCTGACAGAGTAATAATAACATTCTGTATTATCTAAAATTAAGACAAATATTCAAATGTGTTATTATGATCCAGTGGCGTTGCTGAGAAGCTGTGACATCACACACACCTGTTCGTATTTCTCCAGCTCGGCGTGGTACATCTTTCGTATTTGAGCCAGCTTCTCTCTGTACTCGGTCTGTTGTAAGCTGCCGTCGTTGGGCGAAGCTCCGGCTGCCACGGCAACAGCCGCCGCCGCCGCAGACGCGCTGCCCCTCTCCGGACCAGCAACCCCCTCCGCTAGCAGCATGTTGTCCAGGCGCACGATCTGAGGGTCTGGCCCGTCCTCCTCCTGGATGCCTCGGATGCCCAGGGCTGTGGAGGATGGATAGAAACCAAATCAAGTCAAGTTGATGACACTTTTAGTGGTGCAGATTTTTAAAGCCGGATCTTACAATTTAAAAGAGAATTATTTTTTGCTTCATTTTAATACACTACATACTAAAGTACAGAAGAGTTTTAGGGCCACAGGAGAAAAAAAATTATCAGATAAGGAAGTTTTTTTTTTTTTTTCATTATGTCGAGAAATGTCAAGAATAAAGACGAATACTCCAAAATGCTATTGGAGTTAGTGGGGCATTTATGTTTTCTCAGCATACTACAATTGACGTGCATGTATTGGGACGTCCTAAATCTTTTTCTGGCATACTAAATAGTATGGAAGTATGGGGATTGGAACGCAGGGATAGTTTTGACTGAGGTTGCGTTCCGAATCGCATACTCTTTCTTTTTTCTATTGTACATACTACATCCGACGATAAAAAGAATCTAGTTAGGATGCAGTAGGCATACTATTGGGACATACTTTACTTTCTTTTTTTATCATAACATTGCGCCTTGATCTTGCCTCTTGCTTTTATATCCGTCGCATCCCCGTTTGTTTTCATATGAAGGCTTCGTCGATGTTACGTCACTTCACGTGCGCACTGGATTGTGGGTCAGAATCGCCCAAATAGGATGCACTTTTCAACACTAACAATCTTGGCTGCATGAAGTAGGACATCCTGGTACTTCTAACCATCCTAAATCTGGCCACAAGAATCGGGACATCCTAAATCTTTTTTCTACATACTATATAGTAGAAAGTATGCGATTCGGAACGCAACCTAAGACTAGAAAAACAGGATGCACTGCAAGCACGTTAGTTAAGAGTGACGGCATAACTTCAGTAGAAATGAGCCCGACAACATGCTGGCATTCAGTGGAAGTTTGAAGCTGTGGCCTCTTCCAGTATGTCAAGTCTAAACATATTAATAGATATTCTAACATAGTAAGCACGAAGGGCAGCACACACATAGGTCAGGCTGTGATAAATAAATAAATAAATAAACAAATTCAGTATGTTTTTTTTAAAGTTTGGCAAGAATAGAAATATGTTCCCTTGTATTGTGTTAAATGATTTTATTTTTCACAGTGCATCATTTGTCTCAAGTGTAACAACACTCAATGGAGTGTTGGTGTATACAAACACTAAAAATTACCCAAACAGCCAGCAGAGAGCACTATCTCGCAATGCAAGACATACATCAAACACACAGTATTTCAACACACACATACCCAGCGTTCCAATTCCCATACTATTTAGTATGCCAGAAAAAGATAAATGCCCCCAATAACTCCAATAGCATTTTGGAGTATTTGTCTTTATTCTTGAATTTTTTCAAAATAATGAAAAAAAAAAAAACCTTATCTGATTTTTTTTTTCTCATGTGGCCCTAAAACTCTTCTGTACTTTAGTATGTAGTGTAGTAAAAAGAAAAAGTATGTGATTTGGAACGCAGGGATTTTCTTTTCTTAATATCCCTTCATAGAATGTCCTCAAGCACAGTCTTTTTTTCAGTTAAGATAAAAAAAATATATAATCAAAACAAGCCCCAGTTTGTAATCTCTCATGTCCTTGACACTTTGCTGGATCCAGTCTCTTCCTGGACAACTGTCAGTTTATGAAAATAATGACAATGAAACTTTAGAGGAACCTACGGAGGAATTCACTTTCCCAACACGTCTCCGCCAGTACTTTTAGAGAAACTCTGCATCACATTAAATATACAGTTTCTAGAGAACTTCACCAAACTTCATAGAAGACCATTGTTTGATAGCCCGGGGGAAAAGCTGACACTATAAATACTGGATGACATAAGACACTTCCAACCGCTCTTTTTGTTGGAGGCAGTGTGGAGATCAAGTCTCACGTTGCTATGGTAGCGATGCCAGCTTTCCCTGGCATCCCAAGCCCGAAGAAAAAGAGACACACATACAGGCAAAAACACACAGGCGCGTGCGCACAACACACACAGCTGTTAATTAATGCCAGCTCTTAAGGAGCGACTAAAGACCCAGTGAAAAATGAAAGCTCATTTGAGAGGTCGTTAATTTGCACAGTTATGCAAATGAGGTGGCAATTACAAGGTAGTTCTAGAGATCGGCCCACATTCATAATCCCGCAACGAGGGCAATGACAGCCTCCGCATCTGGCAAAACAGCATCCAGGCACACAGACACACAACCACACCTATAAAACCCAACACTCACTAAAACATTGATGTAATCGGATTACAATATAATCCAGCAACTCACAAAGTAATATGTGTAGCCGGACTCACACACACACACACCTGCAAACACGCCACATAAAATAAAATATGTGCGGCAGGTGCATTTGTGTTGTGTGAGTGTTTTCCATAGCTGCAGCTCAGACTGTGAACAAGATCTACCTGTTCCTCCGCAGTATTGACAAGGAAGGGGTAAGTAATGCATTAATATTACGCTCAGGGCTCTGGATGAAAACAGTCAAAAACAAATTTCAATTTTGTGAATAAAAATTCATTGCGAAGCCAATGTCTTTTGGAGAATTATTGCAACAAAGCATTATAAGGTATAACGACACAATATGAAATGGGATCAAATTTGCTCTTGTGAAGACAGGGACTAAAACTCAAAACCGCTCTACATGTCATTTCTGTATGATTTTGCTATATGTCCATCAAAATATCATTACTATTTTTTCCTTTTAAACTGATCAAGGGACCCTATTAACTTTTTACCTCTCTAGAATTTTTTAATTTATACGTAGGGGAGAACGGGGTAATTTGTCACACGGGTTGGTTGTCACAATCGTTATATCTCGGAACCAGAAGGCGCTGTCTGTGAAATTTTGATATGTAAATATCCAGAATTGGGATCAGAGGTCACCTACATAGTCTTCCTTGGAGTTAGACTGCTGCATTTGAGGTGAGACGACTGTTTGTGTTTTTCATGTCAAATTGAAAATATTTAGCTCCTCAGTATTTTTCTAGGCTTTTACACAATGGGTTTATAACAAAACACTTGTTACTTATACAAAGTGTGAAGGGTAAACTATAGTTTAGATTGTGGTTAGCAAGCTAAATAGTTGTCATATGGTTGTTGGCCTTGATGCTAGCAAGAAATTCAAGTTGGGGTTGGTCGTCAAATTTTTTGGGGGTTGGTTGTCACGTTATCTCAAGGCTGCAGCCAGAAAAGGAACCCAATAACGAAATAAATTGTCAAGCTGTATCCTCACTGACACCCCAGAGAAGGAAAGAATAGAGCAGGAAAAGGCAGCTAGCATGCAAAAGAAAAAAGGGCAACAAAATCAAAACAACCCAGTGCATCCCAAACTAGACCAGCTGCCAAGGCTACATTAAGTTATGTAGGCCTATTTGTCAACTTGACAATGCAATTAAACTTTCAAATTTAGTTCTACTTTCTTGCCTTCTTTTTAAGATGATTCCCATTAAGATTACCCCATAGTGTTTGACAACCGACCCCTTGATGGGTCGGTTGTCACAATGTGTAAGGGTGTCTTTGATGATTAATTTCTTCTTTATTACAATACGATAGAAAAAGTGAGGGGTACACATTTCAAGCCAACACCTTAAGCTTCAATTTAATATAGGAATGACTATTGAAAGATGTTTAGGTGGTAAGCAATTCTCACTAGAGTAAAAAGTGTGCCTACTTACCCCGTTCTCCCCTACTGTATGTATTTTTATTTTACTTTGACGTGCTTCTCTCTATCTACAGCCCCCTAATCCCTTCTTCCTTCCTTCCACTATACATCCATACTTAACATCATCCCAACCCCTCTCTGTCCCTTCACTTCGGATAAAGGTAATATGAGGAAGGTTTCTGCCAGACAAATTCATCGGAATAGGAGAGCAGCTGCTAAAATGCCATCACAAAGCAGCAGACAGGTATTTGAAGCTTCTGCTGCCTCTGGAGTCCCCGAACCTCAAGGTGAGGATCCAAGTTTGCAGTTGTGCATAAACCTATTATTTGGCACCCCTAAACAATGATCACAAGCTGAAACATTTGCAGTGGGCTAGAATACATGAAGACTCATCTTAAACAGTCTTGTTTATGATGAGTGCCGTCAACCCTGGAGGTGGATGGATGGAGTAGTGGATGGTTGGTGAAGGGCCCACACTTTATCAACAAGGCTGCGACGGCAGACAGATGTGGCGGAAAAATGGGGAAGAGCTGGTTGGCACCTTCAGGTGAAGTGAATTTTGACATGTATTTCTTCACGGGCCCTTGTGAATTTAAATACGGATATTTGTTTTGTCAAAACCCCCCAGACTTTCTTCGGGGCTTCAGATAAATTCCCCACTGGTTGGTTGGTGTAACAATAGCCCCTTTTAAACAGAGATTGCGGCATATTGACGGAACAACATCACTCCAAATGCCGGCTTTGCTTGCTTCGTGTTATTTACACAGACCAAGCAACCCCGGGCCCTGCTGGCGCATCAAAAGCCCTTTTACACAGCGCTCCGGAATGAAAGAGGTGCTTGAAAACCCGCGTCAGTGTGACGTAAACATTTAGCGCTGCGCCGGGTCAGCTGCTTTACAACAACACTGGCCGGTGAATTGAAAAGCAGAATGCTGGAGCTTGCAGTAAGGGGCCGTATTTACTGTCCCCACGTTGCCAGTTGATCTCAGTTGAGTCCAACATCACAGGGACAGTTAACCAACTGACTAAATCAATCCGCCCCGCTTCACCTCTGTGTGTGTTGACAGGTTGGTTGTGAGCGAGTCTCTTTGTGGATCTGCAATCAGACATAAACATACACACGTGTGTGAAGTCCGTTACTGTAGACAGAAATAAGGTGGATAACGCTCAGACTTAGGAAATAATAGCGGCGGCGGATGTGTTAGCAAAACAGTAGCTCTGTGGCTAACACTGGCCGGAGCCTTCATCAGCTGAAGAGACATCTGCGGGCGAGCAGACTTTTCCCCCCCGTTACTAGGTCGACTTTCAACTGAACAAGAGCCCCCTGCGCGTGGGGCTCCTGCTTCAGCTTGTCGGTCTTTATTCAGCAAGTGACCCGTTCGCTATACTTTATCCCTTACTTGGGCCTAGTAGCGAAAGCTTTCCCATTGTACAACTTCTCCTGGGCAAAATAGCCATACACTCTGCAAATGAAGCGGGGGTTTTGGATTGAGCAACGGACCTTAGATGACTAGATTATACACCGTTCCTTTTATTTTGGGGATTTTTACGGAAAAATCAGGCCGCTGTGGTTAATGTAAAACACACGTCCCTTTAACGCTAACAGGGGTCGCTGTTTAGAACGTAGACTATGGGAACTCAAACGCCCCCCTGTTCCGCAACAACAAGCTGGAGCATTTAAACAGAGAGGCGGACTGATTGTGTCGGGAATCTTACTACCACCCCGAGGTAGTAAAAATTCCGGAACAATCTCTCGCACCTTTCTTCCCTCGTTCCGCAACTGTCGCATTTAAACAGCAGGGCGGAGGGCCGAAAGGCCGGGATATTCCCGGCTTTCACTGGCTGTGTAAAAGGGGGTAATGATTTGATCACTCTGTTTAATCAAAAGCCCACACAAACCTCTTCCTGTCTTCCTGAAACCAAGGCATTGTCTTGGATCTCACACCTTTGAACCAGGTGGGGGTGCCTTGTCAGCCAAGCTGGAATGAGCCCCTCCCCTCCGCCATGTGAAACCAACCCTTTGGCACTATTGTGAACCTTCACACCTTTGGCTCTGTCATGGGACCTCTGCTCCACATGACCCCTTTCCCCTTTTGCCATTGGTCAGGAAGTCTCATATGACTTTTGATATAAGCGGATGTTCCTTCCCAGTTTTCATCTTCTCTACCCACCACCTGAGTGGTGCGAAGTCGTCTCTCCTCACCTCCCCACGAGAGGTTGGAGTTTTCTACTCTTCTCTACCCACCACCTGAGTGGTGCTGCTCAGTCTTCGCTTCAAGAACCATTCGAGGTGCTGGCTTCTCTCCCAAACTTCCACCCCGGAAGGGGGGAACTCTCCACTGTGAAGCCTGTTGCTCACGTCTCTGTCTGCTAAAGCCTTGCTAACCACCCCTCCGGTGGTAAGCTCTCCAGCCAACAATCCAACCTGCTTCTCTAAGCAACCCGGGAGGAACCAGGAACGAACCAAGCTCCCCCAAAGGCCAGACCCCTAAGACGAAGAAAATATCAAGCAAAGAGTCTACAACCGTAGCCAGAGACAACAACGCCATTAGCACGCTGCTACTGAAAAACCCAAAGGCCAACGGAAAACCAAACTCTGCAACCTTCAACTGATTTTCCTGTGCCACCAGATCTTCCAACACTTTCTGGTATCGTATTTGATCATGGGCAGTTAGCTTAGCAAGAACACACGGCTTAAAAGACTGTTAATTTGGGAAAATTGTATATTTACGATTTTGAACTGTTCATTGTCATTTTGTAATTGGTTTAGGGTTGGGCCGCGGTGTGGACATTTTCATACCGAGTATACACTTTGCGTCCAACACCGGTGTTCCCGGGTAACACCACCAGACGGGGTCTAAAAAAAATATTTATATTATTATTAGGCTTCACCGAATTTCAAGAAAGCGGTCCGTCGGCTCTGTAGGCGCTTACTTGATCTTAAACATTTAAGATCGCGCAATTTATTTTTGAAAAAAACAAATGCTTTAGTTTTTGTAGATCATTTGGTTAAATTATTTTTGCAATTTGTTAAATATGAGCCACCAGAGCCACCGTACTGTGTTGCCTCATCAAATCAGAATGATGGTGGGCTACTTCACTTTTACCGTCTGTAGGCTATCAGAGCCATGATCGGAGCGCAGTTTATTGAATGCTTGGAAAAAAATTTCACTCGTTTAAACTGGGTGTGATCCTTGACTCATACCAACCCATATGAACTTTTACAGTGTTGTCAATAACTGTTGTCGTGCACTTTGAGGTGTGTCGGTGACGCGACGTCATTTTACTGGGCTTCAGCTCCAAATGTTTTGAGTGAAGCTACCACGGATAGCCTATATTTGCGGCGTGATTTCCACTGGGGACTTAACATGTTCTCTCCCCCCCCCACACTTTACAATTTATAATTTTTCACCGCAAGCTGTCATCGACACGGAGCAGCAGGGCTGCTTTGAAGCAAGTCCTCCGCCATCGTCTTATAAACTCTCTACGGAGACTCCGCTGCGTGACGCGCTCTGCGCTGCACGGAGCAGAGCAGACACTTTCAGTTTCATTGTCTTCCGAGTAGCCTTATTATAACTTAGAATTTAGAGTAGCCTTAGACATACTAGTTTTTTATTTAGCGAATGAACTGCCGCCGTCAAGCAAAATTGAACCAATTGCATGCTTTTGTGTCTATTTTTTTTAATAGGCATTTTTGCCTAGACTATCCGGTGTTGCTCGGTGTTGAGGCTCCCACCGGTGTGAGCACTCAACACCGAGTATCACCGGTAACACCTACTACCGCGGCAACCCTATTGGGTTTACATACTGTGACATCACATTGAACTATTGGTTAGATACCCAAACATTTATGTTGATTTGAATTAGGCAGTGGTGGGCCGTCAGGGCCACAGGCCTTCTCTGCTGGCCCTGTCAAAATCCAAATAATATTTTTTTTGTTGTTGTTTAAAATTAATTAATTTGTGTTTAAATGTGTCTGAATTTAATAAAAAATTCAGTACGTTACAAAAATAATTCAATTTTTTTGCAATATAGTTATTTTTTTGTGAGGCTGAGCTGGATTTCCCAGGCATATCTCATCTAAACGCATCACAGCTATGTGGAGCAGTGGACCTTCACTAGAAGTATTGCTGGCCTTTCATTGAAGCTGCCGTCTCCTATTGGATAATAACGTTGACTGACGTGTCTCATCATGCCAATCAGATGTTGATGTGTAGTGACAGCCCGCCCCAAGGCCCAGCGATTTCTCAGCCGCTTGCCCCCCGTGATGTCATCAGCGAAGTTTGAAACTTCGGCGGTCCATTAGCATTGTGAGTGAGTGAACTACTATGGCCATCTTTCACACAACCTGCTCCCGACCCGTTGCCGATCTAGCGTGGCTATTTAAAGGTGATCGTTTAACATAGTTTAGATATAGTTTCGACAGGAATACTACACATAAGCTGGATGGGCTGACAACGTTTTTTTGCAGCACTTCACAGACTGTAACTACGTACGCTATGACTGGCTAACAGCTAGCACCGAGCGGAACAAGTTACCGTATGTTGCTGGCCGTGTCTGCTTTTTAAACCTGTGAAGGAACATGGCACATCACGGATTTTAACAGCCTTAATGACTTATAGGATCTGAGGATGGATTTCCTCTACAGTGATGGGTGAGTGTTTACTTTTGGCTGTGTCTATCTGTGAAGAGATAAAAAAAAAATGTATGTTTGTTTGTTATGTGGGCAGTGGGTGATGCTGTTTTTCATTGTTGATGCCGCTTTCTAAGCATAATATGGGAACCAACTCTCAATTACACTTCTCTAAATATGCTGTTGGATTGGCTCATTCGGAGTTCGCTACTGAAGGCCCTGACTGAAACCCCACGGTACGCTACTGGAATTAGGGATGCACCGAAATGAAAATTCTTGCCGAAAACCGAAAACCGAATAAAATTAAACAGTTGAAACCGAATACCGAAAGAGGCTTTTGCAGTTTTGTTTATTATTTAGTCAATTATTTCAACATTGCATACATCAACTCCCAAATGTTCTCCTCAAACATAGCCTACAACTAAAAAGCAACCCTAAATAAATAATTAAACAGTAAAACCTTCAAATCTAAGAGTAAAATTAATATTTTACTAGGAATTAATTTTTACCTTGACTTATATGAGGATGAATCTACAAAAAGATTGACTTATTGCCGTTCTTCATTTTTTGCAGTGCAGGTTGAGTTGCTCTAAAATCAACTGCACCACAGCTGCCACCATAATGTTCAGACTTCAGAATTTGCTTCAAAGCCCTGATCATAACAATGAGAGGCTTTAAACGATGTCCATTCTTAGGAGGTGATTGTAACCTTTTCGTCTGTAGACTGAAACTAACGGGGGGAGGCGGCTTGCTGGACATATATTTAGTCACGCTGTCAGTTTGCCGACTTGGCTCTGTGTATTCAGGCTCGAGAAATGCAATCAGACCGTAGGAGCCTTTTCCCCCAACAGCGCTAACGGCTAAAGTTTTTTTTGCGCGGCGGTCCTCACCGGCGAGGTGTGAGTGACACCGTTACCAACTGTCAGAGTTTCACCGGGTGAATCGCTGCTTCGCTCGCGCAAGGCTTTTGTGTTTCTATGGTGATTAAACATCAGTCTTGGACGAGCGTTTTAACTTTATGCTGCATTAAGCATTGCACTGTCTGCGCCGTGTTTCATCCAGTTTGAAAAAATTCTCCCACACTGGACTCTGACATTTTCATGCACGCTCCAAACTGCTCCTGCTGCGCGCTCACAAAGAGACGTGGACTCTCGCATACACGGTTACGTCTCTCTTTACTGCCATTTCCTGGTTTACAAGCGCGCAGCTCTTTTAAAAACATATTTCCTTAGTGTCATTTAGTTCGCCAATTTTCGGTAATGTTGTTCGGCTTTTTAACTGTTTCGGGCCGAAACCGAAAATGACTTATTTTGCCATTTTCGGCCGAACTTTTTCAGTGGCCGAATATTCGGTGCATCCCTAATTTGAATTGTCCTTAAAGGGACCTTTGGCCCAAGGCTCCTTTTGTTTCTCTTCCCTCTCTTCCTCCACCACAGGGAGGAAGGTGTGAAAGACCGGCTAATTTGCATCTACACACACACACACACACACACACAACCCTGTGTGCTTAGTTTTAGTGATTTTAAATGTGTTGATTTCATTACTTTCTGTTATTAAATTACAAGCATTTTCTTTTTTAACTAGAAGTTTCTGTCATTCATTTGTGTGTATATTTTGTGGTACGTCAACCGCTGACACGTCAAGAGTCATTAACCTTCGGTAATATTGGTCATATTATCAGATGTATAAGCTCAATAATAATTGATTTATTTTTAGATGTTATGGAGTGGTAATTTGACTAGGTTTGATTAATATTGATTTATTTAACTGATCACTAGATCAATCATTAAAGACAAACCATTGATAAAATGAGACAAACTTGCTATTATTTTTCCATTCTTAAGTGAATGGTGGCGTCCCTGCACAACTTTAGTAAATTATTAATGTATTGTTATTTTCAGATTAATTCCTAACAGCAGATTTAATCTGAATGAGCCCATGACCACTACAAGGTAAATGGTAAATGGACTTGTATAGCGCTATATCTCCTTTTGTCACAGACTCAAAGCGCTTTACATTGTTTTTGTACACATTCACCCAGTCACACACACATTCATACACCGATAGCAGCAGCTACCACGCAGGGTAGGCTTAGCACTAGGGTGCTAAGCTAACTAAGCTAACTATCGGGAGCAATTCGGGGTTCAGTGTCTTGCCCAGGGACACTTCGACATGTGGCGGGGAGACGGGGATCGAACCTCCGACCCTGCACACCAAAGGCGAGCTCCCTACCCACTTCGCCACAGCCGCCCCCACAAGGGTCCCTGACGGTGTGAAAATGACCTCGGCAAAGTATGTAGAGTTTCTGACTCACCACTTTCTTCCGTGGTACAAAAAGAAGGACAGTGCCTTCCGTAGTAAAATCATCTTCATGCATGACAATGCACCATCTCATGCTGCAAAGAATACCTCTATGTCACTGGCTGCTTTGGGCATAAAAGGAGAGAAACTCATGGTGTGGCCACCATCTTCCCCTGACCTCAACCCTATTGAGAACCTTTGGAGCATCCTCAGGCAAAACATCTATGGAGGCAGTTCACATCAAAACAGCAGCTATGGGAGGCTAGTCTGGCATCCTGCAAAGATATTCAAGCAGAAACTCACAAGTTCAATGGATGCAAGAATTGTGAAGGTGATATCAAAGAAGAGGTCCTATGTTAACATGTAACTTGGCCTGTTAAGATGTTTTGGATTGAAATAGCTTTTGATTTCACTAAATATGACCTCTTAATGCTGCAAATTCAACAAATGACCATTTTTAGTTGTTTACAACATATAAAATGTTTTGAAACTCTGTTGTGCATAATGATTTGGAACAGTGCATTTGGATTTTTTTATTTCTGAAAAAAATACTTTTATTAATATACTCTAACGGTTGATGACTTAAAAATTATATTGACTGATTTGCATCGACTATTTAGGAAAATCTGGGAAAATCTAATTTGCCTTATAATTTGGAATGGTATATCGATAATTCAATATCATCATTGTCAAATACAAAAAGCTGTAAAGTCTATATACTGTATATTGGCACAAATATATGCATGCACCGACATATCCATTTAGTATGTGTATAAAGTAACCTGTTACAGTTTTAATTTACTATTTATTCCAGTACTCTTTGCAATCCGAACCATTTCACTATTGTATGCTTGTTTACTTATTTACAGTTAGATGGGCATTATATGTTGTTGTTCACTGCTGCTTAATACGTATGCATATATTGGTTCAACTCATTGTTTATATAGTTCTATGTTTTTGTTCAGTTTTGTTTATTTATATCCATCTTTAAATTATTCTTGGAACTATGTATAACATTGAGATGCATTTAGTTTAGTGAATCAACACCTCTTTTAATGAGTTTCAACAAACACTAAACATTAAGATGTTAATGAAAGAGTAATTATTGCAGAACTGTTGCATTAGACTGTCGACCTAATGGACTGCAAACTAAGTATAAAGGGGAAAAGAAAAAACGGGAAAAAATTATAGAGAGGACATTGGCGTGAGAGAAAAGGAAAGACAGCTATAGTCGAAGGGGACGAGGTGGTCCCATTACTATTAATTAATTTATAATTAGTCCAGATTTTGGGCCAGCCTTCCAGATTGCCAAGTGACTGTCTAGTGTACAAACACAAACACACCGCTGAGCTGTTTGAAGAGAGTAAATCCAGCTTTGTGACGCCATGGGTGGCAAAGCACCCCCCCACTAGGATTGTGATTGTAGTGAAGGCTGACAGGACTCCAGGGTCTGGAGATTATCAACAGTCTGCCAATCCATGAGACACAACTGTTACTGCTTCTGCCTGCAGATCTGATATTACTAGATTTCTCCCTTTGCTTTAGCCCTGTACTTCCATACTATTTAGTATGCCAGAAAAAGATTTAGGATGTCCCAATCCATATGCACGTCAATTGTAGTACGCTGAAAATACATAAATGCCCTACTAACTCCAATGGCATTTTGGAGTATTCGGCTTTATTCTTGACATCTCTCGAAATAATGAAAGAAAAATCTTCCTTATCTGATTTTTTTTCCTCTCCTGAGGCCCTAAAACTCTTCTGTACTTTAGTATGTAGTGTAGTAAAAAGAAAAAGTATGTGATTTGGAACGTAGGGTTGATTTTAATTTATTTTACCATCTGCACCTCCCACATTTGCAGCGGTGTCCCTTTGCCTGTCATCATTTGTTCTGTTTTACTTTCTTTATACTTTACCTCAAAACGCCAAGAAATGGTAAAAATAGAGCGTTATATGGGGAATAGCATGACAAAGGGAGTCGTGAAGTAGGGAAAAGAAAGGCAGATATAGGATGACAGGGGAGTGGGCAGAGTTTTAGACTGTTGCTGTCATGTGAGGAGTTATTTTTAATGGTTCTAACTTGGGACGTAGAGGAAGAGAGCGCAGACAGTGGAAAGCAGGAGGCAGCACAAGCTTGGCAGAGACAAAGGAAAATAAAGTGATATATGTTCTAGACTTCTACAACAATCCAGGCATTTCTGTAAGGACTGCCTAGAAGAGCACAAAGATAAAAAAAAAATTCTCTAAGAATTTTCATCAGTTATTGAACTAGGTGCTAAAGGATAAACATGGTTCATCAAGATATCATTTTTTCTTATGTTTATTTACTGTTTTTTGTCCACAAAGACCAAAACCAACATTTGAATTGGATCCTATAAAAAGTAGTGTCTGCAAAGCAATAGCCTATAAGTGATTTGTCTGTCTGGCAGTATAGTTGTCTGAAAAGTATTACAAATAAACATTGTGTAGTACTGAGTGACTTGTTCTTTCCTTACCATGATAAGTGTTTATTTTGAGTCAATTCCACATGCTGCTAAATACTCCATAGAGCACCAAATGTGTATCCATCCACTCCTGAAAATAGTACCCACCGAATGCATCACTAATTCCACTTGTCTTTAACATCTGATTTTTGTGATCCAAATCACATGAATAAAGCTCTAACTACAGGTGAAAACACTCAAGACGCATTGAGATCGGATCACAAAAACCACATTCGGAGGTGGTTTACGTCGCTTGTGTCCGCATTCATTTTGTAGTGGGAACACCAATGTGACTTTGGTCCACATTAGGGACCTCCTACTCAACTGCTGCCCCCTGCCTGAGCGGAAATACGTTGAAAATGCATCACTGGCGTTCATGCAGCTTTTATAGAAGCCTCATGAACATTAGTTGCATCCGCCAGTATTGCAAATGACAAGCTATCTGTCCTCTGTTTTCATTTCACTGCGTAAATCTGAAAACACGGAAATCGCTGCTATTGACTGGAGAGCTGCAAGGCAACGACTTCCTGTTCTTGTCTGTTAAAAATAAAAGTCAACTCGCGTTTGGCTATTAACAGGCTTTTAATGTGAAGGCGCACAGGAAATATTCTGTACTGTAAATGTTCGCACATGATATAGTAACTTAACTGATATAGAAAGCCGTGTAGGCTACTGGTGGTGGTGACAAGAATGTAGAGGCAGAAAAAAGCCGCCCGGCGAAGCAACAATCTTTCACCAGCCAAAGTGGCGTAATAACTTACTCGCCTAAGAGTTTTTACTTTTATATAGCCTACTATCTATGATATTTAACCACATTTGGCGTGTGTTAATGTAGAGCCCTCCAAGCAGTGTTGTGCATCGCTCCTCCTTGTCTAAATGAGACAGTAGCATATCTCGTCAACCTACACTTGTAATTATCTTCGCACGTAAGGCATTTTAATAGAAAATGCGATTAAAACTGTGTCACTGTACAGCCCTGCATGTCTACTTGTTTGAACTCCGGTTAAAAACACCAATGCAAACGGAAATGATGTACGTGTTGATTTAAATACAGAGCGGGTAAATGGAATCGGATCACAAGTAGACAAAGAAGTCACATTTGAAAATACAAGTGTGAACACTGGTTACAGCTGTCCACGTAACCAGATTACCAAAATCAGATGATGTTAATCCCAGGTGGAAACAGGGTTTTAGTTCCTCTATTCAAGAACATTTTGGCAAAAAACTAGAGCGTGCTCAGCCTTTTTTTTAGGGACACTTCACATTTTTTTGTTTCTTTTGAAGATTATCTACTTCGGTTGTAAGAAATGGTCCTCGGTGTTAACAATAAAAAAAGATACCATGTATGCCTATAGAAGGTTAACACACACTTTTGAAGAACTCACTTTTTTGTCATACAGCCTGAAATATAATGACCAAAAGCTTTATTTATACGTTTGGCCACAGGTAAAAAATTAAAACGAAAGGACTGTCAAAAAATACAATAACAGGGTTGAAGGTGTTCAGTTCCCTTAAAATAAGCATTATAAACTTTATCGGATACACAACTTTATCCTGCAGTCCTTTTCAAAGCACGTGCATCAGACCACTTTTTTCAGTAACGAGTAATCTAACGAGTCACTATCTCCCAACCAGTAATCAGATTAAAATTACTCATCCAAGTCACTGTGCGTTACTATTTCTGTCATTTTCCTTAGTGAAACGTTTTACATAAATGCACAAATGACTGCAATTGCGATTTAATGTAGGCCTAAATAAATGTGCGCCATGTCTCTAAACGCTCCAACCGCTCCTCTCGTCTTTTTGGTAGCGCCCCTCGTCTCCTCTGACATGCATGTGTGTGTGTGTGTGTGTGTGTGTGTGTGTGTGTGTGTGTGTGTGTGCAGCAGCATTACGGCCGAGTCTGAGGCCCTGTTCTCACGGCAACACGAAACGGTGCAAACGCGGAAAAATTCCTGCGGTTGCACTATATCATGTCCATGAAAACAGCAAACGCAGGCATGAAACCGCAAGTTTTTGAGATCTACTCCCAGGGAGGATTTTTTGGAAAACACAACGGTTTTGGTTTCTTGTGAACACCGAAACCATTTCCCCTGATAACGCTGACGTCACGTCAAGATTTGTGCTCTGCCGGTTTTTCTAGCAAAATAAACGTGTGTAGCTTTTATATGCCAGGGACACGGCTCTCTCTACATTAAAAAACACTATCCATAGTTTAGCGCGCAGCGGTTAAGTTACTGTTCAACAAAAGGAGCATTAAGGCTACGGCTTCACAGTAAAAGCATGTCACTGGCTAAACATTAATTGCATTTCACTGGACAAACGTGAGTTGACTTTTATTTTGAAGTACTTTCGGTTACAGTAAGGTTTTATGCATCAAATTGTACCGGAAAAGCTATCTACTACTACCTTATACCGCTAACTGCTGGCATGGCATGCTTACTACAGCGATTTCGTCCCGTTTCCTCTGAAAACATGTGCACGGGTGAAGATGTCAGATAAATTGTGTCTGAACGGGTTTTTTTTTTTTTTTAAACCAAAAACAGGAAAACTGTCACGTTTTCACCGTGAGAACAGGCCCTAAGCTGGACTGTGGCGGAAAACCAACGTTTTCCCCCCCATGAAATATAACTGCGGTCAAGCCAGCAAATAGCGTCTGCTATGGGGATATTTAGGATTCGGGTACGGTGACGTTGAAGAGATAGAAGTGTTTAAAACTTGGAAACTTATAGTCACGTGGCGACCGGTAGCCGCACACACCCTATCAACACATGAGACAGCGCAGAGAAAAGTCAGATGAATGCATGAGAGTGAAGGGCCAAGCACGTTAAGTTTAAAGACACTGCTACTGTCTTTGCACTTTGGAGGAATGCATTTAATTTCATGGGGGGAAAAACGTTTTTTTTATTACATTTTTTAAACCATAATTTTTATTATTTTGAAAACAGTATGGGCTACTAGCCAAGTAGAAGCTTTATTTTTATATTTTCAATTATTCTTAATATGTGCATGTTTTAAATTGAGATATATGGGTTTCAAAACCTGAAAAGTAACTTTTAAAGTAAAGTGTAATTTAACTCAGTTACTTTTTTTTTAAGTAACTGTGGCAACCCTGCCAGCCACAGAGACTTGTTTGTGTTACCATGCATACTGGGAGTGGAATCCTCAAGAAACAGCTGATTAGATTTTTAAAATGATCAAAACCACTAGCCCCTTTTACACAGCCAGTGAAAGCCGGGAATATGCCGGAATTTCGGCCCTCCACCCTGCTGTATAAATGCGACCGTTGCGGAACGAGGGAAGAAAGGTGCGAGAGATTGTTCCGGGAATTTTACTACCTCGGGGGTAGTAAGACCCTGTTTCCACCTGGCATTAATATGTGGTTTTTAGGATCCGATCGCGCTAACTACAGGTGGAAACACGCTCAATGCGCATTGAATGCGCATTGAAATTATCCACATTCGGAGGTGGTTTGAGACCACTTATCCACATACCCATTAACAGTGGAAACACGTATGCGTATCTCATACACATTAGGCCCCGCCCACTCAACTGCGGCGAGTGACTGGGCGGAAACGCGCACTCATTCACGCGACAATTCACGTCATAAAAGCGCACCGTTGCTTAATAATTTCTCCATGGTGAGATGGCAGTGTTGCTAACTTATCAACTTTGTCGCTATATTTAGCGACTTTTCAGACCCCTCTGGCGACTCTTTTTTCAAAAAAAGCGACCAATCTAGCCGCTTCTTCTGGTGTTAATGGTGACTTTTGGAGACCCTGGCTGTCGCTAAAGCATGTATCGCTCTTAACTTCTAAACGAGCAGCGGGTGACTCCGCGGCAACTCCCCCTGTCCCAGAGCAAGGCGGCAGAGTCCTCACGCAGCAGCCCCTCCCAGCTGCAGTCAGAGCAAGAGATAAACAACTCTCCGCTCTAGTGTCCCGTTTGCATCCCTATTAGCAGTTATAGTAACCCTCGTTTACAGTCTATAGCCCCTTTTACACAGAGATTGCGGCGTATTGACGGAACAACATCACTCCAAAATGCCGGCTTTGCTTGCTCCTGTGTTATTTACACAGAACCAAGCAACGCCGGCCTGCTGGCGCATCAGTAGCTCCTTTTACACAGCGTCCGGAATGAAAGAGGTGCTTGTAAACAGCGTCAGGTGTGACGTAAACATTTAGCGCCGCGCCGGTCAGCTGCTTTTACAACAACACTGGCCGGTGAATTGAGAGCAGAAGTGCTGGAGCTTGCAGTAAGACGGCCGTATTTTACTGTCCCCACGATGTGCCAGTTGATCTCGCTACGCGCTGAGTCCAACATCACTGGGACTGTTTACCAAACTGACAAAATCAATCCGCGTCACCTCTTCACGTCTTGAGTTGTGTTAGCAAAACAGTAGCTCTGTGGCTAACAGCTGAGCCGGAGCCTTCAGTCAGCTGAAGCAGACAGTCTAGCAGGGCGAGCAGACCCCCGTTACTAGGTCGTATCCTTGGTCGTTCCTATTTACTGGCGTACTACTGGCCGCAGCTTGACATAGTAACCGTTGCTACTGAGTGAGTTCCGACTGAACAAGCTTCAGCTTGTCGGTCAAGTGACCCGTTCGCTATACTTTATCCCTTACTTAGCCTAGCTTTCCCATTGTACAACTTCTCCTGGGCAGAAATAGACTCATACACTCTGCAAAATGAAGCGCGGGGGTTTGGATTGAGCAACGGACCTTATGATCAGATAGATTATACGCCGTTCTTTTTATTTGGTGATTTTTACGGGACATCAGGCCTCCGTGGTTAATGTTAAACACACGTCCTTCAACTGCTAACATGGTCGCATGTTTAGAACGTAGACTAAGGAACGTCAAACGCCCCCCTGTTCCGCAACAACAAGCTGGAGCATTTAAACAGAGAGGCGGAACTGATTGGGTCGGGAATCTTACTACCCCCCGAGGTAGTAAAATTCCCGGAACAATTTCTCGCACCTTTCTTCCCTCGTTCCGCAACTGTCGCATTTAAACAGCTGGGCGGAGGGCCGAAAGGCCGGCATATTCCCGGCTTTCACTGGCTGTGTAAAAGGGGCTTATCAGTAGTGCAAATAAAGATGTTATACAGTGCTATCGAACAGAGAGCGAACTGCATGACGAAAAAAAATACGTAAGGGATAAAGTATAGCGAACGGGTCACTTGCTAGAAATAAAGACCGACAAGCTGAAGCAGCTGACGCGATAGTGTACAGTTTGGCGTTCGGAGCGCAGAATCTAGGTCTACTATAGGCTACTGACGAAAATCACACAACACATTGCATCTATTTATTAACAATTATTTCCGGCAGACTAGGCAAGGGCGGGGCACTGCTGCCCCCGCCGCTTAAAAACAACAGTATAAGCGGAAATGATGTACGAGCTGATTTCCATACAGCGCGGGGAATTCGAATCCGGATCGCAAACGCGCATAGAAGACGCATTGTTAAGGCCAGGTGTGAACAAGCATATTACATTTACATATAACGATCGGATTCCTCAGAACCACATATTAATGCCAGGTGGAAACAGGGTCTAAGATTGCAGACACAATCAGTTCCGCCTCTCTGTATAAATGCAGCCAGCTTGTTGTTGCGGAACAGGGGGGCGTTTGACGTTCCATAGCCTACGTTCTTAACATGCGACCATGTTAGCAGTTGAAGGACGTGTGTTTAATATTAATCACGGCGGACTGATGTCCCGTAAAAATCACCAAATAAAAGGAACGGCGTATAAAGTCCGCTGCTCAATCCAAACCCTGTGCTTCATTTTGCAGAGTTTATGAGTCTATTTCTGCCCGGGGGAAGTTATACAATGGGAAAGCTAGGCTAGGCTAAGCTAGGTTGCGACCGGATCGCCGCCGCTATTATTATCCTAAGTCTGAGCGTATATCCACACTTTATTTCTGCCTACAGTAACGTGACTTCACACACTGTGTATGTGTATGTCTGATTGGCAGATCTCTGCCCTCACAAAGAGACTCGCTCACAGCCAACCTGTCACACAAACACACACACACACAGACACAGAGGTGAAGCGGATTGATTTTGTCAGTTTGGTTAACAGTCCCAGTGATGTTGGACTCAGCGCGTAGCGAGATCAACCGGCACATCGTGGGGACAGTAAAATACGGCCCTCTTACTGCAAGCTCCAGCACTTCTGCTCTCAATTCACCGGCCAGTGTTGTTGTTGTAAAGCAGCTGACCGGCGCGGCGCTAAATGTTTACGTCACACCTGACGCTGTTTATAAGCACCTCTTTCATTCCGGAACGCTGTGTAAAAGGAGCTACTGATGCGCCAGCAGGCCGGCGTTGCTTGGTTCTATGTAAATAACACAGAAGCAAGCAAAGCCGGCATATTGGAGTGATGTTGTTCCGTCAATATGCCGCAATCTCTGTGTAAAAGGGGCTACTGTTATTAATGTCAGGTGAAGGCCAATTAACTTGGTGTGTGTGATCTGGGAAGTGATTGCTTAGAAAGTTTATAATTGTTATTCTCGGGGAATGCTCCTTTTACAAAACTTGTTCTTGTAGTTTTAAAATTATTTTGATAACATTTTCAGAATTCTTGCCATTTTGGTCACTTGAATGTTGTAAGGCAAACTGTGTGAATTTAGCTGGGAGGTGGATCTTCATTGTTTTGGGCCTGTTTTTGAGTGCAGACCGATTTTTTGGGCTTGATGCTAACACATAAAATAAAGTGCATATGAGCTCTATCTAAGCAATTGGTTTTGTAGAGACAAGACTTTGTTCTTTACATTTTTTATATCATTTGGCCTATTAGGTATGTATCAGACAGTAGAAGTGGGTTTAATTGTTGTGTTTTATACACATATAATTATTTTAGTTATTTTCTTTGGTTATATTATTGATGAGCTTGTATTGGCATGCTTTCAGTGTCACACGGAATTGTTACCTCATTTTTGTATGATAAACTTCTGCTGCCCATATTATGTAGGCTACCTAATTTTCTTTGTTAGAGGTAAAAATAGATGTGCGTCAAGTTGCAGTATTTTTGGAATGGTTGAAATACAAAATAAATCTAATCATATTAAAAGGCGTACTAAGCGATCTCCAGCGAACGCTTGGCGAACATTTGCTTATGTTTATACTAACTCCATCAATAGTTGACGCTCAGAGCGAGTGGCTGGGCTGTGTTCTTCCCCAAAACGTCAATCCACAACGTTCTGGTTGTAGTTAGTATGAACATAAACTGCTGTAAAGAGTGTAAACCACCAACTTTCTTTCAGTGTGCCCACACGACGGACACAAAGTGTTCTAGATAACAATCGCTTAGTATGCCTTTAACTGATCAGCTCTGTTTCCGAAAAAATGGTCAGGGATATGTCCTTGCTTCTTTTGGGTTTGTTTATAGGTCTGATTGCTTGTTTCTCTTGCAACACTGGCTGTAAGACAAAAAAGGTGACTATTTCAAAAGAATATGATGTCTTAAGCACTGTAGTCATCTTTAAAATTAAGAAGAGGGGAACCTATGGCTGAGAGGGGTAGAAGTCACTGTTTAAAATGCTGAATGACAGTGAGTAGGTGAGACAACTAGTTGCCTAGGTAACTCTGTATCCCTCCCGCTGCCAACCTCAGTCTTCCCACTTCTGAGCTAAGTGAATGAAATCAGGGGCCGGGGCCAATCCGAATAGTCTTTTTTGCATAGGAAATTTCCTTTCCTATCGAGATGAACCGGAAGTGCTCGGCGGATAGGTGATCCGAATTCTCAAAATGCTTAGGAAAGGCATAGGAAAGGAGCCTTGATTCATCCTTTAACCCTCCTTTAGCATAGGTTACTCCGGACCAACCTATGCGAAAGGAAAGGAGATAGTGGTATCCCATAATCCTTTACGGCGGCAAGATTTAAAGCAACAGGCCACCGCCGGAGTTTACCGACTCTACACGAATACGAACAAGAGGTAAAACAGAAGAGAGGAGAGGAGAAGAGAAGAGAGGAAGATTTAACTCGGCTAAAACAAAATACCCCTCCCCCATTAAGATAATAAAGAACTCATAAAAGACGAACATCATAATAGTTATTTTCGTAGCACATAATTTACACCATAAGAAAATAAAATACCAACTTCACATTTAATGAAGTTACTGGGGGCAGTTCATTTCAACATCAACATAAGTGTAGCCTCTTTTTATTCCACATGTGAATTGGGATATATGGGAGTGATTCTCACTCTGTTGGCGACAACCTGATTAAAATCAATATGAAAAGAAGTAAAGATGATTTTCCTCCAGGTAAAAAACACATATCTGACCTTTACTATAAATTCAAAATCACCACTCTGCATCAGTCCAACTAACATTACATTATTTTAGTTTCACATGAAAATCCCTTATATTCTCAATATGCCCTGAAGTTATTAAAGTACTATGAGCCGGAAACGGCGAGCTCAAAAATATGTATACAAAACTTTGGGTTTAACATTTGAACTACGATTGTGGATCCACTTACCCATCTTTTCTTTGATCTCACACAGGACACTGAAGAGGGCGGGCTTCATTCGGTGGCAGTTTAAAGCATGTTTCCTGGTATGGGAAAATGAACGGGGAAGACAGACAGAGATTGTGAAATGAGAACCATTCTGTAGAAAACTTTATATTCTGTTGGTTACAGGCTGTGGCATCCATCAACAATCCATCATGTAGACACATAGCAAGTCAGTGCTGAGCAAGACCGGGTTCAGACTAAGTTTGTAACAGGACCTGTTTCAGGCCTTTGCAATGGAAACAGGTCCGGGCAGATAGCTGTCTAATTTCCCTGAACTTACTCACCTTAGTGAAGGAAGAGCACATATTTAATGCACAATCATGCAGAAACACTTTGAAAAAAAACATAGAAGAGCGTGTCCACACATGTGTGGTACTAAATCAACCCTGATGTTATTATGCTGTATTGTTTTCTATATTGATACTCTGGCACATAGGATCATTGATGTTCAATTCTTTCCCTGCATTTGATCTGAAAGTTGCCGTTTTCTGAAAGCGTTTGATATACTGTCATGCAAACATCACCTTGCTTTCACAAATTGCAACTTGGTATTTGACAACATGCTGTAAAACGTTGATTTCTAATAAAGAGACTGTGTTTGTGATGAAAAAAAAAGAGAAACTGAGCACAAATCAGGAGAGGGAGAAAGACATATATTGCATTTTAGTATTAACATGTAATATTAAATGACTGAGGAAACAAATATGTGTCTGGTCTACTAATCTAATAAAATTACTTATTCATTTTACACAGATACCATGGTGCGTCACAGGTGAATTGGTTTTGTATGGTGTATCTCATTAATGCCGGTGTTGCATTACTGGTTTGTTAGCATTGTATTGTGTAGAGCTCTTTGAATAATCCAATGTGTCTGTGTTTTATAGTGAGGTGATAGGAGTCTGGGGTCACAGGGGCTAGTTAAAGCAGATTTAGGGTGTGTGTAAGAAACAGGTATGAAAATCTATCCTTGCATCGCACGGAAGTGATAAGCAGTTTCGCACCAGCTTCCAACACCTTCCTCCATCAACCGCCTTCCCTTAATTGCTACCTACAGTTTTTAAAAAACATGCAAACAGAAGAGGTTAAATCCCCCATGTCAATTAAAAGTAGGCCTTTAAATACTGTGCCCAGAGGACAGTAGGATAACATACAAGTGTTTGTAAGCTGGACAGGGATGTATGGAGGATAAACCTAAACCGCCTGACAAACTGATCTTTTGTAGTAGTTTGCGCAGTTTAACACTGGCTGAAATAAATAGTCATGACTGTAATAGCCTATGCTCTTGTGCTGAAATTGAAAATATAATTGTTTTTGCCAGGTCAGTGGCTGTTCAGCTTTGTTTTCAGGCCTGTGGAGTGAATAGTGCACGACTGGTCAAGGGGCACAGAAATCCCAAAAGTATAGGAGGTGAGGGGAGGTGTTAACATTATTACAGTGTGTGATGTGTGTGTGTGTTTACGGCCATGCAGGCTTGAGGGGGCACAGTGGTTGTCCCCTACACAGACCCAAATCCAACTATTATTACCTGGCCTGTGCCTCATCCAGACTCTCATCTGTGATGGTCATGATCTGCTGGAGGATGTCACCAATGGCCTGCTGCTGCTGCTGCGGCGGTTGGCCCAGGTTGTGATGTTTTCTTATGTTGTCGGGGTCACCCACATCCTCCTGAGACAGTCCACTCAGTCCAATATGACCCAACATCATGCGGGCCTGGTCGTCCATATCTCCAATGCAGCCTAGCCTACTACTAGGCTAATTGTGTGTGTGGGGGGTTTGGGGAAGGGGCTATAGGAGAAGGATTACTACTTCAGATGGGGGTTTCCTTCTCCAACTTTCAGTACTCAGAAAAAACACACGAGAGGTTGAAAAGTTTCCCAGAGAAAAAACAGGTCTCAAAACTGAGAGCAGTGTAGCCTCAGCTGGAGCTACCTGCGAGGCTTGGTCTGAGTAACAAAGGAAAAGAGGTTGAAGTGCAGCAGCTTAACCATTTACTTAGCTAGAGAAAACCAAACAAACGCCTACTAAACTAGGGCTCTACAAACTGTGGTCTCTTTTTGGCATGGCACGGCACAGTTCGTCAAATATCAGCCTATAGTAGGACGCTGTTGTTTTCATGAGTAGCCTATTCTGACGCGCGCCACAGACGTCTTTTCTTCCTTTTGAAAAGTCGAGACCAGGACGAAGAAGCAAAACAATTACCATAAAACTAGCTTGGTACAAAGCTAACTCCTTCGCGCTTTGAGAGGCTGCTCGGCCCTTATGTGTCAAAATAATGGTGTGAACGGCGCTCCGGATAAATTTCTAATGACCTGGGAGTCCCTTTGATGTCGCCGTATCCGCCTGCTCTCCCTTTATTCACGAGTCCCGTACGCCCGCTCGGTCATTAAAAGTGTGAACCGCCGGGGTCACCTAAAACACGGTATACAAGAGGTATTCCCGAGGAACTTCATCAGTGTGCTTTCCGTCCAAGTCCAACACGGCTGGGTTTGTACCATTAGTTGTTGCTTAATGCTGTTTTCTTTCCCCTGCTCGGCTCTGTGCCTGCTGCCCCACTCCCAGAAAAACACCACGGAGGATTGCCGTCCGCTGTCAAGCCACACCGGATGAGAAAAGACTACTTCCGCTTAAAGGTTTCCAACTAATAGGCTACAAGCACGTTATTATGATAACCGGCAAATTATTTTGCAATCCATTTAAACTTTGCTAGTTATTTTGTGCAGTGATGCCTAATGTGTGTATCAAACATAGGCCTACACATTTGATAAGTGGCAAGTAGCCAGACACTCTGATAAAGAGAGCCATGACCTATGTAGGCTACGGGCCCTAAAGTGCAAAACAAAATGGCAAATAGGAATAGAAAACAACAAAACACAACGGCCAATATTAGCCTGAATGATCATGAACAATCACAAAAGACAATGGCGACTTGGAAAACAAAAATAAATCGCCTGTGTTATTGTGGAATGTTAAAGCTATAGTGTGTGACTTCTGTTGCTCCCAATAAGGAATTCTGAGTAATACAAATACCACTGTCGGTGCATCTATGACACCAGTTTGTGAATGCTGCCAATGCCATACTGAGAAATAAATAGAAAGGTTTTTGGAGCTGATCAACTTTGTGTCAACTTGTTTTGCGATGGCTTGAATGCAACCAACGTTCATTTTATGACAAGGTTATACGCACTCTAGCTTTAAAGTTGTTGTGTCTTTTTGCGTTGTGTTTGTCTTGTGATTTGTCTTCGTGATTTCAAGATTCAATATGGTTTTATTGTCATATGCACAACAATTACAGAGCAGTCGCTGGCAATGAAATTCTTTAGTCTTGGGATTTCCTATTAGCTGTTTTGTGATTTGTTGTTGTGTTTTCCTATTTGCCACCGTAGCCTATAGGCTATTTAGTGCAGGGCTGCATGGACACTCATTACCTTTAAATCGGCATGTTTCTATTGCATGGTGTAGGCCTATCCGTTAGCCTGGCCATTAATATGGTAATGTTATTATGCAATTTAAGCAAGGCAGAATGAAATAGTCACAGACATACCTTACAAAAGGCTGCGGAAGAGCAAACCATAAAAAAACTCTATTCTATGAAACTTTACTCAGACTGTTTGTTCCCTTGCAAACACATTTAACCTGCACAGAAAGTATACTGTTGTTGTTGAGTGGCTGCTGTAGAGTATGATTTGAGCGTTTTAGTAGGCCTACTTTTATTTTGAAAGCCACGTTGATTAAATTCCGGTCTCGTTCCGGCTGTTTCTGGCTGCTTTGACGCAGCTCTCCATCAGTATGTCGGCGGGCTCCGGGGAATGCTGCAGTTTGACTAGAAACCGCGAAGAGGCCATCATTTCTCCATGGAAACATTGTTGTTGTTGATGATGATGCGATCGACACTAATACAAACCGTGTGTGTGTGTGTGTGTGTGTGTTGTGTGTGTGTGTGTGTGTGTGTGTGTGTGTGTGTGTGTGTGTGTGTGTGTGTGTGTGTGTGTGTGTGTGTGTGTGTGTGTGTGTGTGTGTGTGTGTGTGTGTGTGGTGTGGTGTGTGTGTGCGTGTGTGTGTGTGTGCGGTGTGTGTGTGTGTGTGTTAGGGCATCTTAGAGTATAGGCAATCTAAAAGCTGCTATTGTTCCTACAGAGTCTGCATTCCTGATGCACATTATTGAGTTGGTGACCTCATCGTTACTGCATAGTATTGTCTCTAATTGAATTATATTTATGTGACATTACATCCAATTTTTTTTGTGCCAATTTTTATATAGGCCTAAACTTTTCTTTATAAATACTTAGCCTAAATGGATTTTTTTTGTACACTCATTAAGCACTATCTTATAATGGTTTGTTATTCTGAATGATTATGTCTTGATTTCTTGAAATTAAGATAGAGGAACTTTCTCTCAAATATTGGACTCTAGTTGTATCGGGTTGGTGCTGAAATATGACGTATCTTCCTCAACATAATAGGCCTAATAATGATATCAATAAGTGGATTGTGTGAGGTGGCTATTGACTTTACTGTAATAATATATAACACCAAATACTTAGGTTTATTATTTTTAAGATTTGGATTTTCTCTGCATTCTCCTTTTCCCATTCCAGCAAATATTTGTAGTCTTACCTACAGTAATTTACTTCAAATAAATGTCCTTTAAATGTGTCCATGACATTGATTCGGTGGAGCATTAGACAACCCCCATTTTCTTTCAGGATGACTGGCCATAGTGGAGTTTCACACACTCAGACTAATCCTGTTCCTTAGTAAACATATTGTGGGGAAAGCCTGTCTGTCTGTGTGGTGGTTCCCAGAAAAAAACAGCATTTTCTTCCAGTCAATTCAGTGGGATGTAGACCCCATGCTTTTGAGAGGTGTGCGTTTGTGTGTAGACATGAGCTTAGTGCAGTAAACCAGCCTGATGGAAAAAGATGAATGAATCCCCCAGCATAGTAGGAAGTACCAGACATCTCAACCTGCTCTCTCACTCAGTCTATCACTCTCATATTTACTACCGCCTCGCACACAGGCAGCTGCATGCTCCCCCAACACGCAGACACACAGATGTGCATAGCGTTCAGACGCACGCAGAAGCCCCTCACTGGCAATTTGCCTCTTTTCCCTTTTGTTTTGGTCCCAGCAGATTACAGCTGGCTCATTCTCATTAATTGGCCAATCAGCCAATAAAGCTAAATGCCCTGAATAAACACTAATTTCCATTTCCAGTGAAATGGAACAGTCCACCCGCTCAAGCCCCCCAGCCCCCCTACAACCACCCCCTGTGGTCTGCTCTGCGTGTTGCCATGCCAACCGGGACCCGAGCACCTCATGGATGCTCCAATCAAGCGTCTCTCTCCCTCTCAATTTCACACATGTACACATAACATTAAAGCGGATTAAGAGGAGCGTCTGTGTCTGTTATCGATGTGGATTGTCTGTAGCTATCAAGAGGCTTTTTCTCGAATGAAATTTGGAACTGAAATATTTATATGGTACAAGCCAGTGTGTGCGGCCGTCTCTGCAGGCAAAATTATAAACAAAGGTTAAGAGTCCTTATTTTATAGGTAGCCTGAGCCTATAAGTTGTTATTTTTCCTGGGTTGTTCTTTGTGCGCATTGACTACAAATTAAATATTATATCTCTGAAGCTGACCCTGTGCTGTTGAGAATACACAGTGTTTATATTAAAACCCTGCCTTTAAGGATAAGGCTGGGGAAATACTTTTTCTTATTGTCAATGCTTTCTGTCTTCCCCTCCCCTTTCTCTGGCACTCAGCTCCTCTAAGTAATTTCCTAAAGAAGCTGAGCAAAGCAAAAATTATTCAGTCAGGGGTAAATAGTGCATTTGTTGGGCAGGGTTTTTCTACACATTTAGCCTTTTTAGCTCCCTGAAACAAATTGGTAGGACTATATGTGATATTGGGCTGTATAAATAAAATTGACTCGACTTGACTTAGTGAATATTTATGGCAGCAGAACCGTGTGTGTGTGTGTGTGTGTGTGGTGTGTGTGTGTGTGTGTGTGTGTGTGTGTGTGTGTGTGTGTGTGTGTGTGTGTGTGTGTGTGTGTGTGTGTGTGTGTGTGTTGGGGGGAGGATTCAAAACAGCCAACTCAGTGGCCATGTTCATGGTAATGCAGGGACATGTCAGCCAGTCCAATGATGAATGTGTTTTTAATTGAACAGCAATGGAGGACTATGGCGCAGAGGAATATATTACACCCGGCTTTGGCTATAGGTCTAAACATGCAGTAGCCTAGTCTTACTGTAGACCTATTGTTTGTAGGCTCAATTGCTAATTGTTGGTTATTGGTCTTGTTAGTGAAAAGGAGAAAATAAAGAAGAAAAAAACATAGGCTAACACATATCATTAGCCCTATTGTTTGAACCATAACAGTGTGTTTTAGTATTTTTATTACAAGCCTTGCCTCACATCTTCCCCTTGCCCTTTGAAACCCCCCCTGTTCCCTACAATTAATTCCTCTCTCTCTCTCATCCCTTGCTCTCTTAATAGGCCTATGCCCCACTCACATACACACACACACACACACACACACACACGCACCTTCCCCACCTCTTGTCACCCTAATTCATTATCCTCCTCTCACTCTCTCCTTTCCTCCACCCCAGTCTGCCCTGCTCACCCTCATTTTCATGCAAATGAGAATCGATCCTCCTCTCAGCACCCCTCTGGCCACACACCAGTTCTTGCTAGAGCAAAACAAGCAAAATGTTTATTTCTTCATTTGTGTTTTGAATAGCCTACATCAACAACACAAACCCCCATCATTTCAATGTAACCGTTCGTGTAGGCTACACCACGAGCCAAAGATAATGCATTTTTAATGGTAGCTGAAAGATTGGACGACCGAGAGTCTCTCTCGCTCTTTATAGGTCCATGGTCTCTCTCTGCCTGTTGTAACGCTGCCATCTTGTGTTCAGACTTCAGTAGGTGGTCACTTCTGACGTCTCGCCCATGGTCTCGCCCCCGGGGTTGACGGGAGTTGGAGTCATAGAATGGGTTCAGTAAGCCTACTTCCTGCTTTGACAAGGAAGACCCAAGAAATTGCGGCTATTGACTTAAAAAGTTGTTCGCCTGGCCACACCGTTTCACCGCGAAGAAACAGACGTGAATATAGAGACAGAGTGAGTAGGCTATGTGTTTTCAGCATTTTATCAGTCGACTCGGCACATATCTTTAAGATAATTGTTTTAACAAGAAGCGGCGAAGTTTCGTCGATGTTGTTGCTGTTAGGTGAGCTGGGCTACATGGAAAATAACTCGAGTCTGGTCTTGTAATTCTGTATGGATGATATAGGCTACTCAGGTCTATTCTTAGGAATAGGCCTACGTCTGTAACCTATACGTGTGAGTTTGATTTGGAAAGGAATAAAGTGTGATAATGCGGATGACAGGAGTTGTTTGTAAAGCAATTAAACTGTCAAAACTCAGTCACGAGTGATTTGAGCTACCTGCATCTGACCGTCAGCAATTGTTCCCCCGCCATGATAACAAATGATTCTTCAGACAATAACAATGTGTTCCATGACATAGGCTAAGTGAATAAGTAGCATATCTCCAATAGCTCCTAGGCGGCTGAGTTCAAATTTCACTCTTAACAAGTAGGCCTAGCCTAACTAGGCTAATTTGTTTTCTGGCATCTGGCAATTCTGTTCTTTTAAATTCCATTATTTGTCGGCATAGATACTCTCATATTTTCCTTCCTTTTTCTTTTAAATTAAGGGGTCAAGAGTAGATAGGCCTATCTTTTAATCTCAAACAATAAAGGTTAGGCCTTTACTACTTCTCTAAATTGTCCAATGCATGACCACTGTGGGTAATGTTACATGTAGCAGAAATTAATTATGATTATGACTATTTTCACCTTAATTTAATGTTGTAGCCTTCTTTGATTTGTCAGGTAGGCTATGTCAAAACAGACCCCTGCCTGTTAATTTCAAATACATGCATTTTATCTTTATGTCCTAGGCAGTGTATCTACCAGGGGGTAACATGTATTCGTAGACTGAATGGTAGCTTGTTTACTTTTTTTTTTTTTTGCTACTTCACATTTATTTCAATATGCAATCATAGAGACAGTGCATGAAATAGGCCACGCCCATCGTGGGGGAAAACATTGAACAGCGCTCCATCCACTTTGTATTGAAGGAGACCTGTCTTCTGCAAACACACTTAACGTTACTCTCTTGAAAGCCACGACTCTTGTTTGTCTATATGAGCTGTTTTTGTGAAAAATTATTGAGTAATTTTCAATATTGAGGTGTTTTTTTCCCGTCCGTGAGGGTTAGCCTATGGTTAGCCTACAGCAGAAGGCTAACATTAGCCTAGCATTCAGCATACATTAGTTAAGAGTTTTGTCTCGATATTGAAAATTACTCAATACTTTTTCACCAAAACAGCACGTATAGACAGACAAGAGCCGTGGCTTTAAAGAAAGTAACGTGTATTTGTGAAAGGCATGTCGTATTACGTTTTTATTAAGTTTGTTTGCCGAATACGGGTGTCATTCAATACAAAGTGAATGGAGCGCTGTGTATTGTTTTCCCCCACGATGGGCGTGGCCTCCGATTATGACGCGTTCCGCACTGTCTCTATACAAAGAACAAATATAGGCCTACAGCAATCATACAAAATACAACAATCACATAGCACTTGTTCGCTCCGCATTGACCTTCAGATTAAAATCATAATACACATACAGCAGGTACCCAATTAGTTTAATTCAAGTTCATATTCAAGGCCGATTTCCACCGGCTGCGTCTCCGGTCCTTCTCCGCTCCAGCACGGCAGAAACAAAAATACAATTAAGAGCAGTCAGTGGGTGAGTTTCCACCACGGCCGCTGCGCCGTCTCTGCTCCGCTGCTGCTCCAGCTCTCCGGTGAAATACGCTAGGGCTGCAGCTATCGAATATTTTAGTAATCGATTATTCTACCGATTATTCCATCGAGTAATCGGATAAAACATACATTGCTTAATTGAAAAGTAATTATAAATAAACATGAGAAAATAACATATGTCATTTAACCAACAACCAATGAACAACCAATTTGTTTCCTTTTTTTGAAAAATCAACATTTTTTATTTCAAAAATGCATGGAGTAGCAAACCATATTTTCTACCAAAAGTACCAATTTAGTTACTTTCCCATTGTTTATTAGTCTGTACTTGTACCATGAGAAATAACAATGTTGACAGATAAATTAAGTGCAATTATGTGCCATACATTCTTGGGTTTAGTAAGCATTTACTTCACTTTCAGAACTACACGTTTTTACCTTTGCAATTCAGGAACAACATATGCTTGGAAACGTGGAACAAGCCCATGCATAGTTTCACACATTCTGGCTTTAAAAACAAATCCTGAGATGGGGTTCTCTGCATAAATGTGTCCATCCGAGACTGTGATGGTTTACTGAAAAAATATAAATAAAATAAAAATGACTATGGAACAATATGATAATAGAGTAAGTTCATTCACATTAAACTGCTATTTAGATATTGTATCCATGAATTCAAGACACACACGTCTGCTTCAGCACCGTATTGTCAACTAGAAGTGACCAGCTATAGTTCAGCTTAAGCTATCGTGTATTTATTTATTGAACAGCGCTGTCTTTTTGAAAATAAAAACTATAGCAGCATTGATTTTAAAATTACTTGTCTCAGGTCGGCGGTCTGCCGATTGGAATGGGTGTTTTCTGTTCATATGCTGCAGCATGGAAGTCGTGCTGTTATGGTACGCCAGCTCGGTCTTACAGTGGACACACACCACGGTCTTCTCATTAATGTTCAACGTGAAATGATCCCAAACCTTGGACATTCTCTGTCGCTTTCTCCTGCCCGTTTGGCTTTCCTCACTATTTTCGCTCACATCTTCCATTTTAGCACACGCTAATGTTAGCCCCTAAACAAGTCAAAACATGCCGCGTCTGTCGGTCCGTTCTGAAGGTGACGTATGCGCCGGTTGTGTCACACTGGTTTTCTTTAAGAAACCAGAAAATATTCACATTTGAGAAGCTGAAATCAGAGAATTTGGAAAAATGTTATTAAAAAATTACTCAAAACGATTCATCGATTATCAAAATAGTTGTCGATTATTTTAATAATCGATTAATCATCGATTCTTCGATTAATCGTTGCAGCTCTAAAATACGCACTGCTTCTATTTCTGCCGGATGCCTGAGCTCACCGCATCAATTTAGCACAGAACACATCGAGATAGACAGGAACACAAGCGCCGACAAAACAATAAAACCTCCGGTTAATTTTCAAAATAAGACACTCGGTGTTCACTGCAGGTGACATTCTCAAAACAGAGACACATACAAGCATGTCCACTGTTATTTTACTCGTTCGGATGGGAACAATAACCTTCCGTGCGTTCGTTGTTGTGTAAATACCATATAGGAGAATCATATTATCAAGAGCGATCGCCCGTCACTTTTATTACCGCGGGAACTCCTCGGTCTCGCGACCCCAGCAGTTCAGCGGAGCTGGCCGTGCTGGTTTGAAAACGGAGCCGGTGGGTATTGCCGGACGTGAGCGCACGGAGCAAAACCGTTGGACACCGCACCCGCAGCCAGTGGAAATCCGGGGTCAGTCACCCATGTTTCAACATATTTTTACCACATCACAAGCTCGTCGGGAGAGACTTCCTCTCTGTTATGGAGAGTTTGTGTCCTCGATCAGTCTCTGTAGCTGCAGTATTATAGGTTCCCATTTAGCAGTAAAAGCATCAGTCCTGAGTTGGAGTTTGGCTGTAATACTCTCCATCAGATATACATTTTTTACTCTTACCCTCCATTGTTGGACAGTTGGTGGTTTAACATTCCTCCATAACACAGTTATCATCTTTTTTGCGATCAACAACAACACCCAGATTAGATAAGCCTGATTTTTGCTTGTTGTGTTTCCTGGAGTCTTTCCCAATATAAAAATGTCTGGCTCTAGTGGCAGGTCTACCCCCATAATTAGTTTGATCTCAAATTTAATATCTCTCCAGTACTGATTAAGTTTGGGGCAATCCCATAAAATGTGAGTATGATCTCCAATCTTGCCGCATTCTCTCCAGCATAGATCTGAGGTGTTGCTGTATCTCGCTAACATACGTGGGGTCTTAAAAAATCTTATTTTAGTTTTCCACTCAAATTCCCTCCAGGTAGGACTACTGGTTGCTTGTTTACTTTTGTCAGCCATCACTTCTCCCAGAGAAGCAAACCCCATCCACAGTCCACACACACATGAAATGACGTAATGAGAATCTCTGTTCCAAAAGCAGCGTAGGTTTTATAAAGACCTCCTTTGGCAAGGAAAAGACTAACAAGATAGCTTTTACATATATTTTGCCGGCACCAACAACACACAATTACATTGCTGACTTCCCTTCCAGAACCCTTCTCCCTTCCCTCATTAACTGTTGTTCTCTTCCTCAGATGTCTCTGATGGACGGTGGAGCCGTCCGGCCAATAACGGCAGTGGCGTGGACTTCCAACTCCAGCACCTGCCCCAAAGATTTCACCCTGGTAGGGAGGGAGGGAGATCAAAGGTTTATAGGATTGTCCATACGCAAGTGTGCAGTGAAAACGTTATTTTTTTTGTTTTTCCACAATCTCTTGTTTTCAATGATGTTATGATGATTTTATGCTCTGTAAGGTGACCCTGGGTGTCATGAAAGGCGCCTCTAAATTAAATGTATTATTATTATTATTATTATTATTATTATTATTATTATTTATTATTATTATTATTATTATTATTATTATTATTATTATTATATTATTATTATTATTATTATTATATTATTATATTAAACTATTTATAAACCTCCCAATTAGGAAAGGACCCAGGTTGTTTGACATATCACTCAACATTGACCATGACCAGTATTGTTAAAAGTTGTGTGGAAAATAGTATAAATTTTCCCTTTCTTGCTTTGCTCACTGGCAACCTGGAAGACCTGCTCCCCAGTCTGTGCTATGATGTACCGAAAATGTACGGTGGCGCTGAGCATTCACCAAATAAAAAAAAGTTTCACAGCTAATGTAGCCGTTAGCACACTCAGGATCTCGTAATTACAAGAAAAGATCTCGTAATTACGAGATATTATCTCGTAATTCTACGAGATCCTTAAGGACCAACCATTCATCAATAAGATGGCTGTGTGTGTGTTTGTGTGCAGACGAGGTGAACCTAGCCATAGGCAAACGTAGGAAATTGCCTTGGTTTCCGGACTACAATGGGCCCCATAATCAATACAATTATTTTAAATATGTTTTGACTGTTCATTAATTAATCAGCGATCGCATCGGGTAGCCTATACTGAGGGACAGACTTTCGGCTTTACGCCCATGATCAGCTGCTGAGGTCCGACTGGGCTTTTCTCCTGATCAGTCCCAGTGACTGCATATCTGCGCAAAGTTGACATGGCTATACTCATTGTCATGCCCTCCTTGTAGAAGTTCTTATGTGTTTGTATGAGTCAAGGATCACACCAACGACTGCATTTAATCTAAGCATTCAATAAAACTGCGCTCCGATACAGTAACAAACAGGAGGTAAAAGTGAACTAGTCCACCGGGCATTCTGATTGGATGAGGCAACACAGTACGGTGGCGCCGGTGGCTCATAATGAACAAACTGCATATAATTTAACCAAATGCTAATGTAACCGTTAGCACACTCAGATCTCGAATTATGAGATCCTTATCTCGTAATTATGAGATCCTATCCGTAATTACGAGATCCTTATCTCGTAATTACGAGATCCTGAGTGTGCTAACGGCTACATTAGCTGTGAAACTTTTTTTATTTGGTGAATGCTCAGCGCCACAGTAAAAATGTGGGGGAAAAAAATGGGGCGCACGGATTACTGTCCAGACTCAATATAAATCATATGCATCATAAATGACACGAAAGAACTTCATTTTTAATGGGAATTATCTATGAAAACTCGTATGTAGAAAGATAGGGCTTTTAGAAGCAGCGCTGCAGCAGCAGCTGCTGAGACGTTCCATGTGTGTCCGAGAAAAGTCCGAGAGACGCAGCAGTAAGGTAAGGCGACGCGCTCCAGAGGTAGACGCAGGATGTGTGCAGAGGCCGTAAGCCTCAGTGAGGAGAGCAGCAGCTGTATTTGTAGTCAATCAGACGTAGTCTGAAATGTCGTAAACCTGAATTTAAGATTTAAAGTGGTTGTTTGAAAATGGCGTCAGCTGACTGTATCACCTCCCCTAAAGATCCAGACAGAAAACAATTATCGGTGGGACTTGGACATTGTAATGAGTAGAGTCATCGGCTTGAGCAGCAAACATCTCTTGAAGTGTTATGGATTAAACCAACTACCATAATGACCAGCATTTTAATGATACATATTGCATTATGATCATTTTATACCCATTAATTAATTAATTAATTAATCTTAATTGAAACCTAATGTTTGACCCAGCTCACTCACACTTACTTTTGCCATTTTGTCTTAAAACTGCACCAAAAGCATTTGTCGTTCTCAAGCCATGTCTGCTGCTAAAAAATAGCTACATTCTCAGGAGCTGCACGGTACAAGCAACACACTGTTGTTTTTGCTGGCCAGGATGAAATTGACCTAAACCTTAAAACCTTGAGACAGAAACCCAACTTAAGCTTAAAGCAACCACTAATGTCATCCACTCTCTCTATGCCTCAACCTGCCTGTTTTTAGTTTAATCAGAAATGTTTGCAGTGTCAATACGCCTTATTCCTCTCGATCTCTCTGCCCCTCTGCAGATCAGCATCACAGAAGACGGAGCAGCAGCAAACTTTACCCGAAGCTTCGCCATGAAGTCTGGATACTACCTCTGTTACAGCAAGGTAACAATCATATGGCGCTTTTCCACCGCACATGTAGCTCGACTCGGCTCGGCTCGACCGACTCGACTTGGTTTGGTAGCAACACGGGTGGTTTTCCACCGCAAATAGTACCTGCTGAACGTGGGCGGGGTCGTCGTAAGGGGCTGAAAGCCTACTCCGGAGCAAAGTAGCAAAGCAGAAATTACGAGCAGTTGTTGCACTATTAACTGAACCAACCGCCAAAAACACGGATGAAAAATGTTTAAGAAATACCCCCCTTGTATCTGTTTGCTAAAAGAAGTAGAAGAATATTGCTACGGGCCATTAAAAGGGATGGTTGTTGTCCCGATGTGTGACTCTGCCACTCAGTCAGCTGTAGGGATGCGTCACGTACATCCCTATGCACGTAAACACGGGCATGATAAAGTTGACTGTTTAGTGCTTGTTTCAGGATACGTGTTTTCAAATGCAAGCCGTGTCTCAGCCTGAATATTTTATTGAGGTAATCAGTTCAGTCCGAGGCTTGTAATGTAATCGCTCGCTATCATGTCTGTCCCAGCTGGCTACTATTTAGCCTAGCTGCTAGCTGCCCTACATGTCTCCTCTCGTATGTTAAAAGTAACTTCCCCAACAACAAACACTGGGTGAGCTTAGCGAATATATGGAAAAGAAATTCGGATCTGTGATGCAAATCAAATGAAAGAGAGCCAGAGAAGGCTGCACGCGGCGTAAATACACTCAAAAGTCCCGGAGAGTTGGGAGAATAAACAACAGAATGAAGCCGGTAGTCTCTGGCCACTGATTGGCCAGACAATAGTCTCTGGCCAATCAGTGGCCGGCCGTCTGCCGACGTCACCTTTTAGCTCGACTCAGCTCGCTTGGTCCCTAGAGCGAGGCGATACCAAAAAAGCAGCCGCTACCAGGTACCAGGTACCATGAAATTGCGGTGGAAAAGCCAAAAATGCGAGGCGAGTCGAGTCGAGTCGAGCTGATACCATGCGGTGGAAAAGCGCCAATAGACACACAACTCGTCATTAGACAGACAATAGGGTCATGTGTGTTTCCCACCAGGCAGCCCCCTATCCTCGTCCCTCCTGTCTTCCCTAAATAGTCCCTCTATTTCTCTTTAGAACTTGGCCGGTGGTATGGTATTGTCCGACATTCAGCTTATTTCAGACAAGGACTCCATCCCTCACGGTTATTGCTATATAGCAGAGCACCTTGAAGCAAGTGAGTACACACACTTTTTTGTCTTGCTATACTTCTACAGGTCCTTTTTTGACCTAAATCATTCGTTAGCCACTAACCCTAACCCTAACATTATCCATCCAAACTAAAGCCCTTACCTAAACCTGATTTTAAACTTAAACCCATGTCTTCTTACCCTTCCCCAAGTAAAGCTGGTTGGAGGTTCGATCCCCGCCCTGCCACCTGTGTCATAGTTGTTGTGTCCTTGGGCAAGACACTTCACCCACCTTGCCTCGTGTGAATGTCGATAGTTAGCCTGCTATCGGTGTATGAATGTGTGTGTGAATGGTAACGTGGGAAAGGAAAACAGGTCTCCCTTGCAAAAGAGTCTTCGGACTCAATGTACCTGTATACCTGTATAAATAAAGGTTAAAAAAAAAAATGACATTTCTTCTCACATGGAAAACAATTGAAACCCACATACATACAAGTGTTTCCACATCCCCCATTACATTGATATTTGAATGCAGTCCCCATATTTGACGTCTTGTTTACTCACTGTTGATTTGCTGTGCAGCCTGATTGACATGTATATTTGTGTGTGTGTTTGTGTGTCCAGAGGCCTCTGTTTGGAAGAAGAAACGTGTGTGTGTGCGTGTCGTCCCGGTGGGCAGTGTGGACACAGCTGTGTTGGATATCAAACTGACAGCCAAAAGCAAAATGATGTTGCAGCACTACACATATGTGGGGTTGGTAGCATTCCCGTATACAAACATTTGACTCAAACCATTTTTTTTTATCAAGACATGTATTTTAATTAGTTCTTTGAAGAGAACTTTCTTTCAGTAGTTAATTGCTAATTTTACAGTTTTTTAATGTGTCAACAAATGTGCCTTTTTTCTTCAGAGATATCCACGGCTATGTGCTGTGGTGCAGAAAGGGAAATTTCTCCAACCCCATGCCCCAAGCCAAGCCCCGCAGTGTCAGCCTGGACATGCGCACACTCTCACTGGAGCAGCCCTCTGCTCCTCTGCCCCTCAGACCAAGGTACTGCACTTATTCAATAAATAATAGTCAATTCCTACAGTGTGTTTTTATTAATTAACAAAATGAGTTCATTATGGGGGTGTTAGAGCCATGGAGAGGATAAGGCATATGTTAATAATATATTTTGCTTTAATTAATAATACTTAATTATAACTCAGGGCTCAACAATAAGGATTGCCCGACGTCCCGGGGCAAGTAAAATGCCATGTCGGGCCAGTAAATATGACAACTGGCATGCCCGACCGGGCAACTGGGAGGTTCCGCTGAAATTCTTGAATAATAAAAAAAATCATGAATCGCCAAATACACGTAATCTATCTATGGTCTATTTTCATATTTAACTGGTGCTAATTATTACATTAAAGAGGACCTATTATACTACTTTTCTGGTCTTAATTTCTTGTTTTACACTGCTATAGAGCAACCTGACACGAATCACATCACAAAAAACTATGTAGATTTTCGGGAAGCTCTTTCTCTTATTTTGGCGATCCAGCACGTCCTGTCAACACTTGAGTGTGTGTGCTTCGGCCATCTCCGCCTGTGCTTCGGAAATCTCCGCTCCCCCCCGCCCCCTCCTGTAAACCCCACTCCGTTGTGATTGGTTACCTTCCTTCCGGAACACTTTCAGTGGCGGGAAGCGCGAGCATGGACCTATAAGGGCGTGAGGCAGACGTGAGCAAGGAAGTGACAGCATTACTATATATGGAAACATCCGCGTGGTGACGTCATAAGGCTATATGCGATGTCATAAGCATTCAAAGGGTTAGACCGCTCTGAACATGTGACTTCTCGACTGGCTAGAATAGTGTTTAGTGCTCTGCACAGACACCCCAGACGGTCAGCAGGGAATACGTCGAAATGCATGTAAGTCATTATTTGATAATTTAGGATGGTTAAGCATGACTATGAATCATCATAACAACGTTTATAGGTCATAAAAGTCAAAAAGCATCATAGGTCCTCTTTAACGCTAATTTTTGAGCGCGTAGTGTCTGCTACGTTGCATCTCTCCTCTCTGCTCCGTTTTGTGAAGGGGGGCCGGGGCTCCACTGCCGATACACACACATACACACGCAGACTCGGCACAACACCGGTGAGCACACACACCCAGTTAGAGAGGTAGAGAAGAGAACTACACGCAGTAGGTTGGTGTGACAGAAAGTCCAAAAGCCAACGAGTACATTATAAATGGAGTGAAGTCTACCCCGACTGTCTGAAAAGCAGCGAAAATATCCGCGTTTTTTAAAATGCATTATGCACCCAACGTGAATCTAGTAGCGAGGATGCTAACGTTAGCTCTGCTGCTAGTAGCCTACTACCAGTTAATTTGCAGTTCAACACAAACATCAGCAACAGTTATCAGAGGAACATCTCTACAGCCTGCATATATCTCAATAAATGGCCCAGAGGTGTCTGACTTCACATACCATGAGGCAGTGGAAGCTTAAAAGTAAGCTACTGGAAAAGTGTTCAAAACAGCCTGTCCTGAGCCAAATGTTTAGATTTTGAATCAAATCACTCATACACACATTAAAATAATAGCCTTTAACTGGTATTGTTGTAGGCCTACATTTTTTTTTGCAGAAATAAGTTTTAAAGAATTGCTGTTGTAAAAGGAATAAGGTAAAACAAATAAAAATAAGTGCTGTTAAAGTTCTTTACGTGATTTTTGTTTGCATAAAACATGTCTTGTTTGCAGTTATTGTAGGTTTAGAAACAAAAAAATTACAAATGTTCCAACTCAAATAATATTTGAATTATAGCCTCCACTTTCAGTATGACCCTTAACTCATCTATAATACTGTCCATGATTTGTTTATACATTGTCAATACAAAAGCAAATATAACAATTATTTGAACACGACTAATATAAAAAAAAAATTGTATAGGGGCCAGTAAAAATTTACTTCGGGCAAGTAGAATTCAGACCCACTTGCCCGACCGGGCAAGTGAAAAAAAAACCTTAGCGTTGAGCCCTGTAACTGATATTTTGTTGTAAATTGATGTTTATTCAGTAGATGAGGTCTTAGTATGCTATTATTTTTGTCTTGTTACCACAAGTTTATTCTGTCGTAAAGCGTAGCTTAGTGTTGTAAACTGTTGTAAATTAGCCATGTGGGCACCTGTCGGCATCTCTGCATTGTTATTGAAGTATCGGAGCAGGACAGGAGCTTCACTTTTCTGACCGTAGCTAATCGTATATTTTTTGTTCATTGTGGATTACTTTTGATAATAAATCCAGCATTTTTCATTTTACATCGGCCTTGGATTTTCTTTGGAGTTTTATTGCCTTAGCAAAAGCACAAGTACAGAATCCTACCTCCTGCAAGAGTGGCAAATAGGTTGTCACTACATAAGTCAGAAAATTGCTCCGCGAGAAAAAGGATTATCAAGCTAACCGCGACGCACGAGGAGGATTTGGTGCTTTGGTGATTAGATGTTAGATTATAAAATTAGCTGAGATAACTTCTGCAGCAACTTAAAAAAAAGTTAAGTTTATTAGCTCAATTTGTAACATTTAAACAAGACTACTCGGTCTGTGTGAATCTCAGGACAGAGAAACAAGAGCAAATGATTAACTGAGGTTTGCATTTCATTCAAAAAAAATGTAAACTGTAAACATAGTTAAGGTAGTGTTTTTTACTATTATAGGCCAATATGAATCATATTATATGCCTTCTGTGATGCGATAACCTATAATTCATTAATGTTATTATTAGTCTACTGGCTTGATTTCTTTTTAAATAGCCTACAGAGACACCTGTGGACATGTATTTACTGCAAATCGCGGCCTTTCGCGCGATTATGACCATACACAAGAACACATTTTTTTTTTGCCGGTTGGAAATCAAGGCCACCCGAGATTCTCGGGCCCGAGCTCTTCCCCACACCGCTGAAGCTGGACCGCGCACACAGGCTGGGGAGAGCAAATGCCGCCGGAGGGGATAACAACAGAGCTCGGGCTTTTATTGTGCTTTTCCACAACTACCAGGATAAGGAGCGTGTCTTTGGGAAGAGAAGGGACAACTTGTGTTTTCGTGGGCACAAGATCTTTTTCTACCCCGACTTCAGCGCATCCCTGGCCCGGAGACGCGCAGCCTTCAACGACATCAAAGCCAGACTGTACAGGAAAAATATCTGCTTCGGTCTTCTTCACCCTGCTCGCCTCCACGTGGATTATGAGGGACAAACTTTGTATTTTGACTCTCCCGCTGCTGCCCAAGCGTTCTACGATTCCCACTGGCAGGACTGATGGTATGTAACTCAAAAGTGATATAGAGGACTGAGTGGCGATGCCTGTAATGTTTAATTTAAGGCCAATTGTTTTGGGGTTCAAAGTGTGCTATTATTGTTGCCAATGTGGAAAACGTTTTCTTTTTGGTTTAAATCGCCAATTTAATCTAAACCACTACCTTTTTATTTTAGTTTTTATATACAAATATTTTGGTTACTTCATTTTGTAGCTTCATTTACACTGTTGCATTGGAAGTTGATTCGAAATCGCAAAGTGAATGACTATGTGCCGAACACCATGTGAGGTTCTCACTGTGTTTCTGGGGCTCCTTTTTTATTTTTTTGTATTCCCCGATTGTTTTTTATTTTTATAGTTCTTGAACTGGCCTCACTTAGACGCCCTTAAGTTGCCTCTCACTTGTCAATGGTGACACGTTTGTGACCTTGTTGTCGCAGTGTTAAATATGCTTTGTTAAATATGCTGTAGCTCTTGTTAATATGTTAAATAATGTGTTTTGTTTACACACCCACCTCATATGGAGCCAGGCTCTTGGAGGATAGTATGGCTAGTTAGCTAGACTAACCAAGTAATAGAAGGTGGATGCACTGGTGGTTCTTCTATGTTTGCCTGTCGTTTTGGGTTTTTGCTGTTGTGTTGTTGTTTTTTTAATTTATTTTTGTATACATTTGTTGCTACTCTCATGGTTGTTTGCCCACACTTATCTTTTTATTTGTCTTGCTACACTCCTTCCATGCCAGCCCACTCAGCGACCTAAAATATGACCACCATTAACTCTGGTAGTGTAAGGGACCACCCAGTAAGATTTATTTCATGGAATGTCAAATCTATGAATGGTCCAGTTAAACGTTCTAGGGTTTTTACTCACCTCAAGAATTTGAAGGCTGATATTATGTTCTTACAGGAAACGCACTTAAAAACAGCGGACCATGTAAGGCTTCATAAACCTTGGATCAGTCAGGTGTTTCATTCTAATTTTAACGTAAGAGCCCGAGGGGTAGCAATACTGGTGAACAAAAGGATCCAGTTTACAGCATCAAACATTTTGGCTGATCAAAATGGCAGATATATAATTGTCACAGGTACTCTATACCAGACCCCAGTTATTTTAGTTAATGTGCACCCAATTGGGACAATGTAAATTTCATGGATACACTCTTCTCCTCCCTCCCAAACTTGAATACGCATCGTCTTATTTTCGGGGGTGACCTAAACTGTGTTTTGAACCCTGCTCTAGACCGCTCTAGCCCCAAATCTTTAACTCTTTCTAAAACGTCCACTTCCGTATCAACCTTCATGAATGAGAACGGGTGTGTGGACCCTTGGAGAACCTTAAACTAAATCATTCTCTTTTTTCCTCGGGGGTCCACCACTCCTTCTCCCGTATAGATTATTTTTTTATCGACAGAACTATTATGAGCTCCGTCCATTCAGTTGACTATTTGGCCATAGTGATCTCAGACCATGCTCCCTTACAGTTAGATATTTCTTTCAGTCTACATAAAAAGGTGTGCCCTCTCTGGAAATGTGATGTGTTACTACTCTCCGACAAGGATTTCTGTGCTAAAATATCTCAATCTATTGACACTTTCATACTCACTAATAAATCTGATGAAATTTCACATTCGTTATTTTGGGAGACATTAAAAGTGGTTTTGCGCGGAGAAATTATTTCTTACACTTCTCACAAGAATAGTGAACAGAAAAAACAGCTGCAAGTTCTGACTGACTCTATTCTCAAACTTGATGAACAATATGCTAGTGACCCTTCCGATGAGCTGTATAAAAAAAGACTAAACCTACAATCTGAATTTACTCTATCTCAAAGACAGCGGAACGCTTGATCTTACATTCTCGCGGTTTATCATATGAATTTGGTGAAAAAAAATAGTCGGCTATTGGCACATCAGCTCAAGCGCCAGGCAGCCTCTCGGCTAATACCTCAAATTAGAGACGTGTCAAATAATCTTGTTTCTGACCCCCAAGACATAAACAAAGTTTTTGAGACCTTTTACACCTCCCTTTATAAATCTGAACCGCCCTCTGACACAAGTTGTATGGACAATTTTCTTAACAATTTGGAGTTCCCCACTATTGATCCAGAGTTGACCATTGATTTAGACAGACCTTTGCAAATTAATGAGATTAAAGAGGCTATTAGATCCATGCAAAGTGGCAAGGCGCCGGTGCAGATGGCTATGGGACTGAGTTTTATAAGACATTTTCTGACAAGCTTGCTCCAATCCTATTAGATATGTTTAACGAGTCATTGGCGAATGGTTCCCTGCCCCAAACACTTAGTCAAGCAGTAATTTCACTCTTACTTAAGAAAGACAAAGACCCCACAGAATGTGGATCTTACTGTCCAATTTCACTGCTTAATATAGAGAGCAAAATCATTGCCAAAGTTTTAGCAAAACGTCTTGAAAGCACACTTCCTCTGATTATCTCTGAGGATCAAACTGGCTTTATCAAGGGTCGGCACTCTTTCTTTAATATCCGAAGGCTCTTAAATATTATCAATACCTCTGGCCCTTCTCTGTTCCCGGAGGTCATTGTCTCCTTAGATGCGGAGAAGGCCTTTGACCGTGTAGAGTGGGGGTATTTATTTGCTATTTTAAACAAATTTGGGTTTGGTGACACACTTCATGGATTAAGCTGCTCTACTCCTCCCCCTTGGCCTGCGTCACCACCAACTCTATACACTCCCCATATTTCCCACTTTCCAGGGGGACGCGACAAGGGTGCCCGCTATCTCCGCTACTTTTTGCCATAGCAATTGAGCCCCTTTCTATAGCACTTAAGGCCTTACCCCATTATCAAGGTATCTCACGGCATGGTGTGGAGCATAAGGTGTCTCTTTATGCAGACGATCTTCTGCTTTATATAACCAACCCAGTGTCCTCTATTCCTTTGATTCAGTCCGTCCTTAAACATTTCGGCTCATTTTCGGGGTACAAACTAAATTTTCATAAAAGTGAATGCTTTCCAATTAACACTCTGGCTCAGATTATCCCACAGTCATCAATACCTTTTAATTTGTCTCAACAGGGTTTTAAATATTTAGGTATCAAGATTACTCACAAACTACATTCCATGTTGGAGGCCAATTTCACTCCTTTAGTAGCCAAAATGAAATCAGATTTTCAACGTTGGAGTAGTCTGCCCCTGTCACTTTCAGGCAAAGTGCAATGCGTTAAGATGAATATCCTGCCTAAGTTTTTGTATGTTTTTCTATGCCTTCCTGTATTTTTACCAAAGAGTTTCTTTCGCACACTAGATCAGGAAATCACTACATTTATATGGGGAGGAACGGTTCCTAGTATCAGTAAAGCAGTTTTGCAGAAGCCAAGGAATAGTGGTGGCCTTGCGCTCCCTAATTTCATGCACTATTATTGGGCTGCCAACATACATAAACTTGTTTACTGGCTAAAAAATCCTGATGCGGACTGGTGTAACCTAGAAGCCCAGTCATGTCATTCGTCTTCCTTATCTGCACTGGTCTTTTCCTCTCTCCCTCTTTCCCCACCCCGTCATTCCTCCAACCTTCTGGTGCAGTCCACTTTAAAAATATGGATACAATTCCGCCGACATTTTAAGTTTTCCTCAGCCTCTTTTCTTGGGCCTATTGGCAACAACCATCTATTCGCTCCCTCCATTTTGGATTCAACCTTTACTCTTTGGTCCAGGCTAGGCCTTAATAGCTTCAAAGACCTCTTTGTTGATGGTATTTTCCTTAGTTTCAACACTTTGGGCCGGTTTCACAGACATGGATTAAGCCTAGTCTTGGACTAAATGGAATTTTGAATGGAGATTGTCCATTGAAAGTACAATTTAGTCCAGAACTAGGCTTAATCCATGTCTGTGAAACCTGCCCTTTATGTCTTAAATTTAATCTGCCACGCACAAATTGTTTCCGTTACCTTCAGGTCCGTAATTTTGTGCGCACAAAATCCGATTCCTTCCCCGGGCTCCCCCAGGAAAAACAATGGGAGAGCCTTTTTGAGCTATCTCCTACCCAGAAGGTACTTATATCTGTAATTTATCAAGGCACAATGTCACTTAATAATGATACACTCCTCAAGTTGAAGTCCAAATGGGAAGGAGAACTGGGAATGATATTGGCAGCTGATTGGTGGACATTGGCTTTGGCTAGGGTGAATTCCACCTCATCCTGTGCTCGACTCAGTCTGATCCAGTTAAAAGTATTGCATAGAGCCCACCTTAGCAAATCCAAACTTCATGAAATGTACCCCGATTCTGATCCACAATGTGATCGCTGTCACACGGCAGAGGCAGACCTTTCACATATGTTTGGTTATGCCCAAAGCTTACAACATATTGGTCTTTAATTTTTGATCTATTTTCAAAGCTGTTAAAGCGCAGCATAAAGCCATGCCCGTGTCTTGCCATTTTTGGAACACCTGCAGAGCCCCTCCCTTGTACTTCTAATGAGGTTGACATGATTGCTTTTGCAACACTTTTAGCCAGGAGAAGAATACTTCTGTCTTGGAAGTCGCCTACTCCCCCTGCTTTCTCAGCCTGGCTGAAGGACATGATGTCATTTCTGCAACTAGAAAAGATAAAGTTTACACTCAGAGGATCTAGTGAGCGTTTTAAGAAAAAATGGCAACCCTTTGTCTCATACTTTAATGATTAACTGTTCTTCCTCCTGACTGAATATTTTTTTTGTTTTTTTATTTATTGTTTTATTTTTTGTCTCAACTAATTTTGTAATGATTTTTGTATTTTTTTTTGTCTATTAATGTACTGTCTTTTGATGTTTGTTGTTGTTTCTGGTTTTTCTGAGGGTACGTTCTAGGGGTGGGGGTTGGGGGGCTACGAAAAATTTTAAAAAACGGTGACCTGTGTATTGAACTGTTTGTTTATTCATGCTTCTCACCAATAAAAATTGTTAAAAAAAAAAAGAAAAAACATGTTCTCAGAAACACCCCACCATCCTGCACTTCAACAAAGGTGAGTCAGCAGCTCCCTCTGCTGGCGAAAGCAGGAATGTCGAGTCATCAGTTGCCAATTCCTCACACACAACAGATAGTGAAACGTGTGGTTGCACTAGGGCCGGGGCATCAGCCTGTTCTCTCTCAATCGTTCCAGTGAAAGTCAGATGTTTGAGGAGCAACAAAATAGTTGAGTCATACGCATTCTTAGACCCAGGCAGTACTGGAACTTTCTGCTCAGAGGAGTTAATGAGGAACCTAAAGGTAACAGGGAAAAAGGCCAACATTTTGCTCCGCACCATGGGACAAGAGGAGACAGTCAGTACACATACTGTCATGGGGCTTGAGGTCAGCGGTTTGGATGACAACAACTTTTTGAAGCTACCACAAGTCTTCTCACAAGCAGATATTCCTGTAAAAAAGGAGAACATTCCACAACAGAGCGATGTGGACAAGTGGCCTCATTTGAGGGAGGTTCAGCTCAAGTAGGCCTTTCACACCAAAAAGAACCATGAGTCAGTTCCGGGCTGGTGCTGGGGCCAGTTCAAAACTGGTTACAGCCTTATCCCAGTTATGAACCGGTTGGTTTCACAACTACCAGAGCCAGCCATGGAGCCGGTGTTGTGCCGAATTCCCACTCCCCCGCAGGATCCCACTCCCCTCTACGAGTGAACGCGCACTGCCTTCCTAGCGTATTGCTACTTGTAGTTTGACGAACCGAGGCGATTCTTAGGCTTTGAGGAAACTGTTAGTAGGCTATTTAATTCATGTTTCATCAAAATATAAGTTATGTTGTGCTATTTTGGCAACACTGTTTTTCATACCTGCCGAAATCCTCCCCCCCTCATATCTTGGGACTTAAGATCTGACATCCCCCCAAATGATTTTAGTGGCTCCTCATGCCCTGTAGAGTGTGCCATAAAAAGCTTTTGACACTAGTTGCATAAATGTAAAAGTTAGAAGGGGAGTAGGATTTTGGCAACACTGTTTTTCATAGAGGGGAGTGGGATCCTGCGGGGGAGTGGGAATTCGGCACAACACCGGCAAGAGAGCAACATCATGACGTCACTGTAAACGTGTGTGTACGTCGCCCGACGCCGCTGCTCTTGTGGCTAACGCTAAAGCTACCGCTAGCTTTAAGCACAACAACAACGGCGAATACGTTATTTTTACATGTCTCCGTTTGTGTGTGGCCGTGTCTGAACTGCCATACTAGCGTCCTACATCCTACATACTCACCATCTATATACTGCATACTCTCTACTCAAAGATCGATTGTGTATGCGAGCTGCGTCTAAAACGTTCTCAGTTGAAGTATACTCAAGCAATGAAGAATTTCTTCTTCTTCTTATAAGATTCAGGCAGTTTAGACACTGTTAAGCTTATAACCGCCCTCTACAGGTTAGATATTGAACTAGATTTTTACAGTCCTGTGTTCATCATCTGTGTTTTAGACCTCTTGTTTTATAATAATGATGTTTTGAGGCGGAGGATCCCTCCGACGCTCTCTGTCCGGCTCATCAGCACTCAGCTGTCTGTGAGTTGAGCTGGACGAGCCGCGGTGTGTGGAAGACAGCGATCTGTTCTGATCTCTCTCCACTATCAGACTCACAACACTCATTTCACTTAGTGACTCTAATGTTGTTAGGTATTTATCTTCATCTCTTATCTATTGTAAGAGTGTATGAATGACTGCACGTACAGTTGTCAGATCGCGGAACCCAAACAATGTTGTTGCCTAGCAACTTGCTCGAAAATATTTCATTTTCCTGGGCGGGTAGAATTGACCCAGTGCATTGTGGGGCGGTTGAGTAGGAAAAGTATACGATCGATTCATACCCAAAATCTTCCCGGAAGTTAGTACTCATCCGGGAATTTCTCACATACCCAAACTCGCATACCCAACCGTCACATACTCAAATTGAAGTCAAAATGAGTATGAGTAGGACGTTAGTATGGCAGTTCAGACACGGCCTGTGTGTGTGTCGCCCTGCTCGGCTCAGTGGGTTTACTTTCCTGTTACTTCAAAATAAAAGCCAACTCACGTTTGTCCAGTGAAATCCTAATGTGAAGCCAGTGAAATGCTTTTAATGTGAAGCCGCAGCCTTAATGCTCTATTTGTTTAACAGTAACTTAACTGCTGCGCACTGATCTAAAGATAGTGTTTTTTAATATAGAAAGCCGTGTCTCTGGCATTACCGGTGGTGACACAAGTTTATTTTGCTAAAAAAAACGGCACATTGTCCCGCACAAAGGTAGTCTTTGTCCCACATCTGGTGAATTGGGATCTGGTCACCCTACTTTGCAAACAGGACCTCCCCCCAGCTCAGAGTCTGGTAGTAGATCTACAGAAGTCCCAACAGGAAAAGGAGGCTCAAAAGAAGGAGCTGGCCTCCAAGCAGGAGAGCTTAGGGAAGGCTAGTAAGGCCCTGAAAGAGAGCCAGAGTCAGCTGGACACAGAGAGGAAGAATCACAAGACAGCCATGGTGGAGAAGGAAAAGTCAAATGAAAAGGCCAGACAGGAGCTTCTTAAGAGTAATGAGGCTGCCAACAAGTCAATGAAAGAATCTAAAGAGCAGATGAGAGAGGCAGAGAAGAAGCTGAAAGCGCAGCTGACCGCATTGGAGCAGCAGCACTCAAAGACTCAAGAGGCCCTTAAGGTAAAAGAGAATCAGTCGGAGAAGCTGCGGACACAACTCTACGGCAAACAGTCTGAGGTCTCTGCCCTGCGTCAAGACCTGAAGGCATCAGAGGAGAAGCTTAACTTAAATCAGGTGGAGCTGTCTGCTAACATGAGCCATCAGACAGGTCTGGAGTCTCGGATCCAGGAGCTGCGGACGGGCCGGGTCTCATTGGAGTGGGCGCTGGCACAATGTGACCAGGACCTCCAGAAGCATGAAAACACTCTACAGGTCCTACCAAGCAACAGGGTCAAGCAAAGGAGGAACTAGAGAAGGAATGGACAAAATTGGATGAGCTGAACAAAGCCAAGGGTGTTCTGGAAAAGACTAACACCAAGGTGACTTTTGAATTAAAGACACTGCTGCTTAAAAGTGTTCCTGGTGTGAAAAGAAGACCGTCCTATATATGGACATAACTTCAGTTTTTTGCATTGAAAGGAGCCAGTTGAGGTGGTTCGGGCATCTGGCAAGGATGCCCCCAGGGCGCCTCCTAGGGAGGTGTTCCAGGAGTGTCCAGCTGGAAGGAGGCCTCGGGGAAGACCCAGGACTAGGTGGAGAGATTATATCTCCACGCTGGCCTGGGAACGCCTCGGGATCCCCCAGTCAGAGCTGGTTGATGTGGCCCGGGAAAGAGAAGTTTGGGGTTCCCTGCTGAAGCTGCTGCCCCTGCGACCCGATTTCGGATAAGCGGTTGAAGATGATGTTGATGATGATGACTTCAGTTTTTTGTGTTTGAAAATTCTGTTATATGGCTCTTAGAATGTGTGAAAGATAATTGTTTTGTGGCCCACAAGAACAATTAGGGGCCGGAATGTTAGAGCCATGGAGATAAGGTATGTTAATATATTTTGCTTTAATTAATAATACTTAATTATAACTTATATTTTGTTGTAAATTGATGTTTATTCAGTAGATGAGGTCTTAGTATGCTATTATTTTTGTCTTGTTACCACAAGTTTATTCTGTCGTAAAGCGCAGCTTAGTGTTGTAAACTGTTGTAAATTAGCCATGTGGGCACCTGTCGGCATCTCTGCATTGTTATTGAAGTATCGGAGCAGGACAGGAGCTTCACTTTTCTGACCGTACCTAATATGTATATTTTTTGTTCATTTTGGATTACTTTTGATAATAAATCCAGCATTTTTCATTTTACATCTGCCTTGGATTTTCTTTTGAGTTTTATTGCCTTACGAAAAAGCACGAGTACAGAATCCTACGTCATGCACGAGTGGCAAATGGGTTGTCACTACAGGGGGATATGATTTTGGCTCCTCTGGACACAGGTGTTTAATTCCAGACATTAATGACAAAACATCTCTTTTATACAAATAAAATATATTTAAATTGGTGTGCTCAAAAATAGGAGAGAATTTAGATTTTTATAATCCTACAGTATAGTGTAGTTTGCATGCCTGGAGATGTTTTATTAAATATCTATCGATTTGTCTCCTCAGCAACCCTCCTCGTCAGATGCCAAACAATAAACTGAGTCAGAGACGCTACAGCCTCCACACCAAGGACAACTCGGACAAACCTGCTGACAGCAATTTCCAGGGAACTACAGGTACACACAGACAGGGAAAACCTATTACTTGTTCTAACTGCAGCCAACCCACTCAACCATAACCTTCTCCCTCTCGCTCTCTCTCTCTCTCTCTCTCTCTGCAGCTCTAGACGGAGTTCCCTTCAGCCTTCACCCGAAGTTTGACATTAATACGAACAGCGCGGTACATTTGACATCTTCATTTACACTCACTGATGGATTCAAATGCAATCAATTGATCTTTCTTCTGTCCTTTTCACCCCCAATATAAACATTTATTGACCATTACTTTCTCTTTGTCCATCCCTCTCTAGAGTCTTCAGCTGAACTCCCAGTTGCACAACATTCACATAAAGTCCGTACAAGACATTGAAAATGAGGTAGGGTCACATTTGACTCTCACCCTGCGTTCCAATACCCATACTTTCATACTATATAGTATGCCAGAAAAAGATTTAGGATGTCCCAATACATGCACGTCAATTGTAGTATGCTGAAAATACATAAATGCCCCACTAACTCCAATAGCATTTTGGAGTATTCGTCTTTATTCTTAGTGTAGTAAAAATAAAAAGTGTGTGATTTGGAACACAGGGTCAATTTCAGCTGTGTGATTTATAAATTAAGTATGTATTTTTTTCCCGATATAGAGAATATACTGTGTGTTTTGATTTTTTTCTTTAGTACAACTACACTTTCACTGTAGAGGATTCTGCCGCCAAGAGGACCAGACCGTCGATATCGACAGAAGATGCCCCATCAGCTCAGTGATGGCATCGGGGACGTAACAATCTCACGTCACGGTACAGATGGAGGATGATCATTCCTCCATTTGCATTGTATAAGCTCTTATTATTAGGCTTCAAGTTGAATTATAAGGATTCATCACAAACGGGGGTCAATTGAAAGGTCATTTTTGGGCACTGCTGCCCTTCTACACAAGACTGACTATTACACTTCAGATGGTTTACATTGTTTGGTTGTCATGACGCAACTTTTCCTTGTCTTATCATTTTTAAATCTTTTCTCTGTCACTTTATTTCAAGTTTTCTATTTGCCAAAGAAAAAGCCGCTTTGAATGGAATTACACTTGAAATTATATTTTTCTTAACCTCTTAAGACTGGTCACCTTTCTAGGAACACAAGGTTAGAGATGTATACATAGTGACAGAGCGGAACGCGTCATAATCGGAGGCCACGCCCATCGTGGGGGAAAACAATACACAGTGCTCCATTCACTTTACTTTATATTGAATGACACCCGTATTCTGCAAACAAACTTAATACAAACTTAATACGACATGCCTTTCACAAATACACGTTACTTTCTTTAAAGCCACGACTCTTGTCTGTCTATACGAGCTGTTTTTGTGAAAAATTATTGAGTAATTTTCAATATCGAGACAACTCTTAACTAATGTATGCTAATTTTAGCCTTCTGCTGTAGGCTAACCCTCGCATATACTCCATCCTCGCCAGGTCGGACGGGAAAAAAACACCTCGATATTGAAAATTATTTTTCACAAAAACGGCTTGTATAGACAGACAAGAGTCGTTAACGAAAGTAAAGTTTTTTGTTAAATGGATGTTTGATTAAGTTTTAATTAAGTTTGTTTGCAGAAGACAGGTCTCCTTCAATACAAAGTTAATGGAACGGTGTTCAAAGGTTTCCCCCACACTGGCCCTCATTTATCAACCTTGCATAGACCAGAAAAAATGGGTGTACGTATATTTCCACGCAAATCTCGGCTTATATGGGATACGCTTATATGGGATACGCTCAAATCCCACGCCAGCTCTCAGCTCGTGTACGCAAGTTTGTAAATAGCATGGACTCGCAGTGCAGGCTGTGCCGGGTAGCCGATGACTTTGTTGGACAATTATTAGAAGGTAATACAAATGCAGTGTTTGCTCAGACCGAAATAAAGATATTAATCACTTAAAATTGTGCAGCTTATGGTGTGAAACTGAGTAGGAGAGCTGATTCAATAGTGCGCACACCGGCCACTTAGGAGCGCTGCATGGGACTGCGTAAGGGCAGTTATCTTCGACTTGGAGCAGCTGGGGGGACACTGAGGCACGGGGGCTGCATTCATTCAAAATGTTAGCCTAAGCAGCCTATTAGATATGTAGTAGGCCTACACTGCTCTTTATGATAAATACACGGCACAACATTCAGCTTAACATTTTATTTATTTGAAGCACTTTTTAGATGTTAGTTCCTCTTTTAATGTGTCATTGATCGCTTAAGCGAGCGATTTATTTCCACCGTTAACCGGCACGTTTTTCCGATCTGCTGGTGGAGCAGGACAGTGGGCGCTCTCACAGCTGATCGTTGCCGGGTCGGCTTGTGCAGCTGACGGCCGGGCTGACCAAGGGCATGCTGTCATGAGTAAAACGCAAAATGTGTTATTTTTAGTTTTTAAACCCCTTTTGAGTAGTGCTATCTAAAAGGGCCAATACATTTTAATCATTCTGCAGACGTGTATTTCTTTTATGGGGACCATTATCGGACAGTTGGTGCGTCTTTTTCTCCTCTACCACTTATATTATGCCCGCACCCCCAGCCCAGTTGGTTGCATTTCAGAACAGCAACACGCTTTTTTTAGTGGCGATTTTTGAGTCAGACCACTTTTTCTTCGTCTATTCAAAGAAATGGCGACATATAATTGTATATGCTGTTTTATAGCATTTGAGCTATAGCCATTATGTAAACCTAAAATGCAAAATCCTCAGCTGGAGATCGTTTGTTGTCAACACCAACGCTGTTGACCGCAGCAGTTATTTTCTTCCTAACTGCTGCCTTCTGTCGTTCTTCGATGCCGCTTGTAATGCTCCGAAATGAAACTCTTTATTTTTCTACTTTCGCTGTTATTCTGTCAATTTCTACTTCAGAGAAGTTCCTCTTTTGTGCCGTAATGTGCTTATCCATGTCGCAAAACCTCTGGGCGAGGCCTCTAAACTGAGGAAATATAGGGGCGTGGTACGATTGTTTTCAGCCTCCACATTTATCAATAATGGCCTGGCGTACGCCGAGATTGGCGAGATACGACTGTTTGATAAATCCCACGCGATACCTGGCATAGGGAGGTATTTGCGCCAGAATCTGCACCAGTTTCCACGCAAGTTTGATAAATGAGGGCCAATGGGCGTGGCCTATTTCATGCACTGTCTCTATACTATGTTCTGGTTTGAGGCTACTCACCTGAAGCATAACGCCAATTGTCTCTGCTTGTACATGCTTAATTTAAATATTTAGATGAAAAATAACTCTTTATTATATCATGAAAATGCCTTTATCCAATGAGGATGTGTGCTACTTACTCTTGTGTATGTTACCCTTGAATGCTTCTCATCTAAAATTATTCAGTCTTTGAGAAATTCTTAAGGTGAGCTGAAATATAATATTATATGGTGCCTTTGTGGAGGAATTTTGCTACAGATGTTTAACTGAACTCACTTGATACTCTACCTGTCTAAATGTAGGATGTAGGGTTTTTTCATGTATAAAAAGCAGAATGCTATCAGGTTTCTATTATTCCAAAGATGACGGTTTCCTGTTTTAAGGTGAAAAGAGAAAGGTTGTGTATTTTATCTCTGTGTTAGTCAAATGTAAACCTGATATGTGAGAAAAATGGGAATACATTTTTTTTAAGGTGGAATAAGGGCCAAATATTTATCTTTGTCATTGTACACTTTATAAAGTTATGTTTAGTTTTTATGGTATGTGTAGCAAATATTTATGCATGGAAAAAAATTAAAACTTGGAAAAATACTACTTTTTAGATGTTTTGGTTTTACTTACAGTACTTACTTGAGAATTGAAGACGGAATTAGAGAAAATCTATTTGAAATACATCTTGAAAATATAAGTGTGTACAATACATTATCAAGCAAGTAGGCAAGACAAGGGGAACTTTAAGGTATTGGTTGTCTTGGAGACATTTTCATTGCAGTGGCTTTAACCTGAGCAGTTCAAATGAACGATCATAATGACAAAATAAAACATGGCTTGACCTATTTCTTAAAAAAAGAGTTGATTAAGCAGGTATGCAATTTCTCAGCTAGGTCTTGCTCCAACTTTTTAAATCTCTAAACCATGGCCTCTGTGGACTTGTAATAAAGGCAACACCACTAAAGTGAACACCAAACAAATCAAAGCTTAAGTCAATCTGTAAGACAACATGAGTGCTACCTTCAAGGCATTCAGTAAAGATCAGATTACAGACTGGATCAAGACCAATCACAGATGTTGGCGCTGTGGACATACACACCTGGCCGCTCAGTGTACCCTGAAGAAGCCATGCAGCATATGTAATGGCAAACACCTCCAGATCCTCCATGAAGTCAACTCCAAAGCCGCGAGTGAAAGGCCCACCCTGGTGAGTTCAATTACTCAATCTTTCTATCTGGACAACCCCACAGATTGCAAGCGAGTCCTCCTTAAGGTCATCAGAGTCCTGCTTCGCTATCGAGGTAAGACCCTCAACACTTATGCAGTACTGGACAATGGATCGCAACTTACTATCCTTCTATCTCCTGCTGCCCACAAGCTTGGTATACAAAGCACAGATGAGAGTTTAGCCCTGAGAACGATCTGCTGTCGGGGTGCGTGCTCAGGCGTCTGCGGTGGTGCCGTGCTATTGCCTCACTGGACCGTTGGGTGGGGTGGTAATGGGGCATCGGGTGCAGATTGTGTAATTGTTGCACTGGTAGGTGGCAACTGCGATGTTTTTAATCGTTTAGACGCGGGTTGCTTTTGACCGCCTCGGGAGAACTGCGGATAGATTGTCTTGGGGCGGTTAGAAGCAATCTATGCAATTTGCGTTTTAATTGTTTTTAAACTGTTTTAATCATTTGTCCCTGCCTGGCGGTCTGCTCTGTGGCGTCGCTGTTGGCGTCTGTGTTTCGCTGCCCGGCGTCGGTGCTCCTCTGGCCGGTCCTGGCTCTGGGTGTGCCGGTGGCGGCGGCGGATGCGTCGCGCCCTTTGTGCTCGGTGCCTCTGACCTTGCCTCATTGGCTGGGCATGGCCGGTCCGGCGGGCCTGGGTGGATCGTGCGGGCCTCCCCTCCGGGGCTTTCGGCTGTGGTTGCTCCTTGTGGCAGCGGTGCATTGGCTATTCCCTATTCTATACTGTCTATTCTCTATCTATGGCCCCGGTCCTCCGCGGGACTATTGCCGCCCTGGGGCTTGCGCTCTGGGGGCGGGGTGCTGGGGGGATGGCTCTGGATCTGGGGGCTGGCGCCGATTGTGTGTCGGCGGGGAACGGTAGAGTGTAAATCAATGTAAATTAATGTTAATTGTGTTCATATTGTTTAACATTGTTTATAGCGTTATCAATAACAGCCTGAGGAGCTGCCTCGGTCTTGGTTTGTCTGGGCCTGAGTACCGGTTGTCCTCCCACTGAAAAATTGTCCTGCCGACGCAAAACGCATAACTGATACCATTTCTCTTACATTTGTGCTCTTCTGTCTATCTTCCATGATTGGCTGAGCGATGCCCCGGGGGTTCTCTCCCTCTGTCTACCAAGCACTCTCCATGCTACTCGACTGACTCCGAGTTCTGTGCGGAATCAGCCGTCCTAGGAACGGATGCTCCCCGCCTGCTACTGCCTCACATCAGCACTGATTCACCGTCCATCAGGATAGTACTCTTTCTACTCGCATGCTTGTTCAATCTTTACATTTATTTGTGCTTCGCTCACTGGTTGCCTGTCTGTCCTCTTTCAGTTTTCCCTGGTGGTGACGAGACGGTGTGGATCTGGTCCCCCTCTGGCAACATCTGAGAATGGATCATCAACGCGGAAGATGTTGCAGTGGTTAAGGACGCCGCCTGGAGACGTGGGATGTAATCCCGGCGCTGGAAACCTTAGATTTCCCTGGTGGTGACGAGACGGTGTGAATCCGGCTCCCCCTCTGGCAGCATCTGAAGTCCTCCTGCATCCACACTATTCGCGCTTTACTTTAGTATTATGTAAACATCTGGTCAATGATCAAAATCCTTCGTGATTTTCTCTACTTATGACATCTATTGCGGCATGTCCGTCCTGGGAGAGGGATCCCTTACTTTGTCAACTCTCCCTGAGATTTCTTCAAACATTTCAAACATTTTTTTAATCCCGGTAAAGGGTTTTTTACTGGGAGTTTTTTCTCAGCCGAGCTAAGGGTGTAAGGGCAGGGTGTCATATTGTATCATATTGTATGGAATGTAAAGACCACTGAGGTAAATCTCAATTTGTGATATTGGGCTATACAAATAAAACTGATTTGATTTGAGAAGCAAGTAACAAGATCTAGGGAGGATCAGGAAGCCTCCAACCTCCTGAAAACCAAGATGACCAGAGTGGAGGTGAACGGTGACCTGAGTTACGCCACACCACTACTACGCAAGAAAGGCTCGCCATGCCTCCAGGCCCCCAAGGAAGCTGTGATGACCTGCCTCAGGAGCATGGAGAGACGCCTTGTGAAAGACCCTGACAAGACCGCAGTTCGCACTGCAGAAGTGGAGAAGCTTGTTGTTACCAGCGCTGTAACTGATCTTACCTCAGAGACCACTTTCAGTGGGCTTCTCACCCCACTACCACCCGAAACAGATACAAGCAGCTGGCAGGAACTGGTAAAGGCAGGTCTTCCTCCAACCAGTACCTTTCAAGAAGCAGAAGATCAAGCTCTAAGGAGGGACCAGTTGGAGAGCTTTCCTGAAGATTATCGACTCCTGAAAGCAGGTAAACCACTCCAATCGGACAGTCAGCTACTAAGCCTATCTGACGAGTTTGATGATGGCAAACAACTGATCAGAGTCGAAGGCCGGTTAAGACGCAGCGAAGATCTTGACCCGGACACAGTTCACTCCATTGTCCTGGATCCCAGCCACCGGTTCACTCAACTACTCAAGGCCTACGATGCTCAGCTGTGTCATCCAGGACTAGAGCGAGTCTTTGTAGAGATTTGCTGGAGGGTGTGGATCCTCAGAAGAAGGGAGGCCGTTCGCAAGCACCAGCGGACCTGCATTGAAAACCGCAGGTGGAGGTCTTAGCCAGCCTGCCAGAAGATGGTTGATCTTCCACCCCGTTCGGTTAAGCCAGCTCTCTACACCACACTTGGTTCAGCAACAGTCACAGAAGAGGTGCTCAGGACTGTCCTCATTGAGATAGAGGCCATTCTCAACGCGAAGCCGCTTGGCTACGTTTCTGCAGACCTAGCAGATCCAGATCCTGTGACACCCAACAGCCTTTTGATGGGGCGGCCGGACGATTCCCTCCCCCAGATCGTGTACCCAGAGTCTGAGCTGCTAGGAAGACGGAGATGGAGACACTCACAAGTGCTGGCAGACAGGTTCTAGGCAGCCTTTGTCAAGCATTACCTGCTTTGGTTGCAAACCAGAGGGAAGAGGCAGACTCCTTATCCAGACGTCGAGACCGGGAAGGCGGTGATGATTGCCGACTCCCAGCTGCCTCACTCATCATGGCAAATTGGAAAAGTGACCAAGGTTTTCCCAGGTGCAGACGGTCGAGTGAGGACAGTTGAAGTGCAGATACAGAACCGGTCCTATACTATATATAACGCCCGCCTGATTGTGCTACCTGAGTTACCAGACGAAGAGGACAATCCTGACTGCCAGGGTGGACCTTAGGCCGGCCTTTCCATGGTGCAAATTTCAACACAAATTTGGGGGCGGCTTTGTTGGATAGGCCGCTTCCCTCATGCACCCGCACTCGCCGTGCCCGCGCTCATGTTACTTTTGGACATTCCATGCGCACAGAGGGGCAGAGAGTTCAGCGGAGGAGTAGTGTCACATAACATGCTCTAAGTTAAGCCTACCGTGACTTATATATTTCTTAAGGTGTTCACAGTGAGTTTATTACCGGCTAATTATTGTGTAGAAAACGGGGATTTTGCCCGCTTCATTGTCATAATGTAGGCTATGCCTTCTTAGTTGAAGTTACTAGCCTGGTGTCACTATTATATGCAGGGTTCTCAACCCTCACGCAATGAGAGTGAGACACACGCATTTCAGGCAATTCACACGCTCCACGCCACACCTTGCATTTCTCACGCAAATTATAACTGCCAAACATTCTTTTTTATATATAGCCTATAGCTTCGATAAATCCTGGCCTTCACCACCATCACCTAGTGTTGCCACCTTATACTATCTATGGTTGCCACCCGTCCCGTTTTTCCCGAAATTGTTCTCTTTTTTCAACAGCTGTCCCGAGGAAAGAAAAATCTCTCCCGGGACACAATATGTCCCGTTTTCTGGGGAAAAACTCATTCGTTTTTTTGGGGAAAAACTAATTTGATTTCCTTCGTTCAGTAGTTAAGGCCGTTTCACACGGGCCGTGGCGTTTGTTGCGCCCACTAATGCATTCTGCGAGAGCCGAGCGGGCAGAGAGAAGGCGCAGCGTTTTGCCAGGCTACACGACAAGCGTGCAGGGGCGGTCCTAACGATCTCGGGGCCCGTTTCAAGACCCTGTGTGGGGCCCCCCACATTTTTTTTTTTTCTCTATGAATAATGCTTGTGCATGCTCCCCGCAAAAATAAAAAAGATTGTGGAAACTAGTTGGTTCATAGACGGATTATGAGATAATAGGCCCAGACTCTTAAAGCCCCCCCGCCCCCCTCCCTATCCAGTCAGTTACATTGACTTTTCCGCAAAGATACATACGTTTACTGGCATAAACATATTAAGGGAGTCAGTGTTTCCCACAGGATTTTGGGATACTGTGGGAGATATCCTGTACCTTGTTGGGGGGTCCGGGGGCATGCCCCCCTGGAAGAAAATTGGTACAGTTTTAAAGTAAAATGCATCAATCTGAAAAATCAATCTGGAAAATTTAGATTTAAATCAAATCTTGAGCTGCAGAAGGAACATTATTTTTCTTAAACAGGCAACACTCTTTACTCTGCAACTGTAAAAACATTTCAGAAGATTGGTCTGCAGACCCATGTTATATGATGGAGGGGCCCATTGCAACAGATACAGGGTGGAAAGCTACTTTTTATGAACAGTATATAATTTACATGTAGAAAGTTTATTCCTGTATGTGTGTGGGGGCCTTAGAGGCCCCTCATGAAGCCCATAAGACATAGCTAATAATGCTTTTGTTTTGCACTTGCTTTTCGATTTTTCACCTACTAGTTGAGGGGCCAAGTTGGTTTTAGTGCTCCCACATTCAAATGCGGACGCCGAAAGAGTCTTCTCCATGGTTGGTCTTCACCAGCACCAGAAACAGACTAGCCCTAGAAGGAACATTGTCCTCCATTATGATGGTCTAAATGGCTGGTGTGGAGCCACAGTGCTTCAAGTGGGAGCCAGAAAACCCCTATCCTGAAGGCCTCAAAATCTGCCACTCGATGCTACAACAGCGAGCATCAGTAATATCCAGTATCCATATTTGCTGAACTGAACTAAGAGTTTTACTGAAATAACTACCCCGAAGAACTACCCTAGGCCTACACCCATCTCACTAGTCTGGCATTTGATATTAATCCAGTTATACTTTCATCATAAAATTACTACAATAGGCTATATTTTAACTAAAACAAAGAAATTATATTGAACTGAACTTGTGTTAAAAACCATTATTATGCTTTAAATTAATAAATAAACACAATAAAATTTCGCTCGCGCGCTCACATGGGAAATCCGCTTCTGTCTCACTCTAAACAATTTCCAAAAGTTGAGAACCCTGATTATATGTAAGCCCCTGATATTAATGTTATTTCACTACATATAGTGTCATTTCGGCGACCTTTTGTGTGTGTGAATTCGCGGGTCGTTTACTAGTGTATCGGTCACGTTAAAGCGACCCTTACCTTTGATGCATTTGAGAATTACAGCACATTCAAAATATCCCGCCTTCCTCCAATGCCCCACCCCCTCATTCCCCTATTGGTCCACGTCATTCCCATCCCCGGTGTTGTTTTGAAAAAACTTTATTTACACAGGCAGACTTACAACTACTGCCCCCGAGCAAGCCCGTGAGTTTTGTTTACCGAAGCAATGGATTCTGATTCAGAAGCACCGGTAAGTTATATACATAAGCCTACACATATATATTTTTCAGTTCAATGGTTGTTATGCAGTGCACTATTTACTTGCTTTATTTTTTTAGTTATCATAGGCTACATTTTTTTTGCAAACACGCTAATGTTATCTAATAAGCGGTCTCAGCTGTTCTGTTTTCAGTGTAACGTCGGTTACGGTTTTGTCTGCTAACGGCTAGCGCGTGGTTAACGTTATCACTCTGTTCAAAACATTATGCTTCAATGTCAAAAGCTTGAACTTTATAATAAATAGACATTTTGGTCCAACATGTGGGACCCTGGGGAGTTCTCCACAACAAGAGTAATAACACACTGCCCCAATTATGTAGAAAAAGTCATACTGCACATCAAATTAAACAGAAGAAATTCCTCTACAAGCACATATAAATCATTTTCACACAGACCAAACACAACTCCAACACCAAGCATGTTATAAGCAAATATCAAAATCTGAATAGCGTCAGAAACTCAACCCACTGTACACGTTTCCATTTCTAATGCTCCGATGCTCTATTCACCTTATATGAAAGCTAGCTCCAGATGACTACAACACTACCATTATTATTCCCGTATGACAAAAACCTATATAACCAGAAGCCAAATAATACAAAGCTATAAATACAGTGTGTTCTGTGTAAATACAGCTAATAACATGAATTGTTGTGATTTTGCTCTGCCTCACTAGGCTACATAATATTCAAACTTGGCAGAGACATTGGAAACACATTTTGCTATGCTTTTGATCTAGAATTTTAGCTTCATCAGCATAATTTCACAGAGATATGAATTATAGTAAAAAAAAAATATATATGCAAAACATGTATTTTCAGAAAGTGTTCCTATGTCTCTATCTTCACCCTGATATTCTTATAAAGTAAAACATTTTCTGTCTTTGTTTTTACATGTTGGTGCTTCTAGGACGACAGTGTAGTAGATCCTGACTACAGCCTTGAAGTTTTCACAGAGGGAGATGATGATATTGAGATGATGATGATTCTCCAGGCAAAGGCACCTCAAGTAGGAGGAAGAAAGCAAGGATTGAAAGTGGAGGCAGAAGAAGCCATGGCAGGGGAATGAAAGGCAGGGGCCGTGGTTTTCCACAACGCAAAAAAAAAAAAATACATCAGGCCAACAGTGTACCCTGCCCTGTGAATTATGTACATAGTACTGTCTTATTACTGTATATTTGTCATAGTTATTGACCCATATTTTTAAATTAAAAATACATATGTGTTTACTCTGTTGTGTTGATTTACATCTTTGAAATTTCATTTATAGTCAATTCAAGTCAATACAGTTTAAAAATGTCAAACTGCCATTTTCTTTACTTACATCATATGTTTTTCTTATGCTTTGGTTACACTATGCAGAAAATCACACACGACTTATTGCTGCTCCTGCGCTTCGTTCCCACCATTACATCTGATGTGCAGAAAATCTTAATATTATAATATTTATTTTCCCTTGATGCCAGCACAGGAAGTGTATTCTTTGAATTTCAACTGAATGCTTACAGAATGCCCCTTATTTAATTTCTCCACATATTCTGTATGAACTTCAGAATCAATTTGATTTGAATGTTTGAATGTTTTCTTATGTTACCGAGGGAATTCAGTGATCCCAAAGACAAATATCGTACATTATGGAAACCAATGACATAAGGCAAAACTTTAAAAATATTGCTTTAGATCCAGAGTTCTCCGGTTATCCTTCCAGACAAGACGGCAGGTTTGATGCCAGGACAAGCCCTGGTTGGTGCAGGTTGTCTTCTACTTTTGCGGGAGTGGTTCACCTTGACAGAGAGTAATAAAAATCAAAATGTAACATTGGACAAAATTGCAAAGTCAGGTTACTAGCCAGCTAAAAAGATTTAACTTTATCTTCTACCGATAATGCGTTTATGGACACTTATAATCTAACAGGTTACATACAGTATAAGGAGAAGTTATGCTCCTTCTCCAATGAGAGATGTTATTACAAAAAACAGTAGGTGTCACAATCACATGTCGACTCACCACGACCTCTGCTGCGTTGAGTCTCCAATATTTGTTCCGTTAATGGTGCAGGGACACCACTGAGAGTCCCAAGTCGTCGGGGTCATCTGGTCTCATCGTTCTTTTCCGAGGCATGCCCTTCCCTGCCGCCAACCGGTCCAACTTGCAGCGTATGATGGCACACTGGAGGTCTTTTATGTACTCATAACTCTTCTTGACCTTCTTTATGTACAGACAGTAGCCACCGCTTTTTTGTTGAACATTTTGTGGTAGCTGACAGAGGACACAAAAAGTACAGTTACTAACAAATAAAAATGTGGTAAGTTGATATTAGATGGGTTTCACTTTATAAGGAGAATAAACAAAATATATATAGACTATCAAGGAACAATATAGTATATAAAGAGTGTATTTTGAATTCCTCACATAATAAATGTTCAAACAGACTTCAGACTTCAAACTCATTGTACCCTCAACAACCATGTCAAGCTCAGTGGGGGAAAAAATGTCATTATGACATGAGGTGGTAGGCCCTGTCAGGGGTCAACCAACTTTTTAGAGTGCAGCATGAAGAGCTGTAAAATGAAAATTGAATACTCCACATGTTCCTCATGGGGTACTCCCCCACCACCATACAGACAGTACTTCGGCATGACCAGTAGGTTGGTGGGCCCCTTCAATGTGGAAAAGCTAAAAATCTGACAACGCTCACTACTAGGGGTTATACCTTACAAAAATACAATTGCACAGCTGTGTAATCTTATTTATTGCAAATGCCACACTTATAAGTGACTGCTGTAAAGGTTTTAGCTTTGCTATGATTTTTTGGACCAGCAACCAATTACACACAAAATCTACTGATTATCTCTTCACGGGGGAGTCAGAATTATTAATTTTTGTGTTTTAAACATCAACATACCTGTATTTGCCATCTGCCTGCGAAGTTCATTGTAGTCGAGAGCAGCTAAAAGTGTTTGGGCCGCATACACAGGTGGTACGAAGGAGTTTCGTTTTGATGCTTACATCAGAATGTGTGCATGAAAACACTCCAGGGCACCAGTGGACCTGGCATCAGAGACGGAGGAAAAATTAAATGTATGATTGGTTACATAACTTCAACAAAAATGATTATTACTAAATGGCAATCTATTATCCCAAAGTACACAAGAGCTGCATTTCTTGACATTCTGTAGAAGGCCATTATTGTATGTACTGTACAATAATAAATGTTACTAGTACAACACATCTAAACAAAAGCTATATTGAAATATTGAAGGCTGACTCATTACCTAAACTTTGGAATTGTCTTTGACCACCTCTCATCCATGATCAGTTCTGTGATTTTGCGGTGTGCAGTGCTTCCCTTAGGAATAAGCTCCTTGTTGCTTTTTTCCTCCAATGGGCCATGGTAACAGCCGCCAAGTCCCCACTGGTGTTCTCCGGTGACATGGTGTAGCAATCCTGTCCACATGTCCTGAATAGGCAATTCAAAATTAATATGTAATTGTTATAATGTATAATTTGAATACATAGACAATACACTTACTCATACACATTACAGTGAAAAACATACCCAGAAATCCTCCACTGTATTTTCTGCCTTGCAGCAGAACCAAAAGTGGTTGTAGATATCCTTCTTCCAGACAAGTAACAGTGAGCAGCCTTTTTGGAGGCCAGCCTAGAAATTGAAAAACAGAATAATTTTGCTTTAGAATGATAACTAACAAATATGACATTTCTAAAATATTTTTTGAAAACAAATACAGTGTTCTGGCACCTGAGCGCGTAGCGATGCACACATCACCAGACAGCTAAACACTTTTCCCACGAAACTTGAAGACAGGATCAATAATGAAGGACCGTTACGGATGTTGTCGACATGTACTTGTATGTCCATTTATTGAAGGTTGTTGAACAAGTTGTTTGTAGCAGGTTTAGAAGTGTGAAACTGAAAATGAACCAATATGCAAATTGGTTATAAAATGTACTTATAAAATTATGAAATACAATGCAATATTAACATAAATAATTATATAAGACATGTATGAATCAAGTTACTCACAAACAAAGCTTCTCCAAGGCTTACACGGATGGATGACGTGAGATAGAAAAAGAGATGTTTCACCGTGTGGATCTCTGGCTCAAATGACAGATCAAAATGGCTGCCGTAATAATGACCGATCACGTGACTAACAGAATGTGACTCTTATCAGCCAATGAGAATGAACACATATTAATTACTTACAAAAGACTGCATTCTAGTTACGGCCTACAGGGGGCTCTAAAATGCCTAATAGAAACTCAAACGTGTAACGTAACACTCCCCGCCTGGTATTGAACACAATAACACCTTAAATAACTAAACATCTGGGGGTCAATCAAGAGTCTGTGCGGCCCTAAGGAGTCATCAGCACCACCACTTCAGTGATCGGGCGAAGAAAGGTCTTGGAAGTCCCTCCTTTTGTTACTTTGAGCTCCAACTTCCTGATCTTTCCGTCACTTCCAGGGAAGGTTTTAGTCACCAATGCCATGGGCCACTGGTTTCTCTTCAGCTGAGTATCGCGAAGAAGTACTAAGTCTCCCTCCTTGATGTTGGGGTGGCTCTTCTGCCACTTAGAACGACTCTGGAGAGTTGAGACATACTCACGCCGCCACCTTTCCCAAAAGGTGTTGGCCAAGTGCTGGACTCTTCTCCATTGCTGGCGGTGTAAGTCTGCGTCAACGAAGCAGCCTGGAGGAGGATAAGGACAGCAAACCTTCTGGGTAAGAATCGTGTTGGGAGTCAGAAGTAATGGAGCATCTGCATCGGTAGAGATGGTTGTCAGAGGTCTGGCGTTGATAATGGCGGACACCTCTGCCATCGTAGTAGACAAAACTTTGTGGATGTGTGTGGCTATGGCTTTGATGAGAGACTGCCATGTTGAAAACCGTTCAAACCCCTGAGAGCCCAGGTTTGAGCTGGTGCATGTGGTGAGGTGAGATCGCACTTCTGCGTCAGAGTCTGGGTCCACAAGGCTGAAAGGTGTTTCCATTGGAATGTCCTCTTTAGGAGGAAGCAGCAGAAAGTCAGGCCTGGTGAGCCATCTGGTGTTGCTGAGAAGTGCTGCATGATCTTGATCGAAGATTCGTTGCATGAAGGTGACACAATGCTGCTTCATCTCCGGCTGTCTTCCAAGTGTGCGACAAAGAGAGTTGAAGCGATTCAGAGGTTGCTCTATATTGTTAGGCAGACGTGGCCTTGACGCGTGGAATGGAAGTGGGACAACCCTGCTGTTACCATCGTCAATGCAGCTCCCTTTATCGATTAACTCGGTTAAAGGCTGGTCTACAATAGAGGGAGCGACCTTGCCGTCATCTTCGGTGCGTTGGAACATCTTGCTTCCCAAGGAGTCATCGTAAGTGCATCTCTCTGATAAGCAAGACAGTGGTGAGCTTAGCGGTTCACAGAGACTGTTCGAGCTTTGGGTCTCCACAGTAAGCTTCTCTTTAACTGTGAGATCGTTCGGACAGGGTGAGAAGTGTGAATGGCTGCTGTTCTCCGGAACGTGAGTATGAAACACACTTGCATCTTTGGATTTGTGAGCAGTGCCTAGGCAGACTTCACCAATGATGACCCAACCAAGATCCAAGCGTTGGGCATATGGTGCATTATTAGGTCCGTTGCGCTGGTCTCGTACCTTGTGAGCCTGTAGGACATCACGCCCAAGGAGAAGAAGGATCTGAGCCTCTGGGTCAAGCGGAGGAATGTGCTCACCAATGGACTTGAGGTGAGTGTGATGTTTTGCTACTTCTGGAGTAGGTATCTCGGACCTGTCTTCGGGGATGTAGTTGCATTCAATGAGTGTCGGAAGATCTATACTGAGAGTTCCATCCAAAGGTTGTGCAACAAAGCCTCTGCCTCTCCTACCTGACACCTCAGTGAGGCCGGCACACGTACGTAATGTGTAGGGAGCCTCTGAGCTTTCAAGGTTAAAGAGGTTGAAGAACTCTGACCTGGCGAGTGACCGGTTGCTTTGGTCATCAAGAATGGCGTAGAGTCTCACTGACCTGTCTGGTTCTCCCTTAGGATGCACTGTGATGAGGCAGATTTTAGAGCAGGAGCTTGGTCCGTTGTTTCCTCCACAGATCTGGGTGCGCTTGGAGTTCACAGTAGGAGGAGGGTCCGACTCCCCGCCGTTCTCTGCCTGAGGGGACTGGTTAGCCCAAGGAGCTGGCCCAGCGTGAAGAGCCGATATATGCTTGTCGCTGTTGCACTCCTTACAGTGCACTTCTGTTTTGCAATCTTTGGCAACGTGTTTGCTTGAAGAACAACATCGAAAACATATACCAGCTTCTTTGAGAAATGCCTTGCGTTCTTCAATATGTTTGGATCGAAAGCCTCTACAATGTTTGAGGGGGTGAGGCCTTTGGTGGATGGGGCATTGTTTACTGACATCAGGCCTAGCACTGGAAGTCTCTGTTGTGTCGGAGTCAGAAACCGGAGAGACATCCGTTCTATGAGTGGATACGAAGTTTCTTATCTTCTTATCTGCAGCGTCTGGCTTGGTTGTTGTAGCAGCTGTACTGGCAAAAGAGAAACTTGGGTCGTTGCGGATGTAGGCCTCTCTGGAGACGAAGTCAGCAAAGTAGGTGAAAGGTGGGAAGAGCACGTTGTGCTCTAACTTGTAGTTACTCCCCTTAGAAATCCATTTTTCTTGGAGGTTCCATGGTAATTTTTCCACTATGGGGTTCAGGCCTCTAGCTGTGTCCAAGCAAGCAAGTCCAGGTAAATAGCCCTCGCGCTTAGCCGATGCTAGCTCCTGTAGCAGGTCTCCAAGCTCTCTGAGTCTAGGATAATCCCTGTTGTTGATTTTGGGAAACTTCTCCACTCTGTCGAAGAGAGCCTTTTCGATCATCTCTGGTGAGCCGTAACACTCCTGAAGACGAGACCATGCCATTTTCAGGCCTTGGGTTGAGTCGTTGACGTGGACAGCTCTAATCCTCTTGATGTGCGCTGAAGACTGCGGGCCTAACCATTTAGTGAGCAGATCGAGCTCTTCGCTGCAGGTGAGATCAGTTCCTCTAATGGAGTTTAGGAAGCTCGACCTCCATGCCCAGTAGCTCTCAGGTTGATCATCGAATTTGGTAAGACTGGAGCTCAATAGTTCACGTCGAACAAGGAATTGAGCTACATCACCTAACCCTGTATGGTCACCATCGTAAGTATGAGGAGACTGTTTGGGGGGAGTGGACGAGGGTGGCTGATGTGTCCCCATTGGGTAGGGGATGTGAGGTTTATAATCAGGGGCAGGCCTTGGTGCCTGGGTGGTTAAAGCGTGTTGCCTAGACCTGTTGAGGTCTCCATCAAAGAAGTCTGGATTGTCTTGTCTTTTGCTATTAACGTTAGCAGGGTTACGTTGTTGAGGCTGACGTATTGGGTCAGTGGGTGTAGGCTCTGAGGCTGCTTTTGAATGACACTCAACGTAGTTAAACGTTCTTTCACGTGGAGATTGAGTTGGAAGAGAAATTATAGTGCTGGAGCCTCTCTCCAATTCTGCTGCAGTTGACTCAAGAGCTTCAGCTTCTGCTTCTGCTGATGCAATCTCTTTGTCTAGCTTTAGGGTAGCAAGAGCAGCGTCCATACGAGCTTTTTCTGTGGTAAGAGCAGCGTCCATACGAGCTTTTTCTGTGGTAAGAGCAGCGTCCATACGAGCTTGTTCTAATAGTAGGTCATTTTCTTTTTGAACAAACGTGGTGCGGGCACGTGCAGCTAATACTTTAGCCCGTGCTTTAGCTGCAGCTAGGCTAGCAGAAGACGACGTTGAGCTTGCGCTGGAGCCACCAGATACGGACTTTGTAGCATCTGCTAACGTAGTTTCCTTTTTTTCTTCTGTTCGTGAAGCAGCTTCCATCTTAATGTGTAGCGAGATCACACTGATGCACTGGAACGGCTAACGAAGAATATCTCTCTTGATAACGGTAGGTATCCGTTGTGTAGAGCCCGCTGTGATACTGTTTTTTCACTGTTCTGGCACCTGAGCGCGTAGCGATGCACACATCACCAGACAGCTAAACACTTTTCCCACGAAACTTGAAGACAGGATCAATAATGAAGGACCGTTACGGATGTTGTCGACATGTACTTGTATGTCCATTTATTGAAGGTTGTTGAACAAGTTGTTTGTAGCAGGTTTAGAAGTGTGAAACTGAAAATGAACCAATATGCAAATTGGTTATAAAATGTACTTATAAAATTATGAAATACAATGCAATATTAACATAAATAATTATATAAGACATGTATGAATCAAGTTACTCACAAACAAAGCTTCTCCAAGGCTTACACGGATGGATGACGTGAGATAGAAAAAGAGATGTTTCACCGTGTGGATCTCTGGCTCAAATGACAGATCAAAATGGCTGCCGTAATAATGACCGATCACGTGACTAACAGAATGTGACTCTTATCAGCCAATGAGAATGAACACATATTAATTACTTACAAAAGACTGCATTCTAGTTACGGCCTACAGGGGGCTCTAAAATGCCTAATAGAAACTCAAACGTGTAACGTAACATACAGTAATCCATCTTTACATAGCAGTAACTTAGGTCTCAGCAGAGCAGCTGTCCAAACCCTCCACTCCATGAACAGATAAATCCTCCTCTCTACAGATGTGTCTATTCATGTATACATGAAATAAATAATGGGCATTTTTCACAACATTAGATAAGTTGCTGTTGTTACCACACAGCACATGAGTAGAGATGATTTATAGTGTTCTGGAAACATCAGTTACATTTCTCATGTTCTGATGGGGGTAGGGAAACTGTTTAGCATAAGCTCTAGGTTTGATTTCACACCAATAACGTCACTTTTAACAATTTACTTGTTCACGCCATCATCGCAAAACACAAAAGCATGTGTGATCCACGTTGATGGGCAAACGATAACATTAACAAACAAGGCTTACCGTTCTGAAAAAGATTCGGCAATGGTGGCAGAGGAGGCCTCTTGAAACCACATTTTACTGGTGTCTACGTTGTTTTTCCGTAACTAAAACACAAACATGAACATGCACACACACACAAATATCAACGTGAATGGGCGGGTTGTAACAGCAGAAAGTTAAATTATGATAAACTGTACATTGTACTGAACATGGAAACAGCGACAAACACGGATATGATATCACTTAGCCTAATATGTTATTACACACATGGGCAGTTAGCACCCTGCTGCCTTTGGTGTATGAATGTGTGTGTGAATGAGCCAAAACAATTTAAAGCACACTGGGACTGTGTAAAACGGTGAGGAAGACTATAAGTGGAGAATATTTATTTCCCGAGCAAATAAATAGCTGGAGCTAACGGTAGGTCCGTTAGCATTATGCTAAACGTGATTCCGGTAAGTGTCTGCTACAAATAGTCAATCGTAAGGTTATATGATCAGAGGTGGAAAGAGTACAAAAATATTCTACTCAAGTAAAAGTATGATTACTTGGATGAAATTTTACTTAAGTAAAAGTAAAAGTACTGGTCTAAAAATCTACTGAAGTAAAAGTAAAAAAGTAGCTGATTTAAAATGTACTTAAAGTACAAGTTACTAGTTACTTTTTAACAGCGGGAGGGGGCAGGGGTCTCAGTGTAGGGCATTATATATAGACAAACTAGTTTTGTTTAATTAATGCAACACTTTTACAAATTAAAGTGCACAAATTAAACAAATCATGTCACCACACATGTATGGATGTATACTGTGTCATTATACTTTAGATAAGCAAATATGGAGCAAATTGTCTGTTAATGTGGGAATTTAACCGGTCTACAGACCTAAACAGACAGCAGCTGCAGTTCTAATAATGTAATTGTGTACAATTGATCTAAACCATGGACATTGCAAGGTTAGGCTGCTCGATTTTGACAAATCATAATCATGATTGACATTGTGTAATCACAATTATTATAGACAATTATTCATTGATTTAAGAACTGCAACATGCACTTATTTAACATTTGAAACCATGACTTTAAACATATCCTAATTGAACTGAAAACAAGGAAAATGCAAATAGCCTAAGTAAAACATATTTTTAATAATTAAATTAAATAAGTGTCAAAATCAAAATAAACCGTTGCAAATGTTTTTGATAGGGCACGTCTTTTGCTAGCAGGAATGTGAGGGCATATTTTATTTATATCTCATGGAGCTGGCTGGATAAGCAAGTTGCATTGTAGGCTACAGTGTTCTTAATTGATGACTGTTGTGGTGGCAAGAGTCAAGGAGCTTTAAACTTCCTGTGTTTTTTATTCCTTTATTGCTTGGTCATAGACCAGGGGCCGGTTTCCCAAAGCCTTCTTAGAGCCTTCTTAACGCTACGTCATTCGTAACCCCTACGTAGAGTTCCTACTTAACGTTTCGCCTGTTTCCCGAAACCTTGGTTGCGTTCCGAATCGCATACTCTTTCTTTTTTCTATTCTACATACTACATCCGACGATAAAAAGAATCTAGTTAGGATGCAGTAGACATACTATTGGGACATACTTTTCTCTCTTATTTCATCATAACATTGCGCCTTGATCTTGCCTCTTGCTTTTATATCCGTCGCATCCCCGTTTGTTTTCATAACATGGACCTATAGGCTTCGTCGATGTTACGTCACTTCACGTGCGCACTGGATTGTGGGTCAGAATCGCCCAAATAGGATGCACTTTTCAACACTAACAATCTTGGCCGCATGAAGTAGACCATCCGGGTATTCTAACCATCCTAAATCTGGCCACAAGAATCGGGACATCCTAAATCTTTTTTCTACATACTATATTAGAAAGTATGCGATTCGGAACGCAACCCTTCTTTGCTACGAATCTCTTTCGTACGTCATACGTTGGTAAGGTTGGTCTGGGGCCGGTTTCCCGATAACGTCATCTCTTAGCGCTACGAAGACTCCTACGAAGACTCCTACGTTATGACTTACCAAAGTTGTTTACCTCTGTAGTCGTGGTTCCCGAACCGTGTCTTAGGAGAAGCACTCCTTACGTCGTTCGTACACTGCTGAAATCGGTTGCTCCGAGTTCGATTATCCATTTCCTGCTCATTTCATGCGCAGCTGCATCTGTATGCTGTCTAATCAAATCTACCCGTGCATTTCTAGTGTAATATAAAGTCATGAATTAGTTTGTTGAATCATCATCTGTGTTTTGGAACTCTTGTTTTATAATCTAAGTATCTTTAAGAACACTAATCACGTTACTTGGTGGGTCAGTAATGAAACTGAAAGTAGATATAATATCGCCAATAGCCTATATAAATAAAAACAGACGGCCCAAACAGCGTCCAAATGAGCTAAAATCCTAAATACAATAAACAGTAACATGGCACACTTATTTTAAGGTAAGCTCTAATTGATTATTCATTCATTTTTTCGCACGTTTACATGTTTTGAGGCGGAGGATCCGACGCACTCTGCCCGGGCTCAGCTGACAGCTGAGAGCCGGTGTGGAACACAGTGCGGAGGTTCTAGTGTTAACCATGTCGAACATACTACCATAGCCTATACCAATTTAAAAAAATATATAGAAAATATAGAAACAGCGGAGGAGATGAAGATTGTTACAGCAATTATTTCCATCATGAATGACTTGTGGCAGTTCCATGCGCAACAGGGATGTCACTCATGTCCGTTTTACGCATGGTGCTTTACAGAAGGAAATGTGGGGGTTTGTATCTCTGGCGATGCCACAGCGATCGCAGGGACTTTCACTTGTGTCATTAAACTTATAAATCTGACTGTATTTCATATCACAGGGATACAGCGATGACTGTAGCCTATTTAATAACAAACTGATAACGGAAAACGATCCGACTGTAGGCTATAGTGTATCACGTATTGGTATTTTCATATTGACGGACATCGCATCCATTCAGTTAATGCTGATTGTCAAGTCAGTTAGATGACTAAAAAGTAGGCTACTTGTTCATATATTTTGAACACTTTGTGAATCAGAGTTAATGGCATTCTGCTAAAATATATAATAGCCTAAGCCTACTTTAAATATACGTGATATACACTATACAGTTGGATCGTTTTTAACAGTTTGTTATTAAATACAGTCATCGCTGTGTCCGTTTGATATGAAATACAGTCAGATTTATTAGTTAAATTACACAAGTGAGAGCTGAAACATCCATACGGTAGAGCTAAGAAGGCTCTGAGGGCGCTCCAGACCAACCTTACCAACGTATGACGTACGAAAGAGATTCGTAGCAAAGAAGGTTTCGGGAAACAGGCGAAACGTTAAGTAGGAACTCTACGTAGGGGTTACGAATGACGTAGCGTTAAGAAGGCTCTAAGAAGGCTTTGGGAAACCGGCCCCTGGAGCGCCCTCAGAGCCTTCTTAGCTCTACCGTATGGATGTTTCAGCTCTCACTTGTGTAATTTAACTAATAAATCTGACTGTATTTCATATCAAACGGACACAGCGATGACTGTATTTAATAACAAACTGTTAAAAACGATCCAACTGTATAGTGTATATCACGTATATTTAAAGTAGGCTTAGGCTATTATATATTTTAGCAGAATGCCATTAACTCTGATTCACAAAGTGTTCAAAATATATGAACAAGTAGCCTACTTTTTAGTCATCTAACTGACTTGACAATCAGCATTAACTGAATGGATGCGATGTCCGTCAATATGAAAATACCAATAGCCTACGTGATACACTATAGCCTACAGTCGGATCGTTTTTATCAGTTTGTTATTAAATAGGCTACAGTCATCGCTGTATCCCTGTGATATGAAATACAGTCAGATTTATAAGTTTAATGACACAAGTGAAAGTCCCTGCGATCGCTGTGGCATCGCCAGAGATACAAACCCCCACATTTCCTTCTGTAAAGCACCATGCGTAAAACGGACATGAGTGACATCCCTGTTGCGCATGGAACTGCCACAAGTCATTCATGATGGAAATAATTGCTGTAACAATCTTCATCTCCTCCGCTGTTTCTATATTTTCTATATATTTTTTTAAATTGGTATAGGCTATGGTAGTATGTTCGACATGGTTAACACTAGAACCTCCGCACTGTGTTCCACACCGGCTCTCAGCTGCCAGCTGAGCCCGGGCAGAGTGCGTCGGATCCTCCGCCTCAAAACATGTAAACGTGCGAAAAAATGAATGAATAATCAATTAGAGCTTACCTTAAAATAAGTGTGCCATGTTACTGTTTATTGTATTTAGGATTTTAGCTCATTTGGACGCTGTTTGGGCCGTCTGTTTTTATTTATATAGGCTATTGGCGATATTATATCTACTTTCAGTTTCATTACTGACCCACAAGTAACGTGATTAGTGTTCTTAAAGATACTTAGATTATAAAACAAGAGTTCCAAAACACAGATGATGATTCAACAAACTAATTCATGACTTTATATTACACTAGAAATGCACGGGTAGATTTGATTAGACAGCATACAGATGCAGCTGCGCATGAAATGAGCAGGAAATGGATAATCGAACTCGGAGCAACCGATTTCAGCAGTGTACGAACGACGTAAGGAGTGCTTCTCCTAAGACACGGTTCGGGAACCACGACTACAGAGGTAAACAACTTTGGTAAGTCATAACGTAGGAGTCTTCGTAGGAGTCTTCGTAGCGAGAGACGTTATCGGGAAACCGGCCCCAGTAGGATTCAACTTAAAGTGAGTAAACTAATTGGTCGTGATGTTTTGAGGTGCAGCTGGGTCGCATATGACTTTTTTCTCTCTCTCTCACGGTCGCGCATGTCATCTGACTCGCGTGTCCGCGCGTAACATATCTTGCACATTATTTTAGTCTATTAGTTTTACCTTTCTTCTCGACCAAAGGCTGCCTTTCTGCCGTCTTCTGGAAGTTTTTCAAAGCTCCCGGCAACACGCACCGTCTCCATCCTACTCTGCAGTTAAACTGAAAGCTAAACTATCAGGTGAGGGAGGGGCCGATCGCACGGCTGGATGAAAGGTTTGCTGCATTTAAAAGCCTCACGTCTTCACGTGCGGTACAATGATAGTTTAACTAGGATTATTTTGTTTAAATGAAAAAGGGAAGCAATGTTTGTTGTTATCATGTAGTCGCAATGTGTTCTCTCCTCCTGTCGATCATTCACTGTGTTAGTTTCCGGTATTGTGCCGTAAAAGTAAAAGCCCCCCGCGATATTTCTTTTCTTTTCTCTCCTTTCCCTATCTATTTTTTTACTCAGTAACGCAGGTGATATAAAATGTAGCGAAGTACAATACTTCACAATAAACATACTCAAAGTAAAAGTATAGGTTTTAAAAATCACTTCAAAAATTACAAGTAGGCCTACACGAAAACACTACTCAATTAGGCCTACAGGAACGCGAGTAAATGTAATTCGCTACTTTACACCCCTGCCTTTGACCACTTAACACTGGTTTGTGTTTGTAACTACCCAGATAGCAGGGCGACATTGATTCAATGTTGAAATTCCATCTGTTTCATCAGAATGGTCAGGGTTGAAATTTCAATGATAAAATTTACATTAATTCAATGTTGAAATACCACCAGAGACTGATCATTGTTATGATTGAAGTTTCAATTATAAAATTTACATTAATTCAATGTTGAATTACCACCAGAGCCTGATCATTGTTATGGTTGAAATTTCAAGGATAAATGGGACATTAATTCAATGTTGAAATACCACCAGAGACTGATCATTGTTATGATTGTTAATGCCTTGATCTAATTAACATTGAAACAATGTTGTTTTCTGATGGTTTTGGTTGATTTATGACCAGGCTTGCACCCTGAAATAACATTGTTTCAATGATTGAAAAAACATCAAAATAGATGTAAAACCAATGTTGTTTCAAGTAAAATTCAATCATTGATTTGACGTTGATCTAATTAACATTGAAACAATGTTGTTTTCTGATGGTTTTGGTTGATTTATGACCAGGCTTGCACCCTAAAATAACATTGTTCCAACATCAAAATAGATGTAAAACCAATGTTGTTTCAAGTAAAATTCAATCATTGATTTGACATTGATTCAATATTGAATCAATGTTGATGCATTGATCTAATTAACATTGAAACAATGTTGTTTTCTGATGGTTTTGGTTGATTTATGACCAGGCTTGCACCCTGAAATAACATTGTTTCAATGATTGAAAAAACATCAAATAGATGTAAAACCAATGTTGTTTCAAGTAAAATTCAATCATTGATTTGACATTGATTAAATATTGATTCAATGTTGATGCATTGATCTAATTAACATTGAAACAATGTGGTTTTCTGATGGTTTTGGTTGATTTATGACCAGGCTTGCACCCTGAAATAACATTGTTTCAATGATTGAAAAAACATGATGATAAAATGATAAAATTTACATTTATTCAATGTTGAATTACCACCAGAGCCAGATTGTTATGGTTGAAATTTCAATGTTAAATCGATCATACTACTACAAAAACAAGATCAAAGGAACATTCCATTATATAGCATTCTATGTCCTCTGATGATCATATTACAATCATTTTTCAATATTGATCATCATGTTGAAATACCACCAGAGACTGATCATTGTTATGATTGTAGTTTCAATGATAACATTTACATTTATTCAATGTTGAATTACCACCAAAGCCAGAATGTTATGGTTGAAATTTCAATGTTAAATCGATCATACTACTACAAAAACAAGATCAAAGGAACATTCCATTATATAGCATTCTATGACCTCTGATGACCATATTACAATCATTTTTCAATATTGATCATCATCTGAAATACCGGTCTAAAATTCAAAAAATGCCCCCGCGAAAACCTGACCAATCAGAAGAGGGAATTATTTTTCAAGCGTTCTGCTGAAAAGACAAAGGCCATTTCTAACTGATACTGACCATGGACACTGACGGATACTGAAAACTCAACAGCAAGTAAGTCTATGTGTATTTAATTTTTAAAGTAGACTCTTATTTGCCTTACTGTCTAACAGTTCTGTGTTGTTTCTTCTTCTCGTAAATATAAAAATGTCCCCCATGTACTCTGAAGCCCTTAGTAGGCCTTCTGTGAATAGCTAGCCTACCAAGCACAACACAAAGAGTAACATTATTTCCAAGCTTATCTTGGAACATGGGGTCTTATACATTATTTAAAAATATATATTCTTTCTTTTTTTGTGTGCGGTTTGCAATGAATCGTGCTTAGAGTTTCGAGTTTTGGAGGATCCGTAATGGCCGGGTTGGATCACATCATCACAATAGTTGCTGCGCTTTGCTTGCACTTTCAACTGCCAGAGAGTTCCATCAAGAGCAGTTGGTGCTTTTCTGAAAGCTCTGTGACTTCAATAAAAAGGTAGGACTAAACAAATAAAGTGTGTTGTTTTTGGGGGGAAGATGAGACATTATATTCTGTGTTTTTATTCAAATAAACCTACATTTTTGTTTCAACAACAGAAGGTCCTGAGCAGTGATGAGCTGGATAATCTGGACTATACTCTACTACTCCATGAATGAGACCTGGGCTGACCAGTGTGAGTCTCTAGTGTTATCAGCATCTACAAGCCTCTGCTATGCCTGTACGTGTATTAACACATGTTCTATCCTTGTCCACAGCCTGTGTTGAACTGCACTTTAGGGTTTTCATTTTGCTGCTGCTGCTGAACGTGGAGAGGAACTTTGGCATGCCACTAAATACGCCCTACTCCGTCCCAGGCCTATGGACATCCCAGTGTTCACAGGGAGATGACCTGCTTAAAGTGGTGAGATATAGGCCTATTACATTATATTATCTGAAATTACCATTATTCCTTACAAAAAATACCTATGATTCTATATCTATTATAGTGGATATAGTGATGTGAAGACATGACGTTGTATGGTAGGTTGTTACAATAAAGTTGCAGTTCAGAAATCCCACTTATTACTTGTCAACAATTTAAGCTCTACCCGGAGCTAATGCTACAAACCGTGCCCCGAGTGTCCCGTCCCCCAAACACCACACTGTCTTGTGCCGTTCTGTCTGTCTTGCTTGTACCGACCTATGTTATTTCAATTCTAATTCTTATTTCATTCTTTTTTAAGTGCCTTGCAACAAGAGCATAAAGCAGAACACAACAAAACTACTGACTACATCATATCCAGCTGAGTGAAGTGGCTCGACAACGTGCCCTGACGGCTGGGAGGAATTGCTTGTGGTGGATGTGAGATTAAATGATGAAATAAAATGTAATGTTAATCACATCTGAATGATGTTTGTTTGTTTTTTTACTTTATATTCAAGATGTTTGATTCAAAACTATGTAAATATGTACGAGTTAATACCTACGTAAAGCAGGATTGATTTAATATTTTTTCAATGGTTAATCAATTATTGAATTTTAGTTGAAACAACATTGGTTTTACATCTATTTTGATGTTGAAACAATGTTATTTTAGGGTGCAAGCCTGGTCATAAATCAACCAAAACCATCAGAAAACAACATTGTTTCAATGTTAATTAGATCAATGCATCAACATTGATTCAATGTTGAATCAATGTCAAATCAATGATTGAATTTTACTTGAAACAACATTGGTTTTACATCTATTTTGATGTTTTTTCAATCATTGAAACAATGTTATTTCAGGGTGCAAACCTGGTCATAAATCAACCAAAACCATCAGAAAACAACATTGTTTCAATGTTAATTAGATCAATGCATCAACATTGATTAAATATTGAATCAATGTCAAATCAATGATTGAATTTTACTTGAAACAACATTGGTTTTACATCTATTTTGATGTTTTTTCAATCATTGAAACAATGTTATTTCAGGGTGCAAGCCTGGTCATAAATCAACCAAAACCATCAGAAAACAACATTGTTTCAATGTTAATTAGATCAATGCATCAACATTGATTCAATATTTAATCAATGTCAAATCAATGATTGAATTTTACTTGAAACAACATTGGTTTTACATCTATTTTGATGTTGGAACAATGTTATTTTAGGGTGCAAGCCTGGTCATAAATCAACCAAAACCATCAGAAAACAACATTGTTTCAATGTTAATTAGATCAAGGCATTAACCTTGATTCAATGTTGAATCAATGTTTGTCTGCTATCTGGGTAGGGGTGTAACGATACATGTAACGGACCCCACGGTCATATTTACTTTAGATTTACAGCCTTTTATTTTTTTAGTATTCCTTTTGTATACATTATACGCGAGTGCTTTTATTTTGAAGGATTATTTACAAGAAACGGAAATGAACGGTTTTGATAGTGTTTTTTGTTAACTTGACATGGGAAAACGGAAAAGTGTAATCTGTGATGTCTTTTTTCTTTACAACAGTCTAGCACCTGGCTGTAGGGCACTAGCTTTTACGGTGCTTTATTATTTTGTAAAACTACAACCTAAAAATAAAGGAATAATAAACATCAGTTCAAGAGCAGATCATCATTCAGCCGGGGGATGCTACAGTAAAAGCTAGCCACTCATCAGTCCTACCACATTGCTCATTGATGTCCACGATGACTGCGGAGGACTCGATGTGATGGTCTAAGGAAATAACAACTCCTCACAAAATGGAAGCATCTGAAAACTTACTTCTGGACAGTGGAGACTCAGACCAAGCAACGGATGCCTCGCAGGCTAGTGAACTTCGCCGCTCTGGTCGAGCAAGGAACCCCACGGAAAAAATGCTTGCATTTCAGGAGGAAGAGGCGCAAAAAGGAGAGAAAAGGTTAATATATCTATATGAACAATGGAAGATTGAGGCACGTAAGGCAAGAGAGCAGCTAAAGTTAGACATTTCTGAGGGTCAAATTGCAGCTCTTATAGCCACATTAGAGAAAGGAAAGAACGACGTTACCAGTATTTATGTGAAAATCAGAGACTACGTCACTCCATCTAGTGAGATAAGAAGCCGTGTCGATGCATGTGAGGCAGTGACAAAGGACATTATAAAAATAGCTTATGAAAGGATAGCAGGCATAGATGGAGATTTTGACAGTGACGAAGTAAAACAACGTCTCCGTGAGCTGCTTAACAGGGACTATGCACACTCCATATATGGATCGACAGCATCACGTTCAAGTCACCGCTCCAGTAATAAATCCAGCCACCACTCTTTGAACTCCGTCATAGCAGCTAAAAGAGTAGATGCTGCAGCAGATCTGGCGGCAAAGGAAGCAGAGTATGAAGTGTTAATGGAGGAGGAAAAACAAAAGGAAAAGATTCAACAACAGAAAAAAGATCTTGAAGCACAGGAACGTGAGCTGGAAAGATTAAAGGCAGTGAAGGACCTGAAAGCCGCTCGAGCCAGGTTAGTGGTTTATAACCAGGGAGCAGAGCAGGAGGCTAGTGTCTTCTCTGAGAATCACAACACAGGGAGACAGCAGCATGTTCCTCCACAGCAATTTGTGTCTTTAGCTCCTATGCAGCAGCCCACCACTAACGTTCTTTATGCAGCACCACCTCCACATACAGATGTGTCTTATCTTGCTCAAGCGGTCCAAGACAGTATAGCCTTGAACAGGCTTCCGGTTCCAGAACCTACTGTATTCACAGGTGACCCAATAAAGTTTATTGAGTGGAAAGCTACATTTATTTCGCTCATCGACAGAAAGAACATCTGTGCTGCAGACAAATTGCATTACCTGAGAAAGTATGTGGGAGGGCCAGCTCGAGACACACTTGAGGGCTTATTTTATCGAAGTGACGATGAAGCCTATAAGGATGCATGGAACCGTCTCAATGACAGGTATGGCCAGCCCTTCATCATACAGAGAGCCTTCAGGTAAAAACTGGCAAACTGGCCAAAGGTCCAGTCAAAGGATGCTGAGGGATTGAGGTCCTTTGCTGATTTTCTGCAAGCATGTAAGGAAGCCATGCCTCACGTCAAAGGTCTTGATATATTGAATGACTGTGAAGAAAATCAGAAAATGCTTCAAAAGTTACCTGACTGGGCATCAACGCGATGGAACCGCCAAGTCACTCAAAGCATAAAGGCCAAGCAGGAATTTCCCAACTTCAAGGTTTTTGTTGACTTCATGCTAATGGAAGCAGAGGTTATCTGTAATCCCATCACGTCCTTTAACGCTCTTCGCTCGTCAGAGCTACCCACAGAAAAACGTCCTCACCAAGAAAAGAAGGCCAAGTTCAATGTTTTCAAGACACAAACTGTTCCAGAGACTGAAAGTCAAGTGCAGCCAAAGGTATACGTCAAGCCACCATGTATGCTTTGTCAAGACAGCAATCATCGCTTACACCAGTGTTCTGAGTTCAAAAAGAAATCTCTGGACGAAAGACGAAAATACGTGAGAGAGAAGAAACTCTGCTATGGTTGCCTAAAGCCAGGTCATAGTGCAAGAGACTGCCGTAACAGACACTCATGTGACACTTGTAAAGGGAAACACCCAACCTGTCTCCATGACGACAGCTACACTAAAGCTAAACCAGCCATGGTCTCAAATCAAGTCATCACTGATGAAGCAGCTACTACAATGTCACTCAGCGTGGGTACAGATGAGCAAACTGTCAACACTGCAATGATCGTGCCAGTATGGGTTTCATCTAACAACAGTCCAGGCATGGAAAAACTTGTTTACGCCCTGCTCGACACCCAAAGTGATACAGTCTTCATTGACAGAGAGGTTAGTCAATCCCTGAAAACAGAAGCGCTCCCTGTAAAACTGAAGCTAACAACAATGATTGGAAAGGATGCTTTAATACACAGCGAAAGGGTCTCAGGTCTCAGAGTGCGAGGTTTCACCTCAAAGATCCTCATTGATCTCCCTCCTACCTACACCCAGGATTGTATACCAGTGAATCGTACACACATCCCTACCTGCAACACGGCAAGGAACTGGAATCATCTCAGCAGAATCGCAGATGAAATTCCACCGCAGCTGGAATGTGAAGTTGGCCTTTTAATAAGCTACAACTGCTCAAGGGCACTGGCACCAAGAGAGGTTATTCTGGGAGGAGAAAATTAACCTTATGCAGTTCGCACGGATCTAGGGTGGAGCATTATTGGCTGTTCGTCACCTCACCTCAACTCACCAAGCATCACCAATATGTGCCACAGAGTGACTGTCAGAGAGCTCCCTCCAGCAACACCAGCAGATGCTATTAGAGTTCTTGAGTCTGACTTTAAGGATTTCAGCGAAGACAGGAAGACTGTGTCTCAGGATGACATTCTCTTTCTAGACCTGTTAAAGGAAGGTATTCGAAAGAACGGTCAAGGTCATTACGAGATGCCACTCCCCTTTAAAGAGAGGCCCTACCTTCCTGACAACAAACACCTCGCAACGGTCAGGCTCAGTCATCTAGAAAGGAAGCTGCGGAAGGACGAAAGGTACAAGGAGCATTATGTGCAGTTCATGAATGAGGTTATTGAAAAGGGTGATGCTGAGGAGATTCCTGATGAAGGGAAGGAAGGAGAAAAATGGTATATTCCTCATCACGGAGTGTATCACTCTAAAAAACCAGGGAAGCTCAGAGTTGTTTTTGATTGTTCAGCAAAATATAGGGGAACAAGCCTAAACGACCACCTACTTTCAGGCCCAGATCTAATGAACAGCCTAATAGGTGTTCTCATCAGATTCAGACAGCACTCTATCGCACTGATGTGCGACATCGAAAAGATGTTTCATCAGTTCCACATGCGGGAAGCCGACAGAGACTATATACGTTTCCTCTGGTGGAAGGGCGGAAACCTGGGAACGAAGCCATAGGAGTTCCGCATGAAGGTTCACCTATTCGGCACTGCATCTTCGCCTGGATGTGCCAACTACGGTCTTAAACATCTGGCCAAGGAGAACGAGAACAAGTTTCCTCTCGGCGCACAGTTCATCATGAAAGACTTCTATGTAGACGATGGTGTCACAAGCGTAGCAAGTGAAGCAGAAGCTATTCAGCTTGCAAAGGAAGCCAGGAGACTGTGTGCTGAAGGGGGTCTAAAACTGCACAAATTTGTGAGTAACAACAAAGCATTGCTCGAGAGTATTCCATCATCAGAGCGAGCCATCGATGTAAAGGCCTTTGACCTCTCCTTCAACGAGTCTAAGTTGGAGAGAGCATTAGGCATCCACTGGCACATTGAGTCTGACACCTTCAGATTTCAGATCTGTCTCAAAGATCAGCCGGCCACACGGCGAGGTATTTTATCCACGGTTGCCTCTCTGTATGACCCCCTTGGGTTTGTAGCCCCCTTCTTGTTGGTTGGAAAAAGGGTGCTGCAAGAGATGTGCAGGCACGGCACAGGCTGGGATGATCCGCTCCTCAGTGAACTACAATCAGTGTGGGAACGGTGGAAGAGTGATCTTGAAAATGTAGAGAAGGCTAACATACCTCGTTGCTACGTTCCAGCTGATTTTGGACAAGTTGTCAGAAGAGAACTTCACCACTTCTCTGATGCGAGCACATATGGCTATGGACAGTGTTCATATTTAAGACATGTAAATGAAGATGGAAGTGTTCATTGTGCTCTTGCTATTGGAAAGTCCAGAGTAGCTCCTATTAAGGTCACAACTATTCCCAGGTTGGAGCTGACAGCAGCAGTTGTTTCAGTTGCAGCAAGCAACACTCTAAAGGAAGAGCTGGGTCTCGCAAACGTCGATGAATACTTCTGGACGGACTCCAAAGTAGTTCTGAGATATATCAACAATGAGGCTCGTCGTTTTCACACGTTTGTGTCGAACAGAATCCAGAAGATACATCTCAGCACAACTCCTCAACAGTGGAGATATGTCCCGACGGATAGAAACCCTGCAGACCTTGCCTCAAGAGGTTCAACTGCAAGTGAACTTCTCACGTCAGATTGGTTTAAAGGACCTCAGTTCTTGTGGGAAAAGGAGATACCCCCAGCTGCAGATGTCGTCACAGAAATACCCATTGGAGACCCTGAGGTCAAGAAGGTCCAGACACTAAATGTACAAACAACAGTGCAAGTAAGCCTCACAGACCGCTTGTCAAGGTTTTCCTCGTGGTACAAAGTGACTCAAGCTGTTGCACGTCTCCGTCGTCGTGTCAACAATGACAAGTCAACCGGCCACAGCACTGTGCAGGAGCGACAGGACGCACAGTGCTTAATTGTGAAAGACCTACAAAGACAGACATATCCGGAGGAGATTAAGTTGCTAAGAAAAGGTTCGCAACTTCAGCAACGGAACAAGCTTAGTCAGTTGGATGCCTTTCTTGATAAAGATGGACTCTTGAGGGTGGGAGGAAGACTGAAAAATTCATCTCTACCTACTTCACAGAAACATCCACTGATCATCCCAAAGGATCATCACATGACCAAGCTGATAATAGCTCATTGTCATGGACAGGTCGCACATCAAGGGAAGGGTCTGACAATTAACGAGATCAGATCAATGGATTCTGGATTCAGGAATCAACAGAACTGTTGCTGCATACATACGTCAGTGTGTTAAATGTCGGAAACTCAGGAGCAGAGCCGGCCCGAGGCATAAGCGAACTAAGCGGCCGCTTAGGGCCCCAAATGCCTGGGGGGCCCCCTCCAATTTTTTTTTTTTTTTTTTTTTTTTTTTTTTTAGTTTGTGTGTTTGATATTAACATCATATTATGCAAATGTGAGTTATACAAAAAAATAAATAAAATGTTTTGGTCTAGATAATTAATAGCCTAAAAATGTAATCAGTTCATCTGGGAGGAAATCCGAAATTATCTGATCATGTCACGTTCACATCCATGCACAGTGTGTATTGAGTTTATTTAAAAACAATTGGAAATGGGGCTGCCCTCAGTTGCCCATGCACTGTGTATAGTCTATAGCCTATTTCAGCCTTGTCTGTGGAAAAAAAGATACAGTAGCTGGACAACAGAGTTCTTCTGCTTAGTTCCTCACACTGCATTTAAATGCATTCACTATGTTACAGAGAAATATGTCCCATAAAAGAAAAAGAGCTCCAAGCCCAACCCAGAGGACCCTCCATAATATTTTATTTTATATTAATATTTTTATGGAAAATCCATGTGTCCTTCTTCAATAGCTTCTAATTCATCTGACCCAGTGTCTGCAAATAATTTGTTCACACAAAATTCCTCAGATTTAGCCTCTTAATTTTCCTCTCAAAGTGCACCAGATTCATGCATTTCACTTTAAAAAGGTTAAAAAAATCTCCCGGGGGGGCATACCCCCGGAGGGTCTGAATCTCGGCTGTATAATATTTTCGCACAGCTGCACAGTGGAGGCACTAGCGGAAAACACTGAGTGTGTGAATGATATTTAACAAAGATCTATAGCTTCAGCAGCGCTAACATTGGAGAGGGGCCCCCTAATCATATTTCGCTTAGGGCCCCCTGAAGGCTTGGGCCGGCTCTGCTCAGGAGATATGAGGAAGAGCAGCGTATGGCAGATTTGCCATCTGAGCGTGTAGATCCATCACCACCATTCACCTATTGTGGGATGGACTGTTTTGGGCCGTTTCTCACCAAGCAAGGACGAAAAATGTACAAGCGATACGGTCTCCTGTTCACATGCCTGTGCTGTCGAGCTGTCCATATTGAAATGTTGGACGACATGTCAACAGACGCCTTTATTAATGGCCTTCGTTGTTTTATTTCTATAAGAGGAGCAGTACGTCAGATCAGGTGCGATCAAGGGACTAATTTTGTCGGAGCCAAGAACATATTGGCGGAAGCACTAAAGCAAGTGGATGAAAACCGGCTCACGACATTCTTGGCTGAAAAGCAGTGTGACTTCCTCATGAACGCTCCCCACGCAAGTCACGCAGGAGGAGTATGGGAGAGACAGATCAGAACAGTCAGGAATGTTCTTCGCTCCACTCTCTCACTCTCACAAGGCAGACTAGATGATTCCTCTCTGCGGACATTCTTCTATGAGGCAATGGCTATTGTGAACAGTCGCCCACTCACCGTTGACAACTTGAACAATCCAGGAAGCCCTGAACCACTAACGCCCAATCATCTACTCACCATGAAATCTTCACAAGCTTTACCACCTCCTGGCAACTTTATCAGAGAGGACATGTATGCTCGAAAGAGATGGCGTCATGTACAGTACCTCACGGAGCAATTCTGGAGCCGTTGGAAGAGAGAATACCTCTCTAATATTGCTACAAGACAGCTATGGCATGCTCCAAGAAGGAACATTAAGGTTGGAGACATCGTCATCGAGAAGGCAGACGATCTACCACGGAACGAGTGGAGGTTGGCAAGGGTTGTAAAAACAGTGACTGACCAAGATGGACTTGTAAGAAGAGTAAAGATTCGCCTCGGAGACCAGAAGATTGGAAAAGAGGGACAGCGATCTGGCAAGCCGTCTGTGGTTGAACGCCCAGTTCAGAAGCTGATCCTGCTTCTAGAGACTGATTAATCATTTTGTTTCTTAAAGGGCATAACGTTCATGTTATGAAGAAGAGAATGATGTGTGAACATTAATCAGGTTTTGTTATGGATAGACTTGTAAAGTATGTTAAGGTCTTATTGAGTTTAGAAATCATTCGTGTTTACATCCCATAATGGTTGAAACTACTCCTGATTTGGTGGGAGTGTAACGGACCCCACGGTCATATTTACTTTAGATTTACAGCCTTTTATTTTTTAGTATTCCTTTTGTATACATTATACGCAAGTGCTTTTATTTTGAAGGATTATTTACAAGAAACGGAAATGAACGGTTTTGATAGTGTTTTTGTTAACTTGACATGGGAAAACGGAAAAGTGTAATCGGCGATGTCTTTTTTCTTTACAACAGTCTAGCACCTGGCTGTAGGGCACTAGCTTTTACGGTGCTTTATTATTTTGTAAAACTACAACCTAAAAATAAAGGAATAATAAACATCAGTTCAAGAGCAGATCATCATTCAGCCGGGGGATGCTACAATACACGTATTTGTACCGTACCGTGATGGTACAGGCACCTCTGGGTGGCTACAGGGGTGGCTTGCGGTCCGTTTGTGGCGTACATATAGCGTTAATATATGGTGAATGTACAGGCTTGTTTTGTGGTGTGGAACTTAGTCGGAGTTCCCCCCGGACCATTTGGCCTCCGGCTCGCACGTGCGCAGTAGCAGCCAGCAATTTAGAGTCTGTTATCTCCATGGTGAGCACAGCATGAGGGTGCAGTGTTTCTAACTTAGCGACTTTTCAGACCCCTCTGGCGACTTTTTTTTCAAAAAAGCGACTAGCGACAAATCTAGCTACTTCTTCTGGTGTTATTGGTGACTTTTGGGGACTCTGTTGCTAAAGCATGTATCGGTCTTTACTTCTGAACGAGCAGCAGCTGCCTCCGAGGCACCTCCCCTGTCCCAGAGCACTGACAGGCGGATGGGTCCTCGCGCAGCAGCCCCACCCAGCTGCATCCCTATTAGCAGTTGTAGTAGGCTACCCCTCTTTTCTTTTACAGTCTATGAGTAGTGCAAATAAAGATGTTATACAGTGCTATCAAACAGAGAGCGATCTGCATGGCGAAAGTCAACAGGAAACCAGAGCTTGCAGGCGCCCCGTTAAGGCCAGGACACACCGGTCCGACTACCGACCGTCGCCCGAAAATGGAGTCTGCCGTGGCCAGTGTTGGGAACGTTACTTTAAAAAAGTAATTAGTTATAGTTACTTACTACTTGTTCCAAAAAGTAACTGAGTTACTAACTGAATTACTTTATAATAGAAGTAACTAGTTACCAGGGAAAGTAACTATTTGCGTTAGCCTACTGTAAAAAAAAAAAGTTGCTATATGTCAACATTTTGATTTTTCTGAGCAGTTTTCACAAGTCAGTTGAAATGAGTAGAACAGACAGGTAGGCCTACTTGTAGGCTACATCACCTTCAATATTTATTGCACATCAACAGACAGCAAGAGGTTTATCCTGCACTTCAAGTATTTTGTTCTCAACAAAAGTAGCCTAGTAGAGGAAACTGCTGAATGTACCGTGCTGATCTGCTATATCACTGGATTCACTTCAGGGGTGTCGGCTAAAACACCACTTCAGGCCAAAAACGTCAGACTATGAAGCATGAGACGATGAGAGGAGGAGTAAGGATTTATCCTATGTTTATTTCTTTCTTTAACATGCACAGCAGCATACAGATCCCAGGAAAAGAACAATAGCAATATTCGGCTCGTGATGACACGCTAAACAGCTGTTGCAACCGGCGAATCGCGGCCGTTTAATAGCGTGCATAAATTATAATTCATAGAGATCGGGAAACTCAATGCATTTACTCACAAGGGCGATGCAAACAAATTCAGGGAGAGCACGTTTCAACCGTGGATTGATAGGTGGTTACTGCGCCAACGTGCACGCTCGTCGCTCACACAACAGAGAGAGAAAGAAAAAGAAACTTCACTGAACAGGCGCTCCGGCTGACTGACTTGACGGCGCTAACTGACAGTTATAATGTCATCCACACACCGGTCTCCTCACTAGCAGTTTTTGTATATGGAGCGAGGGGTGCGTTCGGATTACACAGTTTATTCAATCAATTCAAAGTAACGCACCGCATTTAACGTTCAGTAACGATAACGGCGGTGTAACGGCGGAAAAAGTAATTAGTTAGATTACCCCGTTACTGAAAAAAGAACGGCGTTATGTAACGCCGTTCTTTTAAACGGCGTTATTCCCAACACTGGCCGTGGCCCAAAAAAATATGGAAGCCAGAAATGATGGGACAGCTCTCTAGACCATAAACATAGACATAAATACGTATTTATATTTATACAGTGGTTGACACTAACGGTTACCCGCTTGCCCGGGGCAACTGAAAATAATGTTCGGTAGGGATGAGCCCGAATCCGAATATGTATTCGGATAAGCACGGATAATGAGTTAGATACGGATAATTTCCTAATAGTCCCGTTATTATTCGGGGATTTTTTTTAATATATTATGCGCCTAATTGACGCAGCGCGTTCCGCCTCATGACACAACAGGTAGAATTACACTAACAGCAGTTTTGCGGTGGACATGACAGGACCGGGCGCGTCCCGTGACCCGCGGTCTCTCTCTTTTTATACACTGATAAACGCAGCGCGTTCGCCCTTTCCCTTGAATAGAGGGTTCTACCGATCGCATTCGCTGCCGTTTTTATGTAAGTTTCCTCGTAACCCGGCCGCTGCCGTGGCGGAGAAGAGAAGGACCGATGGAATATGCAGCACCCCGAGTCACCGTCAGCCCTTCCCCGATGTATTTACATTCACTAGGCCTACTGCTTAAACTCTTTCAAACACCACAACGTTTCCATCAAACTGATGCTTAGGACCTGTTCTTTTTCAGCTGTCAATCAATGCGTATACGGCTAGGCCTACTTCAGGACCTATATACATTAAATCGGAAACTGCAAACTTGACACATTAAAATCACATGTGGCTTTGTGGAAAGGCTAACATATTATTTAGGGTTTATGAGATTGGCACGTTGATACATATTGTTCCTAAATCTTAGTTTAGTAAAACAAAAGTAAAAAAAGAGGGAGGGGGAGAGATAGAGATAAAAAATAATCATGAAATATAGCTGTATTTCCCCCAGTTAAAGGGATACCTTAATTAAGTTAAAAGTAAAACACTGGCCCTCATTTACTAACAGTGAGTAGCCTATGCACAGATTTGGGCTGTTATTTATCAATATTTTCGTTCCCTGAATTTCTTCGTATTCTGAGAACAAAGAGAGAGAGAGAGAGAGATGAAAAGGTAGAAATATATCTGACTTTTTGACTTATATGTCAACATTACATCAATGTGATGCTTTGAAGGGACAACAATTAATTACATTGACAATGAATATTAGTTTAGAAAATCAATTTAGGTGTGACTTCCTTTAATGTAGGCTAATGTAAAAGAAACTTCCGGTATATGCCACGCCCACTTCTTGTTGTGTATCCGGATACAGATACAGATAATTTTGTTGGTTGAACAGATACAGATACAGATAATGACGTCTCCGCACACCCCTAATGTTCGGGCAAGTTGAGATTGCTTTTTGGTTTCCCGAACGGGCAAGTGGATTTTAGAGGGTTTGTCAGTAGTCTAGGCTATTTATTCATGTGTTTTAGAGTCTGCAAAACCTTTTTTTTCCCGCTAACTCACACAAAATAGATCGGCTATATTTTCAATTGAGCAGCTGCGCGCGGCAGCTAGCTGCATCACGCTCGCTCTTTCGCACTCTATCTCTATCTATCTCTCTCTCTCACACACACACACACACACACACACACAGCCTGTGTGCGCGCAGTTTCGCTGTCTACGTTCCGAAAGCCGGCTCTATTATGCCTCGTTTCCACCAAGTAGAGCGGGTCGGATCGGAGCGGCTCAGAGCGGGACAGCTCACTTTTAAGAATCTCGGTGTTGTTTCCACCGCCGACCCTACCCTTACTGGTAGGGCGGGGTTTAGGTTGGACTGCGATAGCTGCCGCCAGAATGTGGGTCAAACTATCGGGCTGTGGAACAACTGTGGTCAAGCCAGCGGTCTCTCGTTTTTGCTTAGTCAAACCAGCCCCTTCTTTATTTAATTCCCCCGTGTTGTTGTGAGCACAGAGACGGCTCGGTGCAACTGATAGAGACAGTGAGCGAACAGCGCTGGCTGCTGCAGCTACGTGACATCGTAGCAGTGGGACACAGTGTAGCCAACTGATTCATTTAATGACGAGGAAAAACACCACACAATAAACAGTGCCGCGCTCACATTTTCGCCAGAACTCTCTTCACTCTAGCCGAGGTGACTACACACGGCGGAAATTATTCAAACCAGTCGCTTCTTTATTCCCCCCGTGTTGTTGTGAGCGTGTATTTACTACTATCTAGCGTAAACACACAGAGACGGCTCGGCGCAACTCATAGAGACAGTGAGCGAACTGTGCTGGCTGCGGCAGCTACATGACTATGGGACACAGTGTAACCAACTGATTCATTTATTGACGAGGAAAAACACCACACAATAAACAGAGCTGTGCTCACATTTTCTCCAAAATACAAGACTCTCTTCACTCTTGCCGAGATGACTACACATAGCGGAAATGATTCTTTCGACCAATCAAATGACGGCAGTGTGTAGCTCCGTCTTTTCGGCACCCTTTCAGGCGGCTAGTACCCCTACGGAGGAGTACTGAGATTTGGAGCGGCTCAGAGCGGTTAAGTGCACTTAAACCGTACCCTACCCAACTTTTGGCAAATGAAAAGCCAAACTACCCGGACCGACCCGCTCCGATCCGACCCGCTCCGATCCGACCCGCTCTACTCGGTGGAAACGAGGCATTAGGCTACGGACCTGGTCCCGCTATATTCAAAACCCAGAAATCAATAGGCCTAACGTCTGAGCTTATCGATACCGCTATGGAGTCCAGTAGGGCAGGGCACATGATGTAATTTTAAATATCGAGTCGGGTCATCTTCATTTAATTAGCCCTACTTCAGCGTATTAATCCATTACTGGTCTGCATCATGGACTGTGAAAGTGTTCTACCTTCGACTGTCTTGAAGAAACTCCTTCAACCCGCTCCGTCTCCCAAAAAAAAAAGAATACCCTTGTCTGCTGAGCCGCTGCCGCTGCAGACGAGCTCGGCACCGTCCCATCATCCATTCAATGCAGCGGTGATCAACAAACGAGAGACTCTGTAGCAAGTCCCGCAGTTAAAAAATCTGATAGTTTTTAAATCCATATTAAAATCGGCAGGATAAGAACTAGTTAGCTAAAAAAAATCAAATGGTTCAAATGTGATGTGTTCAGGTCGGCTCAGTAAAATGATTATTAGGCAAAGGTCAATAAAATGACATCATGTGTTCAAATGTAACATCAAGAAAATAAGAAATTTTAGTTTTTCGCGAGAAGCTTGAATAATACAATTTGGGTAAAAAACTTGTTTTCCCAGCAAAATAAAATAATAGTAGGCCTAAATATGGAATTATGACCTGTTTAAAGTCCTATCCTTAGCTCTTAAAGCAATAATACCAGTTCTCTTTTAACAAAATAATAGAAAAGTATCGATAAAGATTTGGATTGTGGAGTCTTTATAATGGTATCAATATGAATAGAAATTAATGATCCCCCTCCCTACTTACAGTGTAACCGGGCAATAGCTTTAACATGGTGGACTTTAATCACGTTATGGCACACGGTCACTTTTTGGCACAATGTGACCGTTTTAAATAAGTAAAATAAGTTACATTTTTCTGTGGAAGCTAACATTCAGCTTGACTCTGAGCTAGACTGAGTTTTCTGAGCCCCTGGGCAAGGAGCATGGCAAAAAGAGGCCCTTTCACGACGCTGCAGCAGGACCAAGCTCTTGGTGTAGTGTGATGTCATGATATCTAGGCTTATATGAATTGTTGTTGGTTGTTTGTGGTCAGGATGAGACTAGTAAGCATTGTTTGCATTTAAGAGATAAGGTTCGCTAAAATGCATAATTTAATTAGCCTATACTGTATATATCATTGTTTAACATTTTTTTTTTTTTTTTGGGCAAGTGAACATGACATTCGGGCAAGTAAAACATTACCTGGCAAGTGCATTTGAAACCTTAGCGTCAACCCCTGTTTATGGACCATAAAGAGCACCATTTTTAGCAGAGTGTCGAGCATGGTGTCGAACAGTCAAGAAGGTGTTGATTCAGATTCAGAAAACTTTATTGTCTGTCGTAACAGAAAATCGTCTATGACGTGGCTCGACACACAAACACGATGATGTAATGATAGGCATTCATACAACAACATTGATTTATGAGAGCACACACAGTGTGTATAGATCTTAAAACAAGTATAAATATTAAAAACTGTAAAAATAACAAGATAAAAGCTGTGGATATGTGCAAAGTGTAAAGTGACAGTGCGTCAGGGTTCATTTGTCCATTGTTCATTGTTTGTTTAGGCTGTTTATGGCAATGGGTATGAATGAGTTTTTGTATATGTTTTTCCTTGATAGGGGTACTCTATACCGGCGGCCTGATGGCAGAAGTTGGAAGGACTTGTGCAGGGGGTGGGTAGGATCCTGTGTAATGATGTTGGCTTTCCTTTTAACTGCCTGGCTGTGGAGTACTGATAATTGAATTTGAGTTTTGCCTGTTATTTTGCTTCCTTGATTGATAATCCGAGAAAGCTTTGATTTGTTTTTGACAGAGGTGTGTGTGAACCAGGATGTGATGTTGAATGTGAGTACAGATTCTATGAGTGATTTATAGACAGCTGTTAAAATGTCCTGTCTGACATCAAAGCTCCTGAGTTTCCTCAGCAGGAACAGGCGTTGCTGTGCCTTCTTGTACACAGTCTGTGTGCTGGGAGAAGGACAGGTGGGTGTCGATCTCTGTGCCCAGGTATCTGAAGGCCTCTACTTGCTCGACTGTCTGCCCATTCAGCCTTAGAGGTTCAAAGAGAGGTTGGGGGGAAGATGTTTGCCTCCCCCCACAACACAGCTCCTTGGTCTTGGAGATGTTGAGCTCCAAAGAGCTCTCTTTAATTCACAGCATCATGGTGTTGACCTGTAGATAATAGGCAGCCAGAGAGGAGTTATCCTTGATGTCGGCCACAGGGCCATGTCATCTGCATACTTAAAAAGGGAAATGTCACTGTTGTTGTTTGTTATGTTGTTTGTGTAGATGGAGAATAAAATCGGTGATAAAACACAACCCTGGGGGACACCGGTGTTTAAAATCATGTTCTTGGATTTAAAGCCATTGACCACCACGTGCTGGGACCGGTCCTGCAGGAAGTCTTTTATCCACAGGATGAGTGATGGGCTGACTTGTAGATCCAGAAGGCGGTTGCAGAGGGTGGCCGGGTTGACTGTGTTAAAAGCAGAAGAAAAGTCCATGAATAAAATCCGTGTGTGGGAGTGTGGGGAGTCCAGCTGTCTGCAAACGGTGTCCAGGAGAGTCAAACAGGCGTCATCCACCCCACGCTTTGCCTTATAGGCAAACTGAAGTGGGTCAAGCTTGTCCACCACCATAGAAGTGAGGTGATCACACACCACCCTCTCCATGCACTTAGAGAGAATAGATGTGAGGGCCACCGGTCTGAAGTCCTTCATCTCCCTGGCGTTGGCTCTCTTCGGCACCGGTATAAGCGTGGACTCCTTCCACATCCGTGGGACACAGCTGGAGTCCAGGAGATGCTGGAATAGCTGAGTGATAACATCACCCAGCTGAGCTGAGCATTCCCTCAGCACCTTGCCCCTGAGCCTGTCTGGGCCAGAGGCTTTGTGAGGGTTGATGCGGCCTAGCATGGATGTGACCTTCCCTTTATCCACTGTGAGTGATGAATCGCTGGTGAGGGTCCAGTCATTCTGGGGGTGTGGCATGTGTAACCTGCTGTAGTATGTGTTGCTGCTGCTCTGCAAAGGTGGTGGGGTCAGAGCATTGGATGAGGGCCGGTTTCTGGGCTCTGCCCATCATGGTGTTGAGTCCCTGCCATGCCTCCCTTGCATTGCCAGTGGTGAATTTTTCCTCCACTTTGTTCTTATAGTGGAGTTTGGCCAGCCTGGTCTTCCTTCTCAATTCACTGTTACACTCCTTCACTCTATTTTTGTCTCCCTGTAGGAATGCCACTTTTTTGTTGTTAAGACACTGTTTCAGGTCCTTGGTAACCCAAGGCTTGTTGTTCGGGTACAGCTTGACCTGTTTTGTTGGAATAACAGTGTCCACACAGAAAGACAAATAGGAGGTGATAGAGTCTGTCAGCAGATTAAGGTCTACCTCACAGCTTTGGAAAAATATTTCCCAGTCTGTGATCTCCATGCAGCCCCTTAATGCATCAACAGAGTCATTGTTCCAGACTTGAATAACCTTTATTATTATGCATTTAAGAGATAAGGTTCGCTAAAATGCATAATTTAATTAGCCTATACTGTATAGGGGAAAGTGGGGTGAGTTGTGCATTTTGGAAGTTGCAAAACCCCTTGTTTCTAGAAAACCGTGGAAGAAATAATGTGACCACATATTTAAGAAGAGCCATCCATTTGACTCATCCTCTAAAGAAGGGAGACACAAGGAATAAGATATAAGCACATTTAAGCTCAAAAAACTGTGTTTTGCCTTTCAAAGTAAAATTTCCATGATCAAGGTTTTTTGATTATTGTGTCTGAACAATTATAGACACGTTTGAAAACATTTGACACATGTTTTAGTGCTTTGGTATGCTACACTTTGAGTCTATATAGTTAGCACAATGTCAACCCTAAATTGCTGCATCATGCCTATTATCCAAAATTCTGGGGATGGGGTGATTTGTGCCAAACGGCCTAGGTGAGTTATAAGTAAGTAAGTAAGTAAGTAAAATGTATTTATAAAAGCACATTTATGACAGTTTGCACTGTCCAAAGTGCTGTACATAGTGCATTCAGTAGGTAAACAATGAAGGTAAAATAACAATAACCAAAATAAAAGACGTAAAGCCCATACATCCACATAAACACAGATAGTAGTGCAGAGGTAAGTAAGTAGTGCAGAGGTTAATGGGGAGGAAACACCAGGGTGTACATATGGGTTTTGAGCCTTGATTTAAAGGCAGAAATGTAGGGGGAATCACATTTGTCAGGTGGCAGTTGGTTCCACAAGCACGGAGCAACTAGTGCAAAGTACATTTCTGAGAGTTGTGCCAGCTGGCATGGCTGTATACGCTGGTCACCAAAAGAAAGTGATTGTCTACAGTAGCTCAGAAGAGAGTGACATCTCAATTCCACCTAACGACACCACTGATGAGAGTTCAGATGGCCAGAAAGATGAAGATGGTGACTTTGTCATTGTGAGCTTTGCAGGCAAAACCACCTAGATCTGCTAGGCCTTGTTTAAGAAAATGTACCTTCAATCTTTGTCAACAATTTACTTTATTTACTTTAAATACACCTTAAATAAGTGATTGTCTAATGGATTTGTCTTGCATTACAGTTTTTGAGATATATATAAATTGGCACAATTCACCCCATCTTATTTTCTCCAAATGCACAAATCACCCCACGTTGTGGGGCGATTTGTGCGACAAGACAACTTTTTTTCCGAAAGCTATATTTCTTAAACAGTTTATTCCAGATCCAAAGTTTTTATTGCCAGAGGTGCACAACATCCAGAAATATATGTACATATTTGAGTTGGAGACATAACTGTCAAGGCCTCACTTTAAAATCACTTTGAGTAAAAAGTTGCACAACTCACCCCACTTTCCCCTATCATTGTTTAACAGTTTTTTTTTTTTTGGGCAAGTGAACACGACATTCGGGCAAGTAAAACATTACCTGGCAAGTGCATTTGACGACATCTATGGCGGCCGACGTCACCGAACACACCAAACAGATTTGTGTCCCCGCCCCCTCTGACCATGTCAGATGGCCGATTATCGGGCCGGTGTGTCCTGGCCTTTATTCAAATCCCGTTTGAAGGATAACTTCGGATTCCAGTAGAATTATGAAAACAGTGATACACGTGTGGAACAATGTTGGCACACAGGTTATTGTTTCACCGCGATCGCCTATGTAGGAGCCAACCATGGACATATAAAGGGAGCCAACACGTCGAACATGCATACGCATTTGAAAAGGCACCATCCAGGTCACCGTTACTGTGAAGAAAAAACGAGCTGTGCAAACCCAGACAGTATTTTCTTTTTTATACTGAAAATACATAAGCTGTCATTAAATTAATGCTGTAGTTGCACTTTTATTTGATAATTGTTATATTTATAAAAGCACTTCAGAGGAGAATATAATTTTTTATTATTATTTTTTTATAATTCATAATCCCACTTTTTTTTTTTTTCATTTTTTATAATTCATAATTCATAATCCCACTAGATGGCACTGTCATAATTCCGCCTCCCTCTCCATTTAGCTTTAACTCTGAGGAGTATGTGGGCGTGTTGTGTGTGTGTCTGTCCATGACGTTATGAGCAAAGGGCTACTGGTTTTCAAGTCGCAGTGTTTTCATTCACTCTGTTCCATGTCTAGTTTTTCATGCAGAGGTTCAAAATCCCTCTAAAAATTACTTTGTATAAATGCAGAGGACACACACCTACCTGAGGTCCATACACACAAGCATGCACTGCTTCAAATAAATGAAAACATGGGTCATCTTCAATCACATCAAAGGTGCAGCCATCAGAGATACAGAACAAATCGTTGAGGTGTTTACACAGCTGCCATTGAAGCCAGAGTTTATGCAAAGCAACCTGTGGAACTAGTTATTTCTTACCTGGCAATATGGAGGGAGCCTTTACACAAGAAGTGCATGAAGCTTTGGAAACAGTGATGGAGTCTGATTCTGATAGAGAGCAATAGGAATCTGACACAGAAACACAGACACTGCAGGAGAGGAAACCTTCCTGTGTCTGAATCCTCCTTGGAGAGCTAGGATGTGTCCTCTGACTTTCAGAAGTGGAGAATTCAGTGGGCCCCACCAACACCCATACAGAGATATACTCCTGCTGCCACTGGAATGGTACAGGGACCAAACTGTTACGCGTTAATGGAGGATTCAGACACAGGAAGGTTTCCAGTAGTTGCCACACTATTCGCGGTTGTCAACCAGTCTTTCCTGGTTGTCACTGATTGAATCAGGTTCTAAGTTGTGCAAGTACATCTATTGATGCTTCTGGACACATCCTGGGCATCGCAGGACTGAGGAAGAGAAGAGCCATCCGCAACACCACCGAAGCGGCAGAGAAAGCCTCAAGATGGCTTTGGCTCAAGAGGGGAGAGCCATGGGGGCAGAAGTAGCTGCCCCCATGGCATCTGCCATCTGGACACAATCTGGGGTCTGATCAACCTCAGCTGGGTCACCTGGAGGAGGGTGTATGATGTTGAAAGACCCGAAACACCCGATGATTCCAGGAATCATCACTGAAGATGTGTACAGAAGCATCAATAGATGTGCATGCACAGCTTCCTCTCCTGCAGTGTCTGTGTCAGATTCCTATTGCTCTCTATCAGAATCAGACTCCATCACTGTTTCCAAAGCTTCATGCACTTCTTGTGTAAAGGCTCCCTCCATATTGCCAGGTAAGAAATAACTAGTCCACAGGTTGCTTTGTATAAACTATGGCTTCAATAGCAGCTGTGTAAACACCTCAACGATTTGTTATGTATCTCTGATGGCTGCACCTTTGATAATTGGTGTTGGATGCTCAACTCAAAGCAGCCCCATGCCCAAGCACAAGCCTGTCCCCACACACATCCCCCAGAAGAGAAGACAACAACATATTCTCCACCTGAAGCAAGAGGCAATCCAATCTGCAAGGAGCACTACCAGCTTGTTTGCAGCCCTGCTTCACCTGAACTGACTATTTGACACTGCACAAAAATTAATAATGCCTAAAAATCAATGTTGCTGCCAATCATTGACATATCCCAGGCCTAATAATTCAACACACAAGAAAATAAATTTGTATGTAGTTTTCTTTTGAAAATATTCAATTTTTTCATTTTTTTTTTAATTTAAAATATGGTATCATGGCAAAACCTGGCATTTAAAGGGTTACATTTTTAAAAAATCATGAAATGTTTTTATCAATAGTTAGGTTAGATAAAGGGGAAGGAAATTGGCAAAAATAAAGTTGAAAAAATATAATGTATAATATTTTGTATAACTTTATACTGTGAGTTTTTGACACTGCACAAAAAAATGCCTAAAAATCTGTGTTTCTGCTAATGATTGACATATTCAACACAAAAATTCAACTTTTCATTCAGTTTTTTTCATCTAAAATATGATGGTATCATGACCAAAACCTGGCTTTTAAAGGGTTAAAATCTTTAAAAATTCATGAATATTTCATATCAATAGTTGGGTCAGATGTAGGGGAAAGAAATTGGCTAAAAAATGTAGAAGAAAATATAATGTATAAAAAAATGTATAGCTACCTTTATGAAAAGCGCATTTTATGCGCTTAGCGGTGCGAGTGTGATTATTTGACACCGCACAAAAAATAATAATGCTTAAAAATCAGTGTTACTGCTAATGATTGAAATATCCCAGGCCTAATAATTCAACACAAAAATAAATAAATTGCATCTAATTTTTTGAATATATTTAATTTTTCTGTTTTTGTCATCTAAAATACGATGGTATCATGACCAAAACCTGCCATTTAAAGGGTTAAAATCTTCAAAAATTCATGACTATTTCATATCAATAGTTGGGTTGGTTGTAGGGGAAAGAAATTGGCAAAAAAAAGTAGAAGAAAATATAATGTATAATATTTTTTATAGCTACCTCTATGAAAAGCGCATTTTAAGCGCTTAGCGGTGCAAGTGTGATTATTTGACACTGCACAAAAAATAATGCTTACTAATCAGTGTTACTGCTAATGATTGACATATCCCAGGCCTAATAATTCAACACAAAAATAAATAAATTGCATGTAATTTTTTGAAAATATTTAATTTTTTCAGTTTTTTTCATCTAAAATACGATGGTATCATGACCAAAACCTGGCATTTAAAGGGTTAACATCTTTTTCAATTCATGAATATTCATGAATATTATATATCAATAGTTAGGTCAGATGAAGGGGAAAAGAAAAATATAATGTTTAATATTTTTTATAGCTATCTTTATGAAAAGCGCATTTTACGCGCTTAGCGGTACGAGTGTGCATAATTTTATAACAGGCTCTGAGGATTAATGCAAATGTGGTTTCTTGTTTATTTCCCTTTCAGACCACACACTCTGTCACTTATGCAGACATAACCCCAAAGCCTAAGTTAAATATCCTGTGCATTGCTGTGCTGTGCTGTAATCAACAACAGTCTTCTATTAAAGCCCATGACTGCATATCTACTGTGTTCTTACCCGGCACCCCAGGAAGACACTCTGCTCTAACCCAATAGCCTTATACAGTCCACCCATTCAACAATGAGAGAGTATGGGACATCTTGTGTTTATTTAAAATATGGCAATTATTCATGATCCTGGATTCATTGTCTTCCATCATATAGTTAAAGGTGCTGTAAGCGAATGGTTCTTTTAGCTATCTTCCTGTCAGTTACTGCAGTTAGCAGTCCCCTCGCTCGTCCCTACGTCACCACATTAATGCACTGCGGTCTTCAAGCAGCAAGTTATCTAGCATCATCTCAGATCCATAAGTGTGATAAAACATGATAAAAACCATCAAAACAGACATTGGGAAGGATTTTTACCTGCTCCGCCATTGTAGGCGCATACACATTCACCCATCTGTTGCTCTGGCGTGCACCGGCAGTGAGACCATGGAGGGTATATTATATATGAGTGAGACGAGTGTCGGTTTGTAGCGTTCTCTCTTCTGATTGGATACACATTTCGGGATACTCCAATGTTTATTTGCCGATTACATGCAAAGCAGCTGACTGAGAGATTGGCTTTATGAAACACGCACATTATGTAAGTGATCACTGTATGAATAAAGAGCGATTTTACACTTATATTAACATAAATAAACCGCTTACTTCACCTTTAATAAGCTGTTTTATGACACCTTTGGGTAGTAATGCAATCATCATGCAAAACAACTTAACTCCTTCAGTTCTATGGGCCGGTTTTGTGGTCCTTGACTAAATGGAATTTTGAATGGATATTGTTCATATAAAGTACAATTCAGTCCAGGACTGGGCTTAATCCATGTCTGTGAAACTGGCCCTATGTGTTTTCAGCTCTAGCATTCAGACAGTAATGTTTTCAATGTAAAGGCAGCAAGCCTTCTGCTTTTCAGCTGGAGAAAGCAGTACAATGGTGCTTTACTGCACCCTGCTGTACTATGTTGGACTGTTCTGGGGCCTATTTCAGGTAGCTGGTTTTACATACTCTGAGTTTATGAGTAACTCTGGGTTTTCGGTTTCAGAACAGTGGATCAGCGTTGGGTCAATCAACTCTGAGCGTGTTCACTCTGGGTGGAGCGTGTGCATAAAAGCCATCGTCAATGGATCGCTGATAACATGATTCACCATGGAAACAGAAGAAACAAATGCGTGATCCTTCCACTTCTCCACTTCTCAAAAAAAAAAAAAAAAAAACTTCTCCGCTACTCCCACTGGAGTTAAAAATATTAACGAATGAGTTTATGGTAGCCTATGGAGAAGAATTAACGGGGATATTGTCACATAACTCTGATCTAATCTCCTCGGAAATTCAGAAAAAAACAGAGCAATCATTTCGCTTCCGTATGAGAAGCCATAGTCTATTTAAAAAAGTTACGCATATCAGCAGTAAAGTAATAAAGCTAGCGCGGCACAGCATTTCTGACAGTGTTTTATATTCGCTGTATAATATGTTGGGAAGCTATAGCCTAATAGCCCACTGTGCAGTAAACAGACTGTCGCTTCTTTTAAATGGGGAGTGAAAGACATTAACGTCTGACACATAAGGTGACAGTTTCCATTGAAGAGCCTGATTGATTTATTACCAGATCCATTTTCCTCAAGTGATCACAGTTTAAATTATTATATAATTTTTATATTCATATTAGGCTATTTAACGAGGCTCGTCTGTGACTTTAGGATCGCACAAGTGAACAGTAACGTTCGCGTGCAGCCGCAGCATTAGGCCTACATGAATCCACCTGACATAAATCTGTTCAGTGGCACAGCCGTTAAAAAGCATACAATACAAATAGGTTTATTAATCTGAATGTAGAGCATGTCACGATGTGTAAGGTGGTCGCCTATATGAAGGACCGAGGGCTGAGAACAAGGCTACTGATCAGATAAATGATCGGTCAAACGTAAAATCATCAGGAAATGATAAAAACATCCCGATGGAGATTTCTATGGAGTGATTTTGCTTCAAACTGTACAGGGACGCGTGTGACAGTGACACTCTTTCTTCAGTCGGAGCTGCAGCGTAAAGTGAAAACAAACTCAGGGTAGGTCTAACCACCTCCCGAGCAGGTTAGACCCATGGCGTATGTTGCCGCAGTAACAGACTCTCGGTTGCGCTGAACCTGCTACCTGAAACGGAAAACCCAGAGTTTCCACTAACTCAGAGCGAACAAACTCTGTGTTGCCTCAAAACCAGCTACCTGAAATAGGCCTCAGATGTGTTATGTAGCCAAAACATTGCCTGTTACGTCATTGTCTCCTGCACACTAAACTGTTATGCAACCGGTAAGCAAAAATTGTAGATAATTAATAATTATAAAAATATATAATAATAATATAAAATAAAATATAATAAAAATAGGCATGTCAAATTGCTACTGTACAAAATACTGTACTTCTAAGGCTGTAACCAAATATTTTCATTATCTAGTATTCTGTTATTTTCTATAAATGCATTCTTAGTATTTTTTTAAGTTTACCTTACAGTTACCTAACTCAAAAGTGATTCCGCTAAAATGTTAAATGTTTTAACCAACAACAATTGGAGAAGTAACTGTGACTTGACATATGCTGCAGCAGTAAAATTGAGAGTTTGGCATGATTTAATGTATTGCTTCCTTTTCAAATTCACTCATCTCATAATGACCTCAAAACACTGTTTGCCAATTTTGATACTTGGTTGGGCTTAGTAGGGTATATACACATATCCTTACAGAAGGACGTTTTATCAGGTTGACGATGCTTTTGTTATTTCAACATAGGCTATTGTTTGTTTTATAATTTGTTAATACTTTTCCTTTTTTTCCTTTTCAATGTTATCTTCTGCATAGCCTACTTGACAACAAGTGGAAGAGGGACTCTTAAATAGAAATTTGGTAAATAATGACAATGAATCAGATCCCAGCCGGATTAATCCACAAGGGGCCACTGGGGCAAAATTTCGGGGCCCTACTGAAATTAGGTTATATTACAGGAGTTGCCTTTAGACCACAACAATTTCTTATATTTTCAATGTGATTTGATGATGCATACAGCAGTACTATTAACAAACAAAACAATGCAATTACATTAATTGGATCCATTGTGACATGGTGAACAGTGAATATTAAATAGGTGTCTATATATATAATGCAATAACAATGTGCATAATTTCAGTATAAGGTCAATTAACATGATCCAACAGACAGACACACAGATTATTACCTCGTCCACTGATGTTTGTTTTGCTTGGTGTGTAGGCCTACCACCTGATCGTGCTGATGCTATGACACAGTCAGGTTCATTTTCCTTTTTACCCCGCTGCTATCTTAAACTTTTGCGTGGAGCTTTATACCGTCAATGGCGAGGCTTGAATTTGCAGCAATGCAGTTGCACGGTGACTCTAGCAGGGCTGTTTGTTCTGCTCTCCGGAAAACGGGCTCTGATTCCAACCAGCTGTTTCCCGCCTCACACAGATCAGCTGCACGCGCGCGCGCTTACACACACATACACGTAGTAGGCGGACGCAGCAGACACAAACACACACACACGCGTAGTAGGCGGGGGCAAGAAGCCACACACACACATTGGAGGGAACCCCATCAGCTGTGGGAAGCAACACAGCTTGAACTTACTTTTATTTTTCTGACAAATTTCTTTAGATTACCTGATTTTGAGGCTATATTTCAGATATGCTGCTTTGAGTCGAACAGCGAAACTTCAGTTGCGTACATCATTATATTTTAACGAAGATAGCGGTGGAGGAAGGAAAATAAAACACCGAAAACACGGACTACACAAGGTGGCTTTGAAAGCATGGAATATTTCATGATGCCGACAGAGAAGATCCCGTCCTTACAGCACTTCAAGAAGACAGAGAAGGATGTTATTGGAGGTCTCTGCAGGTGTGTAGCTAGCTATTTTTTCTATCGACACCAAATTGCATGTACAAAGCAGCCCTCGTGTGGCTGTAGTGTGCGTGTATGAGTGCGTGATGCGGTCTGACTTCAGTTAGCATGCTAAATGTTAGCTCCGCCGCGATATGTTGGCAGCAGGAGCGTGGTTGTAGAAATTAGCAGCTTGTTGGTACGCGGCTGCTTCTGCTGTTGGCTGCGAAGAAATGGGACATTATTCCACGCGTATTATTACACTTACTGGCCAAATTCCATGTAATAACGCACACGGCACGTTTGCAGCCATTCGATTCAGAAATATGTAAATAAGGGACCTGAAATCGATACATTTGCGTCCAGTTGAACACCAACCACGTGGTAGTTAACGTGTTCCCCGCCGTTTCGCTGCTAAACACCAAATAACATGTTTACAACTACATCGTTTCTAACACAACGTACACTTTACACTGAAATACGTCTATGTATAATTTATTTTCTAGGTCTGTTATACGCGGGTGCGTTAAAATGGGGTTTCATATCCACTATGTGCGCAGTTAAAGAAGGCACGCGCAGCAGCCATGGTTGTGTCGCGTGCTAGAATTAGCTTAGCTAACTAGTAGGCTATCACAGCGCCCTAGTTTTCTAACCACCGTGTGTTTATGCCTGGGCTTGTTTTTACTCGTGTGTACCTGCTTGTACAACTGAAACACGTCGACGTGTCAGTATTACTGGGTCTGCGACTTTCAGCAGCAGGTCAATTTGTGAGTGTTAGCTTGGTGCTAACGGAGGAAAGCATTGTTCTCCATGATGCCAGGGGGCCTGCTGCTGCTGCTGGCGGAGTCACATTTCACTGCTGCTACCGTCCACACTGCCTGACGCGCCCTCCGCCGGCCATGTTGGAGGTCCACAGCTCCTGGCAACGGCGCGGCGGTTAGCAACAGCTGATTTCGATTGTTGGGGAGAAGTAAACTAGCCTACATGAGATTAAGCTAGTAGTGCAAATAGGCTACATTCTGCATAAGCTTGCTGATTCCAACTACATCCATATTTGCTTAGTGATTCAAGTAGTTAAATCACTTATTTTGCATGCTTCTTGTCTAATTAAACCCCCACGACCAGGCCCAGATAATAGAAAATCCAGATTTGTTTACAACAACAATGTGACATTCCTTGTCATTAAGTCCTAGTATAAAGTCCAGATGTGACTGTTTGTTTTTATTTAGGACAGGGTGATATTTAAAGTCTATTCAATTTCCAGGAAGATGGATTGTCAGATCACATTTGAAAATATTTGGTAATTGTTTTTGATTATTTGTTAGGCTATTTATTCACTATTTTTGTTGTTTGTGTGTGACATGTTTTCAGTTTCTGTACTTAACTTAGCTGCATTTTCTGCTGGTGTGTGGCTTTATTTTTTATTTTTATTTAATTTTTTATTTCGTAAAAGTAGCCTACATTGTCAATTCGATAATTTTTTACAAAGAAGTTTGAAATAGGCTACTTTTTCTAAGTGGCTTTAGTAAACAAAACATAATTCACCTTGGGGTAGCTTTACTGTAGGTCAACTTCTTCCAGTGTGAAGTAATCGGTAGCAAAGCATTGAAAATAGCCAACATTGCTAAACTTTAAAAAACGTGGATAGAACAGAAGCCAAAATCATCGGCTCAGCACACGGGCCAGGCGCAATCACTAATAAACAGTGTGGCGCCAGATGCGCAATGGACACACTGTGTCATTCACCTGGGGCCTATTGCATAAAACTAGGATAAGGGATTAACCTAGGATATTTCGGTTATCCTGGCTTGCGTTAGCCATGATCCGGTTGCATAAAAGCGGAGGGACATAAGTTACCCTGGAGATTTATCCTTAAAGGCCAGGACACACCAGTCCGACTTTTTCTGACTTGTTCCGACTACGCAAAAAATGGTGTCGGCTGTTTCAGGAAGCTCCAGCCTTCCCGTCGCGGCCAGAGAACACACCAAACTGACTGCTGACTTTCCGTACGCTCTGTTGCATGCGCGGGACGTAATGTCTCCATAACAGCAGGCGGCGCTAATCTGTATTGTGGCCCGAAAAAATACGAAAGCCGGAAATGATGGGACAGCTCTCTAGAGCATAAACATAGATAGAAATACGTATTTATATTTATGGACCATAAGAGCACAATTTTTAGCAGAGAGTGTCGAGCATGGTGTCGAGCAGTCAACAAGGGTTGATGCATGTGAGTACTCTCAAAACGAAACGAACAAACACATTAAAACGATGGCTAGCTGTTGTTAGCTGTTTGTGCTACCCGCCTCACTTCCGGGCTTCACTGATTCGCTAGCCCTCCACCAATCAAATTGCTCCAAATGAAAGACGGTCGCCCGCCGATTGAACATGTTCAATCGAACATGTTCAATCGGCGCCGACAGGCTCAAAACAAGCCCGACGACCTCTACGTCGGCCGACGTCACGGCACACACCAAACAGATTCGTCTCCCGACCCCCTATCGACTCTACGACGGCGATTTTCGGGCTGGTGTGTCCTGGCCTTTACGTTTAGCCTGGTCCCGACCAGGCTAAACGTAAAGGATAAACTTATTCTGTTGCCTGATTGGCTCAGTCAGCTGTCACTCCGATCTGAAATCAAGGTGTTTAACAGTTATTCCATGATCTTCTGTGTATTGCTTTATTTTCATTAGCCTGTTTTAAGGTACCACATAAAAGACTGCATTGTCATTTAGTTAAATAGTCCTTCTTTTTTATTTATTTAACCTGAACCATTTATAATTAACTTAATTATAATTAGATTAAGATGCAATGATATAAATTATAATAATTGATGTTCAATATTGCAGGCTATATTTATACAATTGATTATTGATGGCAGATGACGTTGCAAGTGTGGGTCAAATAAATTCACTTTGTACTTATCACTATATCGAGGTGCATCTAAAACAAAATTCAATATCAATGAAAAATTCCTTTTTTCTGTAATTGAATTCAAAAAGTGAAACTTAAATTCATTACACTGGAGTGAAATTAATCTAGAATAAACATACTTTTCAGAAGGTCGACATTTCTGTATTATAAATCCTTTTTCTGATTGGTTGTATGTAACATTCTAATATTTTGAGATACTGGATTTTTTATTCCATGATCATTCAATCATCCAAAAAAAATGCCTGACATATTTCACTTTGTGTAATGAATCTATGAAAGTTTAACTTTTTGAATGGACTTTCCATGATATTAAATGTTTTAGATGCACCTGCAGACTGCTCACTGTCAACTATTTTATCATAAAACAATGCAGGGACGTCAAGAACAGATAGCAGAGAATACATCTCCTGTATGAAATGAACTGCCCCCTCACTATCAGTTTAAACTAGCAAGGCATTGTGGGAAAATGGCCCGTCTTTTCCATTTCCCTCAGTAAATCTGTGTTCGATCTTTGGGTCTACTTCTGAAAGCTGTGTGCTGGCACTTAACAGGATTACTTACACCTGGCTTGACAAAGCAGCCCCTTTACATCCTGGATTGGCGTTTATGCAACTGACTAATCCAAAGTGCCCAGGCTAGACTTTGTCAAGGCTGGCTTTATCAATCATCCTGGATGTCTTTATTCCACTTTTATGCAATAGGCCCAGGGAAGCGCTGCAGCGTCAAGGCAGCTCATCCCTGAACTAAACAAAGTTTTGACAGAGGTTGTGAGTGTGCTCAATTTGATCAAAACCCGACCAATGAAAGCGCAATTGTTTGTGAGGAGATAGACTGATCTCACACACACACACAACAACACACACACACACACACACACTGATCATACAGCTGGGCTCACAATGAGCCAAGGTGTTGTAGCGCGTCTTTGAGTTCAGAGCAGAGATTCGGCTTTTTTCTTCATAGACTGCATGTAAAAGTGTTGTAGGCCTACCTTCAACTGTCTTACCTTCAAACTCCTCCAACTCAGTCTTGTATAGTTAATAAAAAACTCTGTCAGCTGCTGCTACATCAGACGGTGTGAAGTCGGGCTCGGAGTCCGAGTCGGCACCGTGCGCATCAACAATCATTCAAAGCAGCGGTGGTAATCACACAACCAGACGGTGGAGAAAGTCCCGTCAGTTAAAAATAGTGATCCAGTTTTCAAATCCACGTTAAAATTGGCAGGATATAGAGCTAATTTGCTTAAAAAAAGTTGCTAACGGTGTCAAATATGTTGTGTTCAGGTCGGCTCGGTAATATTAGGCAAATGTCTATAAAAGGTCATCATGATGTGTTCAAATGTAACACACAAAAAAAAAAAATTCCGCGAGAAACTTGAATAATATGGTTTTGGTGAAAAACTTGTTTTCCCAGCAATATAAAATAGATGTTTAACGTCCTATCTTGAGCTCTGATCATCTTTATAGGGAATTAAAGCAATAATACCAGTTCTCGTTCAACAAAATAATAGAAAAGTATCAATAGTGGTATCGATAAGGACTCAAATTGTTAAGGAGACTCGATAATGGTATCAATATCAATAAAAAGTAGTGATCTCCATCCCTACTTGAGATGCAGTATTGAGCCTTCAGCCCTATTTAGAAAATATGTGCAGTGCAAAACAGGCTAATTGCAGCCACCAATTCAGGCCTAAAGGCCAGGGGCCTCATTTATAAAGCTTTGCGTGGGATTCATGTGGAAGCTGGCGTACGGAAGAAATGTAGGATGTACGTGCGAACAAAAATATTCGGATTTATAAAACAGTGCGCACTCACGTCCTACGCCTGTTTCCCTTTCTAAATCACAATCAACCCTAAATGTGGCGCAGCCTTTGCGGGCTTCATGTAACGCCCATATTTACCCAGAAGTGACGCTCCTGCAGCGCGCTCGGGACCAGATCTCACATATTAAAAAAAACGGCATAACCCCCTGATTTTCGGATTTCTATTTTTAAAGTCAACTTGAGCTCGAGTGGAAAACATTCACATCCCTACTGCATATGGAGAAAGTGATCAACACTGCCTACCACACCTCTTATTTTTCCCTATGTTTGATCATGACTTCTGCAGGTGAACTATTCATTAAACTGCCCAAATTCAAGAATAAAAACACTCATCAAACTACTGGACTTTGAAATACTGGCCCACTCATTCCACATACTTTCAGTTGTAGGCTTCAAATTCAATATGTTTGCCAGGTTTTATATTACGTGTATGAGCAATATCAATATTTCATATCATTAACTAAAAGAAATATAACCAAATCTAAAGGAAACTTCTATACTGTATTATAATTATTGACACAAAATTATGAAAAAAAACTGTGTGCAGGGCCAGTGAAAATATACAAGGGGCCAGTAGGGAAAAAAAGTTATGTTGAACCCTGCATGGTTAAGAAAGTTCTAGTTATATTCCTTGGAGCCCTTGAATATATCACATTAATTTAGCGTATGCACAAAATATATATAATATTGAGGGATGAATTTGAATCAAGCCCTTATTCCGGCTTGAGCTCCTAAGTCTGTTTGCACAATCATTATCAATGTGATAACCAGTAGATTTAGATATAATAGAGCCGCTCGAAAAGCTTTGATGCAAAATTAAATCTGACAATCTAAAGTCCCATATCTTAATTAAAGGAAGTGTGCTTACATAAGATAATGCAGGTGTTTTTATGGTTATTTAAGGTATGTTTTCTCTGCTTTTTAGTTATTGTGATGTTATTTAAGGTCAAACGCAGTATAAATTTAGCTCTTTAACATTAGAGTTTGGCGTCACACCAACACAATGGTCTTTCATAGAGAAGAACTGTTTTAAAGTCATATGAGCTGTGCTTTCTGTCTGACGTTGTTTTAATGAATACACACACCCGATCTCGTTCCCCAGGTTTGTTGTCCGCTCTTTGCACCTTGGTCATCTTAAGGCTTAAATGGTTGACATAGTTCCTAGCCTAAGTAAATATGACAGAGAAGCTTTTGCCACTAAAACATCCAACCTCGTGGGGTGTGAGAGGACAAGGAGTTCGGTCAAACTCAAAGGAATGTAGAGAGGTCAGGGGCTAGAGCCTGGGTTAAGGTTAAAGGTTTATGGAGCTCTTTGCACATTTTATTGTTGCTGTCCAAGTTTATTCATTTGGTCAAGAATAGAAAATTAAGTTTAAAGAGGTGTGTGTCATAAGCAGACTGTGCAAGTTAATGATTTTCCAATTGAAACACAGTCAATCACATTTGGTTGCATTGCCTGGGAAGTGAATAGAATGGTAAAGAGAAACTTTAACCAAAAAGTGTCAGAGAGCAGCAGCTTATGTCTTCTCCTTTACATACAGGCTTCATGTAGAGAACAGAATGATGATAGTGTGTGTGTGTGTGTGTGTGTCCCAGCCTGGCCAACATCCCCCTCAGTCCAGAGACGGCCCAGGACCAGGAGAGACGGATCCGCAGAGAGATCGCCAACAGCAATGAGCGCCGGCGCATGCAGAGCATCAACGCAGGCTTCCAGTCCCTCAAAACACTCCTGCCCCACACAGACGGAGAGAAGCTCAGCAAGGTGTGTGCACCAAAACATGCAAACAAATACTGACACACGGACAATATCGTCCTTGTGACAGCGTAGATAAAGACGCATTATGACAAGAAGCTTTGATTTGTTTACACCAGAGATGACTTTTTTGACTCCTTGGTCTTGACTTTCCTCTCGGCTTCAGTAACAGTTCTGTCAGAATGTCAAGTCATTAGTCGGATGGGCTGTCATTCTTTTTTATTTATTTTTCATTTGTCCCTGCCAGGCGGCCATCTTGCAGCAGACGTCAGACTACATCTTCGCCTTGGAGCAGGAAAAGACACAGCTCCTGGCACAGAACAACCAGCTCAAACGCTTCATCCAGGTAACAGCCTGTACTATTGTTTGTCACCCGATTTGTGTCAAAACCCATTTCATGTAGATCTTGTATATACCTAGAATTAGTCCTATGTATCGAGCTGTATAGTGTCCTTATCAATCAGACCGCCATAGGTTTTTCCTCATTTTAAGAGAATTTCCACTTCATAGCGTCATGCTGCTTTTAGTTCCGTCTTTGTTGTCTAATAAATGTATTTATTCAAAAAGATGACTTCCCTATAATGACGTCTGTCTTGTGACATCTAAACTCCTGAAAGAGATTCGGGTTGCGTTCCGAATCGCATACTCTTTCTTTTTTCTATTCTACATACTACATCCGACGATAAAAAGAATCTAGTTAGGATGCAGTAGACATACTATTGGGACATACTTTTCTCTCTTATTTCATCATAACATTGCGCCTTGATCTTGCCTCTTGCTTTTATATCCGTCACATCCCCGTTTGTTTTCATAACATGGACCTATAGGCTTCGTCGATGTTACGTCACTTCACGTGCGCACTGGATTGTGGGTCAGAATCGCCCAAATAGGATGCACTTTTCAACACTAACAATCTTGGCCGCATGAAGTAGACCATCCGGGTATTCTAACCATCCTAAATCTGGCCACAAGAATCGGGACATCCTAAATCTTTTTTCTACATACTATATAGTAGAAAGTATGCGATTCGGAACGCAACCTCAGTCTGGCAGAGGACAACCTCTCTGGCTCAAGTGTGCTTCAGGAGAGCAGGTCTAATGTAGGCTATGCCAGTGTGTGGTGGGAAATGTAGTTTGAATGTGGTGCAGGTGGGAGGAGGTTTGGGGCTCCATCTCTATCAGCCAATGATTTAACGGCATCTGGTAGTGTGTGAGGTTCTGTGGTGAGGCCTTAAGATCCTTCAGAAGCACATGAATACCATTTAGGCCATCAAATATCTCAGCGATTATTACAACCCATGCAAGTGTCATTACAGCCAGATTATAATTTAATTATTATTTGTACACCTTGCAAAGTGTTGGCAACGGCAGTGCAGTATACTTTCCTCAATCTGTATGCAGCCATGCCAAGCCGTGTGTCCCAATTGTTTACCACGCGCTTGGTTCAACTGGTGCTTTATTTTCTTGCCAGGTCGATAATTGGGTTCGACTCAGAACTAAATGAATGGGGTGGAAAACTCCTCAGTCTGGTTGGGTTTTTCAGAGCCACTTGTAAACAAAGTTTGAATATGTTAAATATGCGTAGTGTCTATTTTGCAATTAACCATAATCCGCCTCCATGTCACCCCAGGAGTTCAGCGGCTCGTCACCTAAGAGGAGGCGGGCGGAGGAGAAGGATGAAGGGATCGGCTCTCCAGACACACTGGAGGAGGAGAAGGTGGAGGAGCTGAGGAGGGAGATGTTAGAGCTCAGGCAGCAGCTGGACAAGGAGCGCTCGGCCCGCATGCACATGGAGGAGCAGGTGAGGCAAAAAGGGCCAGCCCAAGGGCTTTTTTTTTAAATATAATTTTTTGGCATTTTCAAGCTTTATTAGACAGAGTTGAAATGGGGAGACAGAAGCCCCTTTTACACAGCCAGTGCAAGCCGGGAATATGCCGGAATTTTGGCCCTCCGCCCTGCTGTATAAAAGCGACCGTTGCGGAACGAGGGAAGAAAGGTGCGAGAGATTGTTCCGGGAATTTTACTACCTCGGGGGGTAGTAAGATTCCCGAAACAATCAGTTCCGCCTCTCTGTTGTTGCGGAACAGGGGGGCGTTTGACGTTCCATAGCCTACGTTCTAAACATGCGACCATGTTAGCAGTTGAAGGACGTGCGTTAAACATTAACCACGGCGGCCTGATGTCCCGTAAAAATCACCAAATAAAAGGAACGGCGTATAATCTAGCTGGTCATAAAGTTCGCTGCTCAATCCAAACCCCCCACGCTTCATTTTGCAGAGTGTATCCCTGCGTTCCAATACCCGTTCAACATGCCCTCGTTCACTTGCCCTCGGGGGAATCCCCGCCGCCATCTTAAGTGTCGTTCCAATTGTCTGGAAACTGAAGTGAACTTCGTGATATAGACCCTCGGAGGGCTGAGTGATCAAGTGAACATCCATGGTCACTCCGAGGTGGATATCACCCACAGTGCATTGCAGTTCGTCTTCTTCTTCTTCTCCTTTTATTTTCCGGTAGACTGTATGCTTTTAGGGACATCGCAGCCACCCGCAGGACAAATATATATATATAAATATATTCCAAAACGCCTCAATTAGGCTATCCTATTTCCATAGGAACAATCCAGTGAATGTATTGCAGTTTACATATTGCTGCTATAACACCGATGGCTGCCAATTAGAGGACTATTTAAAAAAAAATGTTTTTGGTTGAAACTAACATAAATAAGAAAATATGTCGGAGCAAACAATTTACATATGTAAGTAACGATATCTTGATAATCTGAGTTAACGTGTCGAAATTCAATGTTTGTTATGCTATGGAAATGGCTTTCTGCAACATAGGCTACCTTAGCAGAATGTTATAATTCTGTATTATTTGCATTCAGAACTACCTATGTAACTGACTGTCCATTGCGACTACAAGGGCAAGTGGGCAAGTGGGTTCCATTTAAATCCCCCGCCCAGTCTCCCTCCGCGCTCCGTGCAACGTATGCTGTTACGTCATACCAAGGGCTGAGGGTAAATGAACGAGGGGAAGTGCAACTACTATTGGAATGCAGCTTGTATGAGTCTATTTCTGCCCAGGGGAAGTTGTACAATGGGAAAGCTATGCTGCGACCAGGTCGCCGCCGCTATTATTATCCTACATCTGAGCGTATATGATATATCCACACTTTATTTCTGTCTACAGTAACGTGACTTAACACACTGGCCCTCATTTATCAATGTTGCGTGGAAACTGGTGCAGATTCTGGCGCAAATACCTCCCTACGCCAGGTATCGCGTGGTATTTATCAAACAGGCGTATCTCGCCAATCTCAGCGTACGCCAGGCCATTATTGATAAATGTGGCGGATGAAAACGAGCGTATCACGCCCCTATATTTTCTCAGTTTAGAGGCCTCGCCCAGAGGTTTTACGACATGGATATGCGCAATACGGCACTTCCCTGAAGTAGACATTGACAGAATAACAGCGAAAGTAGAAAAAAAAGAGTTTCATTTCAGAGCATTAGCCTACAAGCAGCATCAAAGAACGACAGAAGGCAGCAGTTAGGAAGGAAATAACTGCTGCGGTCAACAGCGTTGGTGTTGACTCAAAATCGCCACTAAAAAAAGCGTGTTGCTGTTCTGAAATGCAACCGACTGGGGTGCGGGGCTGCGGGCATAATATAAGTGGTGGAGGAGAAAAAGACGCACCAACTGTCCGATAATGGTCCCCATAAAATAAATAGGCTACACGTCCGCAGAGATTTGAATGATTAGAATGTATTGGCCCTTTTAGATAGCACTATTCAAAAGGGTTTAAAAATAACACATTTAGCGTTTACTGTATGACAGCATGCGCTTGGCACGAGTGGTCAGCCCGGCCATCAGCTGCACAAGGCGACCCGGCAGCGATCAGCTGTGAGAGCGCCCACCGTCCTGCTCCACCAGCAGATAGGAACAACGTGCCGGTTAAAGGTGGAAATAAATCGCTCGCTTTAGCATCAATGACACATTAAAAGAGGAACTAACATCTACAAAGTGCGTCAAATAAATAAAATGTTAAGCTGAATGTTGTGCCGTGTATTTTTGTGTATCATAAAGAGCAGTGTATGTCTACTACATATTTAATACTTAGGCTAACATTTTGAATGAATGCAGCCCCCGTGCCTCAGTGTCCCCCCAGCTGCTCCAAAACGGAGACAACTGCCCTTACGCAGTCCCAGCCCTCCTAAGTGGCCGGTGTGCGCACTATTGAATCAGCTCTCCTACTCAGTTGCACACCATAAGCTGCTCATTTTTAAGTGATTAATATCTTTATTTCGGTCTTATTTGCACTGCATTTGTATTATCTTCTAATAATTGTCCAACAAAGTCATCGGCTACCCGGCACAGCCTGCACTGCGAGTCCAAGCTGTTTTCAAATTTGCGTACACGGGCTGAGAGCTGGCGTGGGATTTGAGCGTACCCTACGCTCACGTCCATATTGATAAATGCCGAGATTTGCGTGGAAATGTACGTACACCCATTTTTCTGGTCTACGCAAGATTGATAAATGAGGGCCACTGTGTGTATGTGTATGTATGTGGTCAGAGCATGAATGAGCTCGCTAAGCAACCTGCCACCCAAAAGACTCGCACACAGCCAACACTGTCACACAACACACAACACACACACACACACACACACAGACACAGAGGTGAATCAGTGAGCAGCGGAGTGATTTTTGTCAGTTTGGTTAACAGTCCCAGTGATGTTGGACTCAGCGAGATCAACCGGCACATCGTGGGGACAGTAAAATACGGCCCTCTTACTGCAAGCTCCTGCACTTCTGCTCTCAATTCACCGGCCAGTGTTGTTGTTGTAAAGCAGCTGACCGGCACGGCGCTAAATGTTTACGTCACACCTGATGCTGTTTACAATCACCTCTTTCATTCCGGACGCTGTGTAAAAGGAGCTACTGATGCGCCAGCAGGCCGGCGTTGCTTGGTTCTGTGTAAATAACACAGAAGCAAGCAAAGCCGGCATATTGGAGTGATGTTTTTCCGTCAATATGCCGCAATCTCTGTGTAAAAGGGGCTAGGGGGGGGTGACCTGCAGTAAAGGTCCACGGGTCGGATTTTTAAGTGTTCTTGACAGATTTACCAGTACACCTGCCAATTTATTTGATACGCTACATCAGTGCTTCTCAAATGGTGGGGGGGCGCGGGCTGCCTTGATTTCCAACTGACCAAGTGCTAACGAGCGCGATGTGTGCTTGTGTATGGTAATATCCGCGCGAAAGGCCGCGATTTGCAGTAAATAAATGTCCACGTGTGTCACCAAGTGTCTCTGTAGGCTATTTAAAAAGAAATCAAGCAAATAGACTAATAATAACATTAATGAATTATTGGTTGTCGCATCACAGAAGGCCTATTGGCCTATAATAATAAAAAAACACCACCTTAACTATGTTTACAGTTTAAAAATGTTCTGAATGAAATGCAATGAAAATAATTTGCTCTTGTTTCTCTGTCCTGAGATTCACACAGACTGAGCAGTCTTGTTTAAATGTTACAAATTGAGCTAATAAACTAAACTTGATTTTTTTTTTACTGCAGAAGTTATCTCAGCTAATTTTTGTTATCTAATTTGATAATAAGGTGATTGTATGCAGAATGCTCGTGCCAGAAACTCGTACAGATAAATAAATAAATAAATAAATATTAGCAGGTTCTCAATAGTATTTCAATTTAGGGGGGGCGCGAAAACATTTCTGTCCCCTAGGGGGGGCATGACAGAAAATAATTGAGAACCACTACGCTACATCATGGGTCTACCTGAAGAGCAGGTTAGGGCAACCAGGACTGAGCAGTGTGGTAATAGAGGAACGTGAGAGAGAAAGAACTACACTGTGTGCACAATTATTACGCAAGTTGGATTTTTGAGGATTCATTTTATTATTGCAACTACAGTGCTCTCGGTCAATCCAAAATGTTAATGAACCTAAACCTGAATGTGTAAGAAAGTAAAAGTGAGGTTTTGCCCTTCTTACGAGAATATACATATATATGCACAATTATTAGGCAACTATTAGTTTGCAGAATTATTCTGCAACTAAATAAAAAAACGGAAATTTTTCCCATCTCACTTGTAGGGATGGGAATTGATAAGAATTTAACGATTCTGATTCCGATTCTGCTTATCGATCCAATTCCTTATCGATTCTCTTATCGATTCTCATTGTGTGAGAAAATAAGTACAAATGTGTTTATTTGTATTAACCTGCTTAAATATCTGATCAGAAGTGTGTCTAGTGTGTGCAAAGATTATCAAGAGTACTTTAGGATTAGGAAATTGTCAATTTTCACATTAATTGGTCCGGACAAAAAAAAAGTTTGCCTTTTTAAGCCCAAATGCCTTTATGTTCCCTAAAATCTAAAAACACAAACTGAAAACAGTCAAGGAAGAGCTTGTGCCTTTTGGAATACTAACTGTGCTCATTTCAACTTGAAACTAAATTCAACTGACGTAAAAAATACAAAGAAGTCTTCTGTAAAGATAAGACCATCTATCAACTTTGGCAAATTAACCATTTGTTTGCAGAAAAAATATCATGTATGCCCTCTAAGGAAGGATACGAGATATTTAATGTACATGCTGTTCTAATGTGCAGCGCGCTGTTTATTATTAATATAACGGCCCGTCATCAGACACATTTGCACATCGGTCGCTCCTCAAGTAATCCAAGTCTTTTTTTTTGTATGGGCAGAGATCGTTATTTTAAGTGTGTAGTTACAAAGTGTCATGTTTAACTTTAGTGTAGGGTTCGTCTCAACCACCGTGCGTAAAGGGTGCATTAAAACAGCTAACGGGAGGAAAAAGAAAAAGGCTCTCGCCTCTTTATCTCTCTTCCTTTTGTATAAGCCCGCCCGCTGTTTATTATTAATATAACGGCCCGTCATCAGACACATGTGCTGTATGGTTTTTTGCACATCGATCGCTCCATCAAGTTATCCAAGTCAGTGCTTTTTGTATGGGCAGAGATCGTTATTTTAAGTGTGTCTTTATGAAGTTTATTGTTAAACTTAAGTGTAGACTATTGTTTCCTTATCACCGCCGAGTTCCGCTGTTTGTTGTTTTGGGTTCGTCTCCACCCACCGTGCGTAAAGGCAGTAGAACAGCTGACGGAAGGAAAAAGAAACAAACCAGCTGACGAACGTGAGTAAACACTGCGGGGCTTAACCTTCGATCACACCTAGACACATTTATGTGTTTTGGGATTATAATTTCTAGCATATCTTTTTCATTTGTTGCTTATATTGTTAATAATTTGGCCAGTTTGTGCATTTTTGGGTGTTCTCAAATGTTTTCATGTATACTTTATGTTCTACCTTTTTTAAACACCCCTACTGCAATTACTCACACCATCACACCTAAGCACAAAAGTGTGTCCCATTGAAACCCATTCAAATCCTTTGAAATCACTAATTTTGATCCTGCTTGAATAACAAGTATAAAACATGCAATGTCTCATTTCTCCACGTCATTCGAGGCCAGGGGCTTCATGTGTGTGCTCCGAGGGATTTCCTTGGAGATGACGTCATTTTTACTATATGTGGCAAATGGAGAAAAAAAAACGTTTTTTTGCGAAATTGGGCGCACGCACTCTAAGTGTCTCCTACTCTCGTTACACAAGTTTTAGGGCATTATTCTTGTTTTGGTGTGCGAGTAGGTGTGTGTGGGGATGAATGCACGTCAAAGTTTGTGTATGTGCACGCGCGCGCCTTCAGCCTACACTCTTCATTACCGTATGAGCGAATGCGTTGAAGCGCAGATGGCTTTCAAATCGCCTTTTTCCATACCATTTCATTCATGTGCATTTTTTTATGCAAAAGTTCAAAGCACCACTATTTTTTTTGTTATAAAATACTTAAAAAAGACATCTACCCCTGGCCCTTGCACAACTTTGAAATAAATTCAACTCAGGTCCTTTTCCGGAACATGAAAGTTACTGCAGCCGTGAGAATCAAAATATACGCAGAATTTGTTTAGACAGGTGCACAATGCTCCTCTCTACATTAGTAGAGAAGAGAAAAGCTTCTCATTTCGTACCTGGCATCATGGCGACACGATATAATAGTGAGGAAGCGCGGGTAATACTAATGGACACAGACCAAGAGCCCGAGGAGCCCGATCGAGCATCGGACTCCAATACGGAGAGGGAGGATAAGGAGCGGACGCTGCTAGTTCCGGCAGTAGGCCTATGCCTAAGACATCGGCCAGATACGGGTTGAATGTGTGGGTGACTTGCGTTTTGAAAACAGCGTATGCATGGAGGGTGTCAGTCTACACCGGCCGAACAGCTGGTGAGCCCGAAGCAGTGACGGAGGGTCGAGCTGGAGCAGACGGAGGACTTGCGACAGGGGCGGTTTTACAGGGGGGAAGGGGGGCAGTCTGCAACAACTTTTTTTCCTCATATGGGCTAGAAGAGGAACTGCTCCAGAGAAAGCTGGCTGTTTGCTTTTACACAGAGGCACACTTTGGTGTTGCACGTCCCAAAGCGGGGAAAAAACGTCCTTCTGCTGAGCAGCGGACAGAAGAAAAAGCTGCAGATCATTCTGGACTAAAACCGCTGCAAAGGAAGAGTCGACACAATGGACAAGGTATGTAAAAATTATAGTATTTCATATATGGTTTAGATCTATTTGATTGTGTTTTCTTTTCTTTTTTTTTAACCTATTTTACTTCTTTGTTTTCTTTGCGTATTATACGTTATCCTTGTAATTGTCATTGCCAGGTGTGCATGAGGAAACCTCAGTGTCTCACGAGTTAAAATAAAGGTTATTGTATTGTATTTTTACAAAATTGTCTCCATTGTCTCTGGTCCCTTTTTGCAGATGATCGCGGCATACAGCTGCCAGAGAGCGACCAGGCGGTGGCCCTTGGCACTGTTCTTCAACATCCTGGACATCAGCGCGCTGAACGCTTACATCACATGGACGGCTATCGATCAGGCATGGCACTAGGGGAAATTGCACAAGCGGAGGCTTTTCCTTGTGGAGCTCGGAAGAGCTTGGTAGACTCACAGATGGCCCGAAGAGAATGCATCCCACGTGCACCATGGGCCGCCAGCCTAGTTCGAGGGGCTCGGGCAGGTAACCCCACCACAAGCCAAGCAGGTCCAAGCGGCTCACCCACCGACCCCAGGGCAGTGTGTGCTCTGCTCGCACCGCAAAGTTGCAAGCTGCAGCTGCAAGTCTTGTGGGAAGTTTGTGTGTAAAGAACACTACACAGCTGTTTGCAGCTCTTGCTTTGAATGTGAGGCCTAAGGTAGACTAATTTGGTGTTCATTGGTTGTATTTGTGTTGTTAAAAGGGTTCAATTAAAAAAGAAAATCATTTATATTTGATATGTGTGATGAGTTCTGATGCTGGTTAAATAAAATGTAAAATAATTAAAAAAAAAATTGTAATGATTTCATTTTTATTGGCTGGTTTCTTGTGTGCACATAAATGTGCTTAGGTGTAAACGTGTGATTATTTTATGAAAAGTGACACTGCAAAAAAAATTGAAAATGCATATAAATAAATGTTGCTGCTAATATCTCACACATCCTAGCCTGCAATAACCAAACCATAAATAGTGCAGTTTACATAACGTTTTTTGGAAAATAAATCATATTTTGCATATTTTAAACCAAAAAAAGGAGGTTTTCAATTTCAAATCATGTCAATTAAAGGGTTAATTTTAAAAAAATACATTAATATTTGATATGTATGGTTAGTTCTGATGCTGGTCTAAAACAACATGTAATTTTTTTTTTATAAAAACAATCTTATTTCATTTTTATAGGCTTATTTCTTATGCGCACAAAAATGTGCTTAGGTGTGAAGACGTGATTATTTTATGAAAAGTGACGCTGCATAAATATAGAAAATGCATATAAATAAATGTTGCTGCTAATATTCCACACACACTATCCTGCAATAACCAAACCATAAATAGTCCAGTTTACATGACGTTTTTTGAAAATAAATCATATTTTGCATATTTTAAACCAAAAAAAGGAGGTTTTCAATTTCAAATCATGTCAATTAAAGGGTTAATTTAAAAAAAATACATTAATATTTGATATGTATGGTTAGTTCTGATGCTGGTCTAAAACAACATGTATTTATTTTTTTATAAAAACAATCATTTATTTCATTTTTATAGGCTTATTTCTTATGCGCACAAAAATGTGCTTAGGTGTGAAGACGTGATTATTTTATGAAAAGTGACGCTGTATAAATATAGAAAATGCATATAAATAAATGTTGCTGCTAATATTCCACACACACTATCCTGCAATAACCAAACCATTAATAGTCCAGTTTACATAACGTGTTTTGAAAATAAATCATATTTTGCATATTTTAAACCAAAAAAAGGAGGTTTTCAATTTCAAATCATGTCAATTAAAGGGTTAATTTAAAAAAAATACATTAATATTTGATATGTATGGTTAGTTCTGATGCTGGTCTAAAACAACATGTAATTTTTTTTTTATAAAAACAATCATTTATTTCATTTTTATAGGCTTATTTCCTATGCGCACAAAAATGTGCTTAGGTGTGAAGACGTGATTATTTTAAAGGAGCATGGAAGGGTTAAGGCAGCGGTCAAGAAAACCTTTTTGCTTTGCTTTATGCTGCTCTCACCTTTTTATCTCTCTCCCTCTTTTATTAGCCCACACATATGCCTACACACATGTTAATTCTCACACATTGTATGTACAAGTCCAATGGGCAATTCTGGTATCGACTAGACAGGCAGCGGACATTTAAACCTTTAACCGTCACGATCGCCGTCTGTTCGCTTGCGCTCGTGCTTGTGCCCGTGTCATTTGACGAAATGGAAACTTTTTTGCAAGTGGCCTTATTGTCTTCTTTTCAAGTGAAAAACAACCAACATTTAGAGAGATTCTGTCTCAACGCCATGTTTGCTGCGTTCTGAATCAAAACAACGCAGTGTGAGTGTCAAGTCATGACACATTTGCAACAAGCGGAACCGATAAGCGGAATTGTTAAGCAGGCATGTTAATGATTCCAAGGAACTGGTTGACTCGGCACCGGTTCTGAAGAGGAACCGGGGCTCGATTCCCATCCCTACTCACTTGTTTATTTTCATCTGTTAAAGTGGGAATAATAAAACAACTCAAAATGTACAAATAAAAATTTCCGACATGTCAACAACAACAAAAATCAGTGACCAATATAGCCACCCTTCTTTTCAATAACTGTCACAAGCCTTCCATTCATGGAGTCTGTCAGTTTCTTGATCTGTTGACGATCAACTTTTTGTGGAGCAGCAACTACAGCCTCCCAGACACTGTTCCGAGAGGTGTACTGATTTCCTTCACTGTAAATATCCCGTTTAAGCAGGGCCCACAGGTTCTCAATAGGGTTTAAGTCAGGTGAGGAAGGGGGTCATGTCATTGTTTCATCCTTAAGGCCTTTACTGGCTAGCCATGCAGTTGAGTACTTTGATGCATGTGATGGAGCATTGTCCTGCATAAAAATCATAGTCTTCTTGAAAGATGCAGACTTTTTCCTGTACCACTGCTTGAAGAAAGTATCTTCTAGAAACTGGCAGTAGGTTTGGGAGTTGATTTTGAGGCCATCTTCAACCCGAAAAGGTCCAACTAGCTCATCTTTATTAATACCAGCCCATACCAGTACCCCACCTCCACCTTGCTGGCATCGGAGTCGAAGTGGAGCTCTGTGTCCGTTACTGATCCAGCCACGGGCCCATCCATCTGGTCCATCAAGAGTCACTCTCATCTCATCAGTCCATAAAACCTTTGAAAAATCTGTCTTCAGATACTTCTTGGCCCAGTCTTGACATTTCAACTTGTGTGTTTTGTTCAGTGGTGGTCGGGTTTCAGCCTTCCTTACCTTGGCCATGTCTCTAAGCACTGAACACCTTGTACTTCTGAGCACTCCAGGTAGGTTGCAGTTCTGGAATATGGCAGAACTGGAGGATAATGGGTTCCTGGTAGCTTCACGTTTGATTCTTCTCAAATCTTTGGCAGTTAATTTGCGTCTTTTTTTCTCAATACGTTTCTTGCGACCTTGTTGGCTATTTGCAACAAAACGTTTGATGGTTCTGTGGTCACGCCCCAATATCTTAGCAATTTCAAGAGTGCTGCATCCCTCTAAAAGACTTTTGCCTGAGGAAGAGAAGCTGCCTAATACTTATGCATACCTTGATATAGAGTGTTGATCTCCTTAGGCCACACCCTCACTCATTACACAAATACACATCCAGGGTTTTTCCTGGCTCATTATGGGCCTTTGGGGGGTGAGAACACGGAACAACTTTTTTGGGGTCGCGAATGCAACAGTAAAGGTGCAAAGTTTGTGAATTTTAAGAGCGGTGTTGTTGAGAAAGGAGAGTTTCAATGATCGTTTTATTACCATTATTTTGTTTTCATGATCGAGGGAAGCAGTAATATATAAATTGAAATGCAATGCATCCTCCAGCCCTACAAGAAGGATGACTTGTATTGGGCTGAACTAGGAGAGGTTTTAAGTTGCTAAATATATTCTCAATTTTTGTCATTTTGGCTCTGGTGATTTTCCTTTGGGGGAGGCATAAAACCACTTTGGGGGGCGCCAAATATTTCTCTATGCAGGAAAAACCCTGACATCACCTGGTATGCTTAAATCCAATACGCACTTAGGTTTATACAGCTTGAAGTTGGGAAATATGCATAAAAATTATGATATGGCCAAAATCCTCACTTGCCTAATAATTGTGCACACAGTGTACTAAGCGAACAGTAAGGGAGATGCAGGCTTGATATTTTTCTAAAGAGTAAATTGTTTGTCACTTGTTAACATTATAATTCATTACTTTAATATTCGAGTATAGATCATTATTGTGATGTTAGTTTTATTTGATAACTACATCGAGGCAATCATTTAGAGGCTGTGGATGTGTTTTGAGCTAAAGGGCTAAATGAGCAGCTACAGCCATCTGTGTATGAGTGTGTGTATGAATGGGTGAATTTGGTAAGAATTGAAAAGCGCTTAGGGGCTGAGAAAATAGGCTAAAAACCGCTATATAAGTCAAGTCCATTTACCATTTTATTGTAACAAAGCCATCCCCGTGTGCTTGTGTCCAGATCCGGTCTCTGGACAGCCAGATGCACCCAGAGCGTCTGAAGGTCATCACCCAGCAGGTGGAGGAGGAGCAGGAGTTCTTCCAGAGCCAGACGCTGCTACGGCTCAAACAGATCCACGCTGCTGCCACCGACAGAAACACACACAGTCCACAGGTGAGAAACTACACACACCTGTCTCACCATATTGATAATTATGCCTACCTCTCTTTTCAGATGCTCACTATCATGCCACTAACTCCCCAAATGATGTAGTGAATAGGATTTTGTGAGACCGCATGTGACACCTGACCCCACCCATACCACACCGGACTATTCCAAACCTTATTTAGAATTGTTTCTGTATTTTGTTTCTTACTTTCCTTTTCTATATGTATGTTTTTTTCTATGGTGTAAAGTGTCTTTGAGAGACCTCCAAAAAAGCGCTATATAAATTCTATCAATGATTATTATTATTATTATTATATTATTATTATTAAATTGAGTTTGCACACTGCAATTTGTCCGAAGTGGCTTCTCACATGAATACACCCAGTCTGTGATGTAATTGTAATACAGAAAAACAAAGTCATTAATTGTGTCTGTCCCTCAGGTGCTGGCTCCCCCTACTCCCCCCGCCCCTACCCACCACCCCACAGTCATCGTCCCGGCCCCAACACTAACCCAGCACGTCACCGTGGTGACCATGAGCCCGTCTGTCCACTCCAGCACCGTGTCCACGTCCAGACAGAACCTGGACACTATTGTGCAGGTAGGAGCATGTTTTTTTGCATATAAAAACCACTGTTTTATGCCAGCTCTAAGATCCTTATCATAGTCTTTTTTTATTTCATAGTAAAATAGTTAGCCTCATAGCATCATTGCCTAAATCATATTTCCTCTACTCTACTCTACATCTACTTTACCCTCCTCTATAACCCTTAAAATGTGATTTAGGCAATTATGCTATGAGGCTAACGAAATATAAGTTTTCACCCACCAATGGTCTTATCAATGTAATATTGGCAGCTATATTCAGGTTGTTTTCCTCCGCTCGTCTCTCAGGCGATCCAGCACATCGAACGCACTCAGGAGAGGAGAGCCAGCGCCGAAGAGGAGCAGAGGAGAGCGGTCATCGTTAGCCCCGCCCACGTGGCCATGGACACCGCCTGCTCAGACACAGACACCGACACAGAGGGAGAGGACTGCTCCATGAACTGATCCACCCCCTCAACTCACACACACACACATGAACTGATCCACCCCCTCAACTCACACACACAAACAAACACCTACAATACCTACTCACTGTAAGATTCCCTCCAGGAGCTTGACTACTTAAAAAAAAAAAAAAAAAAAAAAAATCAAATATTTTCTGGCATTATCCAAACTCTTAAATCCAGTGCTTAAGCTCTGTGTCAGTCTCGTACTGTAAAAAATCTCCTGCAGATTGGAAACATAGGATGGTCAGCGTGCAGAGGAGGTGGGAATCCTAGTCTAGTTTTGTAATGTCAGAGCCGGTCTGTGGCTTCTTGAAGAACTTTGAGGGTCTCCTCGTGTAAAAAAGCTCTGGGGCATCAGTCCGTCCTAAATGTGTGTTTTATGTGTGCTACATACAGTCGCAGTATCACAGTTACCTGTCGTCACTGGCATGCCGACAGTATTATTACTGCTATAAATTGATGGCGTCAGTACAATAAGGTTGAATGTAAAAATCACAATAAGCAAACAGCTCTTATTCTGAAAATGGACAAGAACTTCAAGTTATTTTCCCCCTGTCTTAATTTTTATTTTATTTTTCCTAGTTGGCTTGCTGATATTTTAGTGCCAGTGGTCACCGAACCCAACTTATACTACAACACAAGGCATTTCAAAATAAGAAAGTTTTATGGAAGAGTTCAGATTTAATTGCAAAGCTAATTTCAAAATAGATGTCTGATTTACTTGAAACAAAGTTTGTGTTTTTGATATCTAAGTAAGCCCTTAAAAAAATAAGCTGTTGAACAATTTACATTGATCGCTTTATGTTTCGATTTTTGTTTTTTTGTTTTTGTTAACTTTTTTTTTCTGTCAGCGTTACTGAATGTTGAAGGTGAACATTTTGTTATAATGAGATTAACAACTTAAAAATTGATTTTTTTTTTTTACAGGAAACCGGAAGCCTGGAGATAAACTTAACAAAAGTCTGATTACATTTTGAGCCAAACAATGTAGAGCCCATCATTCATTAATGGAACCAGTGGTTGTCAAACCCCTAACATAAAAAAAGAACCATAATTGGTTCATTGCCAGAACATAAATCCCCTTTTAAAAATGGAAATTGTGACAGATTCGAAAAACCTGAAAAAAGGATGAACATGATTGACATGATCAGTTTGCACAAGGGCTTCCGGTTTACCTCCAAATACTTCCAGTCTATCTTCTTGTTTGGTTGATTTCAGTGACTATGCACTAGAGTGTTTTTGGTATTTATGCAATCCATCTTCAGTACATTTTGTAGTTGTCATTTATACCTGAGGTGAAGTTATCTATGCACCGTTGATAGGTGTGTCCCTTACACCTACAGTATACGTATGAAACTTGACATGCTTTTATCAAAGAATGTAGTCTCTACTTTGCAAGGTGCTCTTTGTTAACCTGTCGTGTGCTGACCAGCAGTGAGCCTGAACCCATCATGTAACATCACACTTAATCGCGTTTTTGTTTCTAAAAATCTTTTGGGAAATGATGTGTCTCATATCCACATCTTGAAATTTGATATGGGGGAGCAGGAAGGTGTTGTGTCTGATTACAAATGACAACACATTTTAGTGTTGTCTCAATGAGATATTTTCTCATATTAATGGAAAAGAATCCTTCAGAAAAAAAAAACTGTCCCATCCCCAGTTTACTAGAATGAACCCCCAAAAGGCATCATTTTGGAAAATAAACTGCGGATCCACAGCTTTAGTTGGAAAAACTTAAGCCGGCACTGATAGATGTACGTTTTCGGTGCATCTAATGCCACAAAAAAGTGCAGAACTCTAATGAAAAAGCACTGAACTGAATTTCAGATCTCTTTCCTTTAATCCCCACCCCTCTGAAAAATGCAGCAAGTTCTGCAGGTCTGTCCCCTCATGTTGCGTTTGCTTATGTTTCTCTCTGGACTTTGACTGGAAATCCCTGCTCGGAGCCTCCGTCCTGTCATACTCCATTTGATATGCTGAGTTGATGCTGTAAACATTCCGTTTTATTTGTTTTTTGTATCTGTCCTTTGATCTATTCAATGTTCTGTTGCCAATTGAGTGCATGTTACTAATCCCTGTTTTCTCTTGTCTAAAGGGCGCTTTTCTTTTGACCATTTTGTCTATTTCTTAATTTTTTGCAGGTCTTATTTTTTTTTCTATTAACACATGACATAGATTCAGTGTGAAACTGTCTTGTGTAAGATGCGTGGACACTATTAACTCACTGACATAATTTTTTATTTCTGGTTAGACTAGCATTTTTAATACCAAGCATGGGGGGGAAATTCTCATAGTTTGTGTGTGAAACTTTGTTAAAGGTTTGTTTTGCTGATAAATGCGTAGCCACTTAAGGTTTGTTATTGGTCAGTTTAATACTTTCCCCCAAAATGTTTCTGTACATTATGTTGCAGCACTGCTGTCCTTTGGTGGAATTTGAGATATAGATATGAAGCACTTGCTGTTCTGTACTGCCTGAATCAATGACGAGGAAGATTTTTATTTTTATTATTGTTTGCCATTTTTTTTTTTTTACTTTTTTGCTGCGACTCAACAGCTGTTTATTCTGCTTTTCTGTCTTTCTTGTTCTGTTTTCTATTTTTGTTGACAAGCATTTTTTTTATATATTTTGTGATTTTTGTTTTTATTTTATTTTTTCCCATCAGTCCAGGTCGATGAGAAGCTGTTATATTTTGTTTATAAAAACTTGGGTAAACAGGCCTTTGTAAAGCTGAAAAAAAATAAAAATTTGTACTTTTTTTATTACATCCCTAAGCTTCCTTGCTCACTTCAATTAGGCATGCTATGAATCCATTTGTCCACCAGGTGGTGACATTGTGCGACACTCATTTGGCATTAGTAGAGTCATTTGTCCAGCTGCCCTGTAGCCAACATTTATGATAAACCCAGGTGGCACACGGTCCCCATCTTAATCTCTTTATAGTAGTAACAAAGTTACCGTAATACTTCAGCTGTGGGAAATGTGCACAAATAAATACCTATTTATCACCAGAACATTGGTGTTAAAAGGACGAGGGCACCACTGGACGGTGTTGATAATCAGAAGTTAAAGCCCTACTTCACCGCTAGAAATATGAAGATTTATTGAACTCTGACATCCTATCTAGTATAAATGTGCAAACATTTTAGAAATTGGTTCATCCTAGCCTGAGAAAAGGCAAAAAGAGTGTTTTATGGTCTCACTGTCTAACCCTTCATTTTCCCATGTGTGACATCACACATGGTAAAATGTAGGGTTAGGATTAACAGGACAGCTGGGTCAAGGGAAGACTGAGGGAAGAAAAACCTCATTATATTATAATAGTGATTTTATAATGATAGAATGCCGGTTCCGTATGGGTGAAGTATTCCTTTAAAGTTGCACCGATCGGCCACTTTTACTCAGTTTGGTGATAACACTGCGAGACTACAACACGGCCAGCCTGCCTCTTCCTGCTTCTTTCTGCTCTCAGCATGCCTGATGGGCCCGCGCAGCTGTTCTGACACACAATGGCTGATCTGGGTGCAGTTGCTGTCGCCTCCTCATGGCTGGCGTGCCCTCTGACCTTTAGCCAGAGCAGTATATATAGCCGGGGGAGATGAGCAGAAGGCCCTTGGCAGCCAAAATGAAGTCTCTGCTGCCTCTGTGCTGCTTGCTCTCTTTGCTGGCCCTTTCTGCTGCAGGTACGATGGAGGGCAACAGGGGGTTTGTGGGAAATATTTTCAGAATTGTTAGCGCTGTTGGGATGCATTTAAGCTGCTGTGTTATAGGTGAAATGTAAATATAGAGCTCGATAACTACATATATATCTGTTCTGTGTCCTTAAGCATGCCATAGGTTGTATGAGAAGAAGGAAAAGGTTCAAATAAAGCATGTTTTTTGGTTGAATTATTTGATCTAACATGCAACTGCATTCAGCGTATTAACAATGGATTGATCATTTTGATTCCTGACAGTTTTAAAGTAATTAGCAAAGGAAGTCAATGTGAGAATTGAGTCTTCATGCTTGTGTCTTTCACGCATGCAGCGTTTGTGTTTAATAGTCTCTGTTGCCGTGGAGGGGAAAGAAATCCACCTTTCCTGTATTCCCAATGTAGCAAGAGCTGGGTTGAAATATACATCTCAAGCTTTGACAGACATCTACACCCACCACAGCATATGTTAACCCAGGCTGATTGGGCAGGGAAAAGAGTGCTGTTCTGTGCTGTTGACGTGGTGCGGTGAGAACTTAGCATTTGAGTTGGTGCAAAAAGAAGAAGCCAGGGCCTATAGGTTTGACACACCGGCTGATGGTAACCCTACTGTCTGCTGCTTCTCCTCTCTGCCTTGGGGAGGAACACAGTGACAGGACTGGCACAGTGACTTGAACTCACACTCTCTGCTGCTGCCAGAGCAAAAGCCTGACTGAAATGATTAGTTTCCCCAAATGGATCTATTTGGGTTTGACTCTTCAAGGTGGTTGAATGCTTGTGTATTCACTCACCCCCATCAGAGCTCACGTGAGGATCTTGGCGCCTGACGGTTTACAGGCTTACCTTTTTACTTCCATGTTAACGGTATGAAATCATGTTTAACCTGAGCAAACTGTAAAAATATGGCTAATGATACATTATTAAAAAGCATAGGCTTGTATACATCAAAGTTGTTGCTCAGCATCTTTTAGTGACTATATTGTGATTTTACATGCTTGCTTAAAGTTGAAGAAGAGGATACCCTTGTCCCGTCCTTGCACCGGTTCATTTTGGCCTCTACGAGTTGCCGTAGTCAGGTGTCAGGCGTCAGTCAGACAAAGTCACCAGATACTGTGGTCACCATGCCATGCAGTGATATGCGTCTCCGTAAGACTCAGGAATGCACACTCATCTACATCATGGGTAGACAGACACACACACACACACACAACACACACACACACACACACACACACCACACACACACACACACACACACACACACACACACACACACACAGGATTTGCTCAGGTACACAACCCTCATGGAGACCCATCAATGAGTACATTTTAGCTGTAGACTTGGAGTGTATCTGTACTGTACAAATACACTCCACGTCTACATCTTAAATGGATAAGGCTTCAGTGCTCTCACCCTGCATCTGTCTGCTGAGCTGCTAATCTGTCATTGCAGTCAGCAGGGTCCGTGTTTAGGGGATGTCCCAGCTAAAACAGGCATGACAGAGCACAGCAGAGGGCATGTAGGACCAAAGTTCAGTAGCTAAACAGCTGCACTCTTTAGCGTTACATTACAAGTAAGGAGGAATCAAATACCATTGAAAAAGTAGTGACAGCAGAAGTTCGAAACACCCCCATCCTCACATTTAGATTTTGGGGGATTTGTCAAAAATGGCATGCACTAAGACCATGTGAATGTTTCAGGTTTATTAGCAAGAGGGAGAAAATGTGCACACTTAGGTGTTGTTGGTACAGTAATGATAACTAAAGGGTAGCACAGATCAAGAAATTGGAAAGTAGGGGAGAACGGGGTAAGTAGGCACACTTTTTACTCTAGTGAGAATTGCTTATCACCTAAACATCTTTCAATAGTCATTCCTACATTACATTGAAGCTTAAGGTGTTGGCTTGAAATGTGTGCCCCTCACTTTTTCTATCTTATTGTAATAAAGAAGAAATTAATCATCAAAGACACCCTTACACATTGTGACAACCAACCCCATCAAGGGGTCGGTTGTCAAACACTATGGGGTTGTTTGTCACAATGTTATCTTAATGGGAATAATCTTAAAAAGAAGGCAAGCAAGTAGAACTAAATTTGAAAGTTTAATTGCATTGTCAAATTGACAAATAGGCCTACATAACTTACTGTAGCCTTGGCAGCTGGTCTAGTTTGGGATGCACTGGGTTGTTTTGATTGTGTTGCCCTTTTTTCTTTTGCATGCTAGCTGCCTTTTCCTGCTCTATTCTTTCCTTCTCTGGGGTGTCAGTGAGGATACAGCTTGACAATTTATTTCGTTATTGGGTTCCTTTTCTGGCTGCAGCCTTGAGATAACATGTGACAACCAACCCCCCAAAAAATGTGACGACCAACCCCAACTTGAATTTCTTGCTAGCATCAAGGCCAACAACCATCTGACAACTAATTAGCTTGCTAACCACAATCTAAACTATAGTTTACCCTTCACACTTTGTATGGGTAACAAGTGTTTTGTTATACACCCATTGTGTAAAAGCCTAGAAGAAAAATACTGAGGTGCTAAATATTTTCAATTTGACATGAAAAACACAAACAGTTGTCTCACCTCAAATTCAGCAGTTTAACTCCAAGGAAGACTATGTAGGTGACCTCTGATCCCAATTCTGGATATTACAAATCAAAATTTCACAGACAGCGCCTTCTGGTTCCGAGATATAACGATTGTGACAACCAACCCGTGTGACAAATTACCCCGTTCTCCCCTACATGGCTTACATTTGTCTAAATAGCTTTAAAGGGGATAATGAAAATCTGACTTTTTTCAGTGTTTGTGCTCCTACCGATTGAATATTTGATGTCCCTTTTTCAGCCCCCAAAATCAAGTTTGTTTTGGGACGTTGATGTCAGAAAATGTGTGAATCGGCATGCTGTTCAAATGAGTGTGCTGCAACACTCTTCAGCTCATTAGCATATTACACCCCCCATGTGTAGCTCCAAATGAGACGCCAGGGCCTCCGCAGCACCTGGGTGACTTGCAGTGAACACTCCCACCTGTATCTGGCCAATCAGAGCAGACTTGGCTATTCCGAACGGGGGTTCAGATACTAAATACGGAGCATTTCAGACTGAGTATGAAAAATGCTGGAATTAGGTGAAGAAATGGGCATGGTGAGGAGTAAATTTTTTTTTAACAATAAGCCATGAATAAACTCGTTTAATTGACACCAAAAACTCACATTTGAACCCAAAAATAAACATAGTATGTGCCCTTTAATTAATAAGTATTGATGCTTGGTCGGATGCTAATGTTAGTTATTTAAATGAGACCGTTTGTGTGCACTTTTGTTTTTAGATGTCTGTAAAGAATAACAGCTCATCACTTATCAAGGCTTTAATCCTTCGAGTTCCACAGTAAGGAGGGTGCTTGTCATCAGTACTTGTCCTGCTGACGCATATATCGTTCTTGGACTTCAAAGAAACACTGAGTCATTCACAGTCGCACACTGTTTCCGGGGAATGTGAGCGACAACAGCGCAGCAGAGTCGCAAACCGGCCTCATGACAATCACAGGAAGGAGAGGGGGCCGCCACGCTCCCTGAAAATAGGAGTGGAATCAACCCTCCTTCTTTTCACCCTCTGACTCATTGTGGGACTATTTCTGTCTCAAAGATGTACCATCCATCCAGCACCCAGGCACCTGTCTCACTCCGTCCCCCCTCGACACTGTGACCGACCAAGCAACAGAACCACAGTGCCATCCCAGCCACGTTGCTGTAGTGATTTAAAAAACAGGAAACTTCTAGGGAAACTGCTTTGAAGGGTTTACCCAAATAATTCAGTGATGCAGTGTTGTGTGTATTGGTCTGCTCAAGAGTCCACTCTTTATAATGTTAATCTTCACAAAAGATGTCTTAGATCTCCGGCTTTTTATTTTCCCTTTGCATTCTGTCTCCCCCTAGGTCACATCTTTTTCATCTCTTTAACTGCATTAACTTTAATTTAATTTAACCATTGCAGGCCACTATATCACAGCAGCAAATGATCAATCTACTTTATCTTCAAAACTATGTGGGGTCATACAGTGTGGAGAAGATTCAGCAGACTCACTTCAGATTGTGCCTTTTGGTAACATTATTTAATTGTTATTATAGATTTGAAGTATTGTGCTAATTTAACATTTACTGTAAGAATAAAGCATTTACTATGCAGTTCTAGTGGAGGGGGATTTGTTTACAGGTGCATAACCTTCAGTCAGTTTACAAAACTATATTGTATATATTTTCTCTCCATATAATTCTTAGTGTTGAATAATTCTATCATCATAAATCAAAACTTAATTATTTTAAGGAACCAGGAACCCCAAACATACGACTAGAATATATTTGTCAACCAAACTGTGGGCCCTGATGCTGTCAACAACAGTGAAACAGTAACTTTTCAGGAAGCTTTCTCACTTCAAACACTGTTCCAGGGATCACATTTTCCTGTGAGGAAAGTTAGTTTATTCAGTGATGAAAATATACCTTAGAAAATGTACATCTCTGTAACCCTAACTATGAAAAGTTACATAGTGCACCTTTTAACCTACGTCATAAGGTGCCAAAATATTTACATAAACCACTCAATTCATTTAATTAACAAAATCCGGAAACAAAATCCCCCAGCCAACAAACCAGTAAATGGTCCCTATAGGGAATGGCAATGTTATTTAGGCCTAATGTCACTTCACTTTGGCAAGCCATCTTCAACAACGCACTTAGCTATCTTGACTCCTGCTGCTGTTCATGTTACAAAGCAGACGATGCTGTGGCACTATGTCTTTGGACAACACCCAAAACCTGGCCATGGCTCTATCCGAGCAGCATCCAAGCTTCCAGTAATGGACTCGCCAAGCATTGGGATATCCATTGGTTTGACTTCAATATTACAATTACAATAGTTAAAAACATGCCATGACCACATTCTTCTCACCTTGGCTTTTGCTTGGACTTGGAATGAGACTTGGAAAATCGTCACTTTTGGCAAAAGTCAAGAGCAAAACTATCACCACAATGCAAGAAACATTATGGAACATATCGTCTTCTTCTTCTTGCCAGTTTGCACAGTGTGGAATGTAAACATGTTCTCTGGTCACTAGCGCTGACAATCCCGTCAGAAGGCGATAAGCTAACAAAGATTCCAAATACAGGAGTTGACAAGCAGCATCATGAGAACCAAAGTGTTTGATGTATGATTCAGGGACTTTGAATAGAGGCATAGAAGCCGTCATGGAGGACAGTGCAGGACAAAGAGAGTACATAAAGAGTCCTGTTATATAGCATCAAGCCTTAAATATATCTTGAGTCAGAAGCAGCTAGTTGGTGGACTCGGCTTCAAGGCTTTTACACTGATACTTTCACATCCATAGCCTTTTTAAAACCAGCCAAAATCAATTTGGTGATCCTCCGCACAAGTCTAACTAATGAAACTAACGAGGGTTCTGTTAAGGGAGCCATTGTTTAGTTTGTAATTGTTTTTATTCATTTTACCAGTGCTTCTCTTTACTACAATGAAACAAACGCATGATGCTTCTCTTTTCTTGTTGACTATTTTTTTTTTTTTTTTTTTTTTAGATATTTTTTTGGCATTTTTATGCTTTATTGACAGAGTTGAAATGGGGCAGAGAGGGGAATGCAGAGAACGACCGCGGGCTGGAATTGAACCCGGGTCGGCTGCTGGCCGAGGCCCTACCAACCGAGCTAAGGGCGCCCCCTTGTTGACTCACTTCTGATTTGTTTTTTTCAGCTAAAGACATAACATAATAGCATAATTGTTTTAGTGGCTAACTTATTAAAAGTGTCACATTGCAATGTCACAAAATAACTTGATGCATGATGAAACTACTTAAAGCAGCTATAAGGAACATAAAACTGAAATGTGTCTCTCGTAGTGATGAACCTGCATATAATTATTACCCAAATCTGCAGCTCCCTTCAGCTTTTAGTTAGCTTTTAGCTTGTAGTTTCAGCGCACTGTTTAGCTGTCCGGCTCAGTTTAAGTCCAGCTCACTTTTACTGTTTTAGATTTAATCTTATCACTCATTACGTTTCTTTCGTTTAACTCTCCCTGAGGTTTCTCAATTTTTTTAAAATCCCGATTAAAGGGTTTTTTACTGGGAGTTTTTTCTCAGCTGAGCTAAGGGTCTAAAGGCATGGTGTCGTATTGTATGGAATGTAAAGCCCACTGAGACAAATGTCTACTTGTGATATTGGGCTATACAAATAAAACTGATTTGATTTTTCCCCCACTGCAACCGGCAGCTTTTTCAGTGAAAACACTTCATGAACAATTCATTGTAGGCCTACATGTACCTGCTCAGCACTAAATGACAGACAAACAAAGCTAACGACTAGCTTGAGATTCAGCAGCTAAAGTGACATATATTTCTCCCGGGTGAGTGGAGAACAGAAAAAAAGAGCTAAAAGAGAGTGAATATTGGAATGATATTTGGTAAGGGTAGAAGAGTATCTTAAACTTTCATCCCATATGCTAGATTTGTCCTTAGCATTAGCCTGTTAGTTAATGAATCACATTGATCTAGAGGCCTTACGCATGTGTAAAACCCGTGACAGCTGCTACAGCTATTAGTCTTCATCCCCACACACTGAGCCCATCTTGTAACATGATCTGTACACATTCATTTAGCTGCCTCATATCACACTGTGTTCCTCAGACTTAAGACTCACATGCAGTTATAATTAATTAGAGGTCATGGTCTTTTTGCTATTTATACACTGTGGTTTTGAGGAGTATCTAATGTACATGATGTCTGTGCTGTAATAGAGAGGGAGTTCCCTGTTTAATCTGTGATTGTTTTGAAGCCGTAGCAACTGTTGTGTTTTGTATAATGCCGAGGGGATGGCAATGTCTGTTGTGATCTGGTCTTTGTGTGAGAGGAGGTCGTGAATGTCCTGTTGTGTATTTTATTGGCCGGAAAGAGAGAGAGGTAATAGAGAGATTCAGATACCATCTATGGCCTGGCTTTGAAGGAAACATTACGTCTATGAGCATGACACAGGGTGCTAACTTGTAAAAAATATAAATGCACAGATATTTTCAGCTTAAAGAGGTGCTGACAGAATATGACAAATGATCGAAGCGGATGTTCCGCAGAGCAAAAAGTCATAGGGCCTTTTCAACATGGTCCTGCCACTGACTGTGATTTTAAATAAAGGTCCTATACACAAAATGTAATTGTGTTAGTATTTTGTATTTGAGCATAGTTTTTTTTAGAATGCATTTTCTGTGTTCTTTTCTGACCAGCAAAATATTGCAGTTCTGGAGAAACGATTCTATTTGTTTTAAAGTTCTTGCTTTTAATTATTTTTGAAGGATGTTAAATAAAGTAGAAGCAAAAGATTCGGAACAAATTATTGTGTCAGGCTAAAGCCAAAATGACCACATGTTTTTGCTTGGTCATCAGCTTAAAGATTTACATACAGTTTCAGTATAGTTTCAACAGAAAACAGACGCACATTTAAAGTTTATTTTTCTAATTTAAATAACATTGTGTTTCGTAACCTTAACATTAATTGAGTATAACCATTATTGGGTAATAGGGAAGATTATCATCTTAAATGTTTGCAAGAAAATAATGGTAACACTTTATATTAATGGTACATGAAACACAATGAATTCATGTCTGAATGAATGCATGAAAAAGCTTGAATTCATTCATTAGTACTTGATGAACTATCAGTAAGTCATGGTATCTCATGCATGATGTAATGCATGAACAACATAATCAATGCACCAGCTAAGGTATGTTAATCATCATGATCCCTGAGGTATTACCAATGATCATGTCTGACTAGTCACACCAATAGACGTGTGTTTTGTCAAATACCAAGTGTTGACTTCATCATGTTTGTGGACGTTCAATATAGAGATGACCTACAATTTCAAGGTAGAATGAAATGGTTTGAATAAGACAAACCAGGTCAACTCTTTATTTGAAGGGGCCACAAACATGATTAAGTCATGAACAATGAATGCTTAGTTCATCATGATTACAAAACTGGTATTTAAAAAAAGTATAAACACATGTGTATTTGTGAGACTAGTCAGACATGATCATCAGTAATAACTCATAGATCATGATGATTGACATACCTTAGCTGATGGATTAATTGATGTATTGGTCCTGTGTTCAATCATGCGTGAGATACAATAAATCCTAGTGAATTACTGATAGTTCATGAAGTACTACATGGATGAATTGATGCATTTTCATGCATCAATTCAGACATGAATTCATGGTGATTCATATGACATTAATATAAAGTGTTACCAAAATAAATAATACACCAGTGTTTTGACCCGTGAAAAGGCAGCTCCTTCATGATGTGTTGTCATGGAAATTAATATTAATTATATTAAAACATGGCAAAAGTAGTGAATTTATACAATGACAATATATACCACTTTCTATTTAAAGCCAGTGTCCACTCAGCTGTCTTCATTTAGATTGTCTTCACAACTGTCCACAGTATGTCAGCCTCAAATAGTCCGTTCTTTAGTGTCGCCATTCAAGGACCTGAAATCTGAGTCTTAAATGCTGGAGGTGTCGAAAATTTGATCTACTGTGTTCTTGCACAGTGAATGACTGAGCACTGGTGAAGCACTGGCTTAAAAGACAAAGGTGACTGCTCTCCTTTTACACCGTGCAGTCTGATTGCTTAGAACCCGATGTGTTTGTTTTGTTTTGTGTTTTTTAGCCTTATGGATGCAGCAAACAACTTTCTTAACTTTTTTCTCCACCAGACTACAATAGCTAATAAGTGAAATATTACAGGTCTCATTGTTGTGCATTTGTTAGGCTAAATGAAAAACCAAGCGAATTATAGTTATTTCTGAATATTTTACTAATGATGACCATAAGATCAATGTTTTTCATTAGTATTTGTGTAAACTCCCGAACACTAGGGGGTGCTGTATGTGTAAGGCTAAGGCTGGCCACAGTTAAATGAAGTTTGTGCCAGCAATGACAGGTGATTGTCTGAGGCAAACAGTGTGCTTTATTGTGTTCGACTATCGTCTTTTTGTTGTTGTAATTTGTTATTTGGAAGACTTATTGGAAGTCATAGACTCACAACCTAGATAATAAACACAGTTTGATACTGTATATGGTATTGGCAAGCTGACAAATTGTAAAACTCAGCGCATGTCTGAACAATCCAGTACCAATCAGCAGCCAGTTGCTATTAAAGTGTGGGACTTAGTCACTGCGACAATGATCTTATTTGCCTTGGTGTAAAACAGCTCTATCATTATAACCTTAAATGCTTTTGGAAAGAAGCACCCGACCACAGAGTAAACTTTCTATGATCCCCAATTTCCTTTAGATCTCCTGGAAGGCTCTTCCATCCATGATGAGGAGCTTCTGGTGCATCTCAAGCTCCAGCAGCCCGAGGGTGACCTCTTCTCCTGTGGATGTGACGCAACGGAGGAGCACGCCAGCCTGAGCACATCCAACGATACCCCAGCCCCGGAGAGGACCATATGCCAGCCCTGCGCCAAACCCACGTCTTCTTCAGATGACCAAGAAGAGCCAGCTTCTGCCCCAGAGCACGAAGAGGAAGAGGACGAGGAAGTAGCTCCTGCAGAGGAGGATGCTCCCACTGAGGTGACGAGTGATGGAGGAGGAGAGCAGGAGGAGGCAGGAGAAGATGAGGTGACATCTGGTGAGGAGGCTGAGGCAGAGCCTGCAGAGGAGGAGGAAGAGGAGTCGGTAGCTGAGGAGCTTCCACCATCTGAGGAGCAGGATGAAGTAGCTGAGGTAGAGGAAGAGGAAACCGTGGAAGCAGAGGAGGAGTTATCCCACGAGGAAGAGGAAGTGAATGAACCTCAGGAAGAAGATGCAGAAGAGGAAGAAGACGCTGCCGAAGTTGAAGAAACCATTGAGGAGCATGATGAGGAAACACAAGATGATACAGAGGAGGCAGCGGAGGAGGAGGAGGAGGAGGAGGAGGAGGAGGAGGAGGAGGAGGAGGAGGAGGTTGCAGTGGCTGAATCTGAACCAGAAACGGAACCGGCAGAGCTTCCTGAAACAGTTTCTGAACCCGAGAAAACAGAACCAGAAGAGATTGCAGAATCTCAAGCCGAACCAGAGGCCATTTCAGAGCCTGAAACAGGAGCAGAGGTGGCTGAGGAGCCTGAAGGAGCAGAGGTGGCTGCGGAGCCAGAGCCCCAAGTGGTTTTGGAAGCTGAGGTGACTTCAGAGCCCGAGATGGAAGTGGTTGCACAGCCGGAGTCTGAAGTCCTTTCAGAGCCGGAGACCACTCCAGAGCCTGAACCAGAAGCAGAGGTTGCTCCTGAGCCTGAACCAGAAGCAGAGGTTGCTCCTGAAGTGGAGCCAGAGCCTGTTGTGGAGGAGATCACACAAGAATCCGTAGAAGCTGTAGAAGAGGAACCCATGGTCACAACAGTGGAGGAGGCAACTGTTGAAGTGGAGGAGGTGGCCGCAGAGGAGCCCGCACAGGCTGTAACCAAAGGTACAAACAGATAACACCATGGGTTTATGGCATGTCTTAGGTCTAACATTCATGTAGGATTTTTATCTCCTGTCATCCGGAAAGGCAAGCTGAAGCAGAGGGCAATTTAAATATTTTCACTGACAACAGAGGCCAATGTCTTGCCTTCGTTCTGTCAGACAGTCCAGGCTGCAGGGATCCTATTACAGTAAATCTGTCCCCCGTCCTATCGGTGCATCTGTAATTAAGGAAGCATGCCATTAGATGGTGTCTGGGTGTTGACACCTGCTATAAATGACGATGGCAGTCTTAAAAGAGTTTACCATATCTTGCTCTGACCCCATCACTTATTCTGTCCATCACTTACTGGCCCATTACGTGTCTTTGGAGGTTGTTGAAAATTATTTTTATATCCTATATAATGATTTCATCAAATTCAGGAATACATTTCTAAGCTTTATCTTAGACAGCAAGAAAAAAGTGGAAATATCATAAAAACTTTATTTAAACTTTATATAATTTAAAATTCATGAACTCCAGCAGCATTTGGAAACTTAACACCGATGTAGCTGTTGTTTATTGTAAATACTCACTAATGAGACATCCTGGAAATGAACCATGCCACCTATTAATTGTCCAAACATTATTTAGATCATGTAAAAAATTCCTTACTAGAAATTGCTACATAAATGATAAGATTCTTGTTTTACCGGCCATTCAATTGAGAAGGGTCATGGAATGACAGCAACGCTCTCTGTCTTCCTTTCTCTATCCGGCATGTTGTATAGAATATGACACTGTGCACAGCCAAAGGGGAATTAGCAACAACCTCTGGTACGGAAATAAACAAACCAAAATAGCAGAGGAAAGGAATAGATGGACAGATGGATGGACAACAGCATGATATAACAGTTGGGCCTGTACTAACTATTCACCTGGGGGGAGCACATTGATTTTGTAACGATGTCAGCTGAGTTTTCCCTAATTATCTTTGAAAGCTTTAGTGGATATAAAATGGTGGTTCATTTCACGAATACAAAACTGTTATCAATTGTCAGTGTATGCCGTAGAAAACAGCAATGTTGATTCCCAACGTTCCAGCTGTATGTCAGAGCTTTTGACCTTTTGACTGTCTGTCTCCAATGTGATTCTCAATTCTCGATCAGCGCGTAAGGAAAAAAAGGCAGCAGGCCCAGAGCCGAGGGACATCTCCCACATTGAGAATACACTGCGATTGGCCCATACTGAACCCTCAGCAGAGTTCTCAGGTAAGGAACAAAGACATCTCAGACATACTGACGTAAGCCAATAATTAAAGGTCATAAAGAAGTGAAATGCTAGCCTCGCTCCCACCAGCACATTCCTATAAACATAAAAATATACACTCAAACATACACGAACACAAACAGTGTAACCCACATACTACTGATGAAAAATTGGATGTTGAATGATAACATTGCAGGGCTGCCCAGCGTTTCAAATGCCTTTCAGACCTTTGCAGCAGAAATGCCCGAAGTTCAGTCTTGAAACGAGAATGCAGCTGAATGTTTACAGTTAGTTTGTCAATGGAAAAGAAAAACAGATGTGTTTGCATGTGAATGAGAGGAAGTTTGAGACAATTTGGGGGGGCTTTTCTGCTGAAACTACTCTGAAAATTGCTTCATGATGTCTAGGTCCCCGGGGCAGTTGTGTGTGTGTGTGTGTGTGTGTGTGTGTGTGTGTGTGTGTGTGTGTGTGTGTGTGTGTGTGTGTGTGTGGTGTGTGTGTGTGTGTGTGTGTGTGTGTGTGTGTGTGTGAATGTGTGTACTCTATGTATACTTGCAAGCATGTGTGTGTATGCGTGTGAGCGTGCAGACACGTCTCGAGGCAGGTGATTAATCAGTTCAAAAGTGTGTAACTCAGTCGTCAGCATGAAAGCCTCTCTGTTCTCTTAAAGCAGATTGGTTGGTTTCAGAGAGGGCCAGAGAGTGCTGCAGCGGAGCCAGCCTCCTAATCACTTTGGCTCGATTCAATAAACTTTACGAGGGCGATTCATCATCTACTGCCAAAGCAATTGTTGTAATCAGTAATGCTCCTGAGAACATTAATAACACTCTCGTCCAAAACGTCTTGCCGCCGTTACATCCCAATTACTAACTCCCACTTTCTCTCATTCTCTCTCTCTCTCTCTCTCTCTCTCTCTCTCTCTCTCTCTCTCTCTCTCTCTCTCTCTCTCTCTCTCTCTCTCCTCTCTCTCTCTCTCTCTCTCTCTCTCTCTCTCTCTAGCTGCTATGAAGAAGCTGCTGAATATCTACCACACTGCCATCAGGCCAATGGAGCAAGCCTTCAAGTACAACGAGCTGAGGCAGCATGAAGTCACAGGTAGACCAGCTTTCTGTTGGAGATGGCACCTGAAATAAAAACAGCATGTACAGTAGCATCAACGGTAGATTATTTTTTTGCACAAGCATGTCTGAAAAGGCTTTACAGGTAAACATCAGACGCTTTTATTGTCATCTTATGACTTTAACTTTGGCTCAGGTTAGATAAAAAAATGTAATAAAAGTATGATCATCTCAGGCCCGGTTCCAGAACAGAATGCCTTAGGGTGCATCTGAGATTACAGGGGGTGCACCAGTACTACACTAAAACCAGCTACCCAGCTTCAGTTCAGACTTCGCTTTTTACACAGGCCTTTCTACCAGTAGATAGACAAGCACTTCTGGGCAGTGGCGGAGCCAGAACATTTTCATTGGGGTGGCCAGGATGGGGCCAGTGATAATTTGTGGGTGGCAAGCACAAGGGCTTAGGTTTCGCTTCAACATAAGTGGGGGTCTGGGGGTACTCCCCCAGAAAAAAATGTTGCTTCGAACACACCATTTTGTGCATTCGGGTGAATTTTTATGTATTTATTTATGCCTTCTGTATTTAATTATTTATGGCGGACATGTCTAAATTTCTGTTAAAGGAAAAGACAACAGGCTCCCAATGACGTTAATATAATGTTATAAAAAGCAGTAAGGCTCTCAGGCAACTCAAATATTTACTATACTGTATTGTTCAAAGCAATTTTTTTTTAGGACTCACTATTCATGACACAGCAGCAGTGTGAACTATTATGACACTTTAAATTTTAAAATCATATGGGAATATGTATTAACAATTAGGAGATATATCAATGTTTCAACATCCTGAACTGTTATTTTTACCTCTTTTGGGGAGAATAGGGTTTCTTACTTTGAGAAAAAATGTAGGCTCTCTTCTGATTATTGGGGGGGACCATAGATAGTATAATGAACACTGTGCCCCCTCCCCCCGCCCACCAAATCTACGCCTATGGGCAAGCATGAGTGTGAGTTGCAGAAAAAAACTGCACCACAGCTGCCACCGAAATTTTCAGACTTCAGAATTTGCATCAAAGCCCTAATGATCATAAAAACAAGAGGCTTTATTTAAACGATATCCATGTTTAAGTGGTGATTGTATTTTTTTCGGCTGTAGACTGAAACTAACGGAGGGAAGCGGCTCACTCTATTTTCTCTCGTCGCGCTGTCAGTTTGCCGACATTGCCCTGTGTTTTCATGCTCGTGAAATGCAATCCGATCGCGGAAGCCTCCCCTGAACAACGTTAGCGGACATGATATCCCCGGCGGCCGGTTATCATTTTAGCCGTTAAGCCACAGAGCTTTTCTCACCGGCAAGGTGATGACACCGTTACCCACAGTCACAATCTCACCCCATGTTTCACCGGGTGAATCACTGCTTCGCTCGCGCAAGGCTTTTGTGTTTCGGTTTAACATCAGTCTTGGGCGAGCGAGTGTTTTAACCTTTTAACTTTATGCTGAATAACCATTGCACTGCAATCGCTGAAAGCGAAATAGTTCAGGAGGGGGGGGCAGAGCAGAGCGCACTAGTAGAGATGGGTTCGCTTAGCCACAGTTGCCAGTCGAATAATGATAACGTTCTTATCGGTTTAGGGAACAAAATAAATGCAGAAAACAGCGGTATTTAATGGAAATGGTGAAAGGTTAATTACAATTTGTTTTGTGAGCAAGTATTTTATTATTTTTATCATATTTATTTAAAAAAATTCACTCCCTCCTTTTTTCATTTGAGGGTGCAATGCATGCTCAGGCACCCCCGTAGAACCGGGCCTGGATCATCTGTATTTTACAGTGGCTTGTGAAAGTATTCATACTCCTTGAGATTTTCCACATTTTGTCACGTTACAACCACACACATACATTTATTTTATTGGGATTTTATGTGATGGACAGTGGTGCATAATTGTGAAGTGGAATGAAAATGAATGTTTTTCAATTTTTTATGAATAAAAATCTGAAAAATGTGGCATGCGTAAGTATTCAGCCCCCCTGAGTCAATACGTTGTAGAACCACCTATCGCTGCAATTACAGCTCCAAGTCTATTGGGGTATGTCTCTACCATCTTTGCCCATCTACAGACTGACATTTTTGCCCATTCTTCTTTGCAAAATAACTTGAGCTTCAGATTAAGCGTCAGATTGGATGGAAAGTGTCTGTGAACAGCAATTTTCAAGTCTTTCCAGATATTCTCAATTGTTTTTAGGTCTGGACTTTGACTAGGCCATTTGGCTCCATCCATCTTCCCATCAACTCTAACCAGCTTCCTAACACTGAAAACTAACACTGCACATTACGCTGAACACACCATCCCTACCGTGAAACATGGTGGTGGCAGCATCATAGTGTGGGGGTCCTTTTCTTCAGCGGGGACAAGGAAGCTGGTCAGAGTTGATGGGAAGATGGATGGAGCCGAATACAGGGCAGAAAAACATGTTAGAGAACTTGAGACTGGGTGGAGGTTCACCTTCAAGGAGGACTACTACCCTAAACATACAGCCATATCTACAATGGAATGTCATTGTGAATGTGTTAGAATGGCCCAGTCAAAGTCCAGACCTAAAAAACAATTGAGAATACCTGGAAAGAATTGAAAATTGCTGTTCACAGACGCTTTCCATCCAATCTGACGGTGAATCTGAAGCTTGGGCTATTTTGCATTGAATGGGCAAAAATGCCAGTCTGTAGATGTACAAAGCCGGTAGAGACATAACAAAATAGACTTGGAGCTGTAATTGCAGCGATAGGTGGTTCTACAAAGCATTGACTCAGGGGGCTGAATACTTTTGCACGCCATACTTTTCATTTTTATTTATTTATAAAATAAATTGTAAATCATATTTCATTTTCATTTCACTTCACAATTATGCGCCACTTTGTGTTGGTCTATCACATGACATTCCAATAAAATAAATGTACGTGTGTGGTTTTAACTTGACAAAATGTGTAAAATCTCAAGGGGGATTAATACTTTTTCAAGCCACTGTATATCCTGTGTGTTGTGAGTGTTAGTCTTCAACCACTCTGCATCATGGTACACGCATACAGTGCTTATTTATGTATTATTTTCATTTACCAACAAGTAAACCACCTCACAACTATTGACTGCCTTTATCAGTTCATCACACAATACAGCACACGGTTTGCACAGAAACTTAGAAGCTTAGCACAAACAAAAGTCAGGGCTAAGAAGAAATAGAGCCAGGACCTGACATTATTCAAGCCAGGCACTCGGAGACACACAATAAGGACTCTGTCTGCTGAAAATTAAAGGGAACGTTGTACGTGCCAGACTCCCTACAACTTTGTTCCATTGCACTTGATGGCAGGGACTACTATTAATGCAGAGGAACACAGTGAAGAATTCATGCAGAGCCATGTGCCTCTGGGACCCCTGGTGGTGCAGCGTGGAAAGACATGTACAATGTGCTCATTACGGTTCATTTCAATCTGCAATTCCCCCTGCGTTCCAATCCCCATACTTCCACACTATTTAGTACGCCAGAAAAAGATTCAGGATGTCCCAATACATGCACGTCAATTGTAGTATGCTGAAAATACATAAATGTCCCACTAACTCCAATAGAATTTTGGAGTATTCGTCTTTATTCTTGACATTTCTCGTGATGAATGACAAAAAATCTTCCTTATTTGATTTTTTTCTCTCGTGTGGCCCTAAAACTCTTCTGTACGTATGTAGTGTAGTAAAAAGAAAAAGGATGTGATTTGGAACACAGGGTCAATGTAATTTTGTTATTTCTTAGTATATGGTTTAACTTTTTTCTGCTCCCCATATTCATGCAAAATGTCTCTGCTTTCTTCAAAAGACTACGAACATGAAGTGCATGTGTGGGCTGTTACATAAATATCATGTTCATTAAAATAGAAGCCTTGTAGATACAACTTGCTAGATTACAACTTTGTAGATACAAAGTGGCAACCTGAAAGGAAGCTTAATGATACTGCACCTTTTTTCCTACATGTTCTAGCTCTCAATCATTCTTGTTCTGTCTTTGTCATGACCTGTGCAGATGGTGAGATCACCTCAAAGCCCATGGTTTTGTTCCTGGGACCGTGGAGTGTCGGCAAGTCCTCCATGATCAACTACCTGCTGGGTCTTCACGGCACCTCGCAGAGCCTCTACACAGGTACACACCTGATTGTTTGTAGCAAGATAACAGACACAGCTAGTATTGATTGTTAACAACTATAAATCACTGGATTAGAGATGGAGATCCTTTATTATAGTATAATGATGAATAACAAGTATATACTGTATGTATAAGTTATTATTAAGTTAGACCTTTTCGTGTGCACTGGTCGAACCACAATTTGCTACTTAAAGCGCTTTGGATAAAAGCACTATATAAACGTAGCCAATTACAAATTTACCAACAAACTGCTAAAGAATAAGCTTAAAGCCACCTAAAAAATAAATGTGCTACATCATTTCCAAAACATCTCTCCAACAGGCGCGGAGCCCACCACCTCAGAGTACACAGTCATAATGCACGGGGAGAAGCCTCGGACCGTAGAGGGCCTTGTTATGGCAGCAGACAGCTCACGCTCTTTCTCGCCCCTGGAGAAGTTCGGCCAAGGCTTCCTGGAGCGGCTGGTGGGCTACGAGATGCCCCACAAGCTGCTGGAGAGGGTCACCTTCGTCGACACACCCGGCATCATCGAGAACCGCAAGCAGCAAGAGAGAGGTAAGCGTTTATTGTTATAATTCATATTACATCAAAGCTGCAGATACAACATACATTTTCTTTTGAAAGTTTCATCATCATGCCAAAAAGTGTTCCCTACCAGAATGGACAATCTTCTGATATGGTGTCTATGAAAACAAAGATTTCAAGAGACACTGCAGGCAAAAACATTGTTTTATCTAAATCTGAGTTTTGGAGATATTTTGCTTCATTTACATGTCTTCTTGCATACCAGTATAAATAAAAAGTCCAAAATTTACATTTAGGTCTTTATTTCACTTTACCCGGTCTGTGTGTGTTTGTATAGTTCTCCTATACAACCATCTCTAACAGCCATTACGTCAAGAAAGATAGTTAGACAACCTTTGAACACTTCACAGAGCTAAAACGTTATCTTTTGGTGTACTGTCTCTCCTCCCTCAGGTTACCCATACAACGAGGTGTGCCAGTGGTTCATCGATCGAGCTGACCTGATCTTCCTGGTTTTCGACCCCACCAAGCTGGACGTGGGCATGGAGCTGGAGATGCTCTTCAAGCAGATGAAGGGCCGCGAGTCCCAGATCCGCCTCATCCTCAACAAAGCGGACAGTCTCACCACCCAGGACCTGATGAGGGTCTACGGAGCCCTGTTCTGGAGCATGGCACCCCTGGTCAACGTGACGGAGCCTCCCCGGGTGTACGTCAGCTCCTTCTGGCCTCAGGACTACGCAGCAGACACCAGCCGAGAGCTCTTCATGAGGGAGGAAACCTCTCTGCTAGAGGACCTCAACCAGGTACCACTTGACTTGTTCTTGTTGAGAAAGGGATTCCTTGGGTTTAGAGGCACACAAATGGATTTGGTATTTGCTTCATTAAGGCGAGACACTGCAGTTGAATAGAGTAAAGATTTTAACTTGGATATCATCATGACAATTTTCCAGTTGATGAGTAACATTTTGAAAAAAATCAGAAATGTTCAATAATTGCTAATGTTGCAATATCTAATTAAATATGCATACATTTGCATCTTATTAAAAAACTAAATCCTTGATTTTGGATGAAGCCAGAGTTAAAATATTTATATAATTTTTCATAAATTAGTGTCTAAAGTTTTTACAGAACAGATTTTGGATAGAGCCCTTTTCAATTGTATAAAAGAAAACTGCATTTTTTTGAAGACCAAAATGTATCATGAATCAGACTTAAAATATGAAGAAATTCTTCTGTAATAACCTTCAGAATAGTGCGAAGGATGATTATGGAAAGTTCAGACGCAAACAGACATGGTTTAGTCAAAAAACACCTAAATGTACATTTTGGATCTTTTTATTTATTAAAAAAAACAATGTTTTTGCCTGCTGTGTCATGCCTTAAACATCACCTTTATCCACATTTTCAAGAGGTCTCTGAGATATACTGAAAAACAGTTTTTTTCTTAAATACTAATCTAATAATATGAGAAGTCTAATTGTAAGTAGAAGTTGATGCGAAGATGGCACTCAAGTCCCTCGCAATTATTGCATTTTAAGGGCAGTGGAATCAAAAATCTCCCTCTCAATTTTCCCTATTCTTTCGGTCTGTTTCATTCTTTCATAATTTAATTATTTCTCTCTCCCTCTGTCTTCCCCTCTGCAGGTTATTGAGAATCAGTTGGAGAACAAAATCGCTTTCATCCGCCAGCATGCCATCCGTGTGCGCATCCATGCCCTGCTGGTGGACCGTTACCTCCAGACCTACCATGACAAGCTGGGCTGGTTCAGCGACCCCACAGAGGTCTTCCAAGACATCGTCAACGACCCAGACAAGTACTACATCTTCAAATCCATCCTGGCCAAAACCAACGTCAGCAAGTTCGACCTGCCCAACAAGGAGGCCTACCAGGACTTCTTTGGCGTGAACCCGGTTTCCACCTTCAAGCAGCTCTCCTCCCACTGCAGCTGGACGGGCGGCTGTCTGCTGGAGAAGATAGAGAGGGCCATCTCGCACGAGCTCCCGGCTCTGCTCAGCAGCGTCAGCAAGGCCTCTAACGCCCCCGCCCCGGCGAAGGCTGCGCCGGCACCTCCACCACCCCTCCCAGGCACCTGTGAGGGTCCCGGGTGTGAAGAGAAACCCAAGAATCGCTGGAGGAAGCAGTGAGAGGCAGGAGAAGAGGAGAGTTACCAGAGAAGGAACTGAAAAGGCAGATGGCGAATAATGACTATAGGGAGACTGAGCGGGGAGAGAGAACGAGAGCTGAAAATGTGCAAAGATGTACAAAGCAGAGCCGGTTCACAATAGCTCTCGTGTACACATTGTGACATTTATGAAATAAAAATTTAGAAAAGTTGGCTTTTAGTCAACTTTCCAATCTGAGGCCTTTGCTGTCTGAAATTGTGATGAATATCCGTAGCCTAGAACAAATTTACAAAACATCACAGACGTCTATTGTCCTATTTAACCTTTCATGTAAGTGAAATCTGAGAATGATTCTTGTTTTGTTTCTTGCAGTTTTTCAACTTTGTACATTATTTATTCAAGGTCTTTTATTCAGAGAAAGATGCTGGCAGTGAATTTACTTTAATGTGCCATGATACAGTAGATGCTGTCAGTCTTTTGTCTGTTGTTGTTGTTGCAAAGTGTGAGGATTCAGTCAAACTGCTATGCTGTGTTTTCACAGTTAAACCAGGGTAGGTCATTATCATGTTGGTGGCTCATATTTTCAATGGCTGGACAATAAAATAGAAGGATGCTTTCATCGTGTTTTATTAAGCAGTGATTCAACAATGTTTAGTCACTGTACTGTATACTGTACTGTAATTCTATCTCTGTATCATTCTGTAATAACTTAATTATACAAATAAGTATTATTTACTATTTCTCAGTGTTGTACTGAGACTGAATTGACTGAAAACATCCAGGGTAATCATTGTCATGTAAGCGTGTATCTAATGCCTTCGTGGCCTTTTCAGAACTCTAAATTGTTGCTAGTTTTACCTCAACACGGCTGCATGCCACATGGGCATTTCCTTTAAAAAATGTAATCTTTTAGGCCTGTTTGTAATTGTCATTCTTTTGAGTGATTTCTTTTGAATAAACAAAGAAAAATCTGCTGGCTTGGTTTCCTTTGTGAGGCTACTCAAGGCATCACCGATTAAATATCTCCCACTGAAACAATACATCATTCATATAATTTCGTTATTTAGCTGCAAAAGGGGCTTTTGGAATATGGGCCAAACACAGACTTAAATCAACAGCGCTCAACCAGAGAAACTGCAGCTTCAGAATGAAATATTGATGTGCATACATGACCTTATTGTATGATTCAGAAACACAATTTTCACAAACTCATTCACTCAGCTGTTTAAACACCTGGGTGAGCATATACAAAGACAAAGAAACCCGTTAATAATAAAAAAATAAAAAGGCCTTTTCTGATAGCTGTTGGTTATTTATAGCCTGTAGTGACCAAAAAAAGCCACAAGGAGGCGCCCCCATTTAAAAAGTTAATCAGAATCAAAGACTATCAGGTCTTGTTAATAAAGTATCATATAAAAGTGAATGTAGAAAGTAGAAACAAATCATGAAATAGAAGTCCATTCCAGCATTCAGATTTGCACAGTTGAAAAAAAACATCAGCATTTGTACCATGACACACATGGGGATATAGGCACTACTGTGCAGTTCCACACCTCTCATCAGTTGTCTACATTTCAAAATTGTTAGGTGAATTAAACAGACTCAATAAAGTGAAAATACATGGTAATTGAGTGTGATACAATAAACAGCAGTGCATACAACAATGATTCATATGTACTTTCTTAATATAAATTCTGCTAAAACATTTTCTTTTTAAAGGCTAGCCCTCCCATAGTCAAATGGAAACTTCCTCTGAGGTGCACAGTAACTTGAAGTCATTATTCAGTAGGCTATATAAATAAAATATAAATGTATTTACATTTAAATATAAATGTATTTCCATTCATCCATTTTCCTTTGTTGGGTCTAAATAATGGATGGGTGGATAATTGTCCCTTTAACCTTTTTTTTAGAGTTTAGTCAAGAGTAGAACATGGGATTTGTGAATGCCTTTGGATTCGATAGTGTAACCTGCAGGGCAGTCTGTAACTTTAACTGATACTTGATTTGGATATATTGTAAAAAAAAATGTTTTGTTTGAATACATTAATATATAAAATGCGATAAAATAAACCACACGAAAGTCAGGTATGAAGTTCTACTGGAATGTGTTTGGTTGAGTCATGCTTGCAGAGGCTAAACCATACAGAGTAAAACAGGCAAAACCTGACAGTGCTAACATGCCATCGATTGAAGACAGTAAAATATTTACCATGTTAGTTAAGCGTGTAAGCTAAAATGAGCTTATTCGCGTCAACCAATAGGTGGGGCCGATGGGAATGTCATTAGTTTTGCAGGTATTTGGTCATAAAACAAAGTGCTGGAAGAATTCAGGGGATACCCATATTTACAATTCATTTTGAGATACATGAATGTGTCTACCAAACTTCATGGCAATCCATCTGATACTTGTAGAGTCATCTCACCCATCATGTCACTAGCATACTATGTCTGGAAACCAGGAATGTCTGTACCTAATTCTGTGTCAATGCATGTAGTAGATGTTTTACAGGATAAATGAATACTTTGACCAGCTGGTGGCGCTAGAGGAAAAGTAACGTGATCACCAAAGTCATCTTGATTCCTCCTCAAGACCCCATGAATACCATTGATGGAAAAACATCTGATAGTGGTTGAAATATTTCTGTCTGCTCCAAAGCAGTGGAATGACCAACCGACTACGCCATAAAGCAGTGATGTCCTACACATATTGCAGTTTTGCATTTCAAAGCCAAAAAGTGTTAAGTTTAGCCGACTTGTCACCATATTTAAGCGAGCTCTTCTGCTCTTTAATACTTTAAAGAAAATCTGCAGCTGTCTTTTGTTAAGTCCGCACAGTGGTCAATCAAATATCACATCAACCCCACCAGAATGACAGCAAAGCATGTCATGGATACAACTGTTATAAATGTTATGTTACACATGTAGTATGCATGCTAATATGTCTAGGCTCATATTCTGTGTATAGTCTGTGTTTGTCGAGTTGACACGCAATGCTCCAAGGTTTAAGGCACAATGTTAACACAGACTTATCAGTTTGGCTTTATCAACTCTACAAACAACAGGCCTCTCTTGTATGCTCTCGAGCATAAGCAGGCACACTCCGCCACCCACATGCCATGCGCGCACGCACGCACGCACACACACACGTACACGCACATACACACACACACAGTCAAATGATAAATCAAAGCTTACCTGCTTTATTGGATTCAAAGTTTAAACATTATGGCTTCTTCAAAGGAGGACACACACACACACACACACACACACACACACACACACACACACACACACACCCTAAAGCAGCACTAAAACCCTGTTTTAGGGGTTTTAGTGCTTTAGGATAAACCTTGTTTATCTTCTTGCTATTCACCTGCTGCTCACAATCTCTTGACTTCACTAGTAGCTCTAGATGAAACTACAGTGTGGTCCATGGAAAGACCAGTAACACATTGTCCATTCATGCTTCCCAAGCACCTTGGGTATTTGATTGCCGACACACCTTAGACATAAATAGCAAAACGTTTGTGTTTCCTCTGCACAATACGCCCTGAATAATTCTTATTATGTCATGGGTCACCACACAGTGAATCATCCTGCTTTCTTCCACAATGTATTTCCTTTCTTCAGTAGGCCTACAGCCCTACTTCTCCTTGGAGGTTAAAGGAATACTTCACCCATATGCAACCGGCGATCTATCATTATAAACTCGCTATTATAATATAATGAGCGAGGTTTTTCTTCCCCCAGTCTTTCCTCAGTCTTCCCTTGGTCCAGCTGTCCTGTTAATCCTGACGCTAAATTTTTACTAGTTTTATGTGACACTAGTAAAATGTAGGGTTAGACAATGAGACCATAAAACACTCTTTCTGCCTTTTCTCAGGCTAGGATGAACCGATTTTTTAATTTTTTAATTTTTTTGCACATTTATACTACATGGGATCTACGAGTTCAATACACCTTCATATTCCCACCGGTAAACTAGGTCTTTAAAGTTTGCAAGACGACAAGTTCCTTTCTTACCTCTTTATTGTTTGTGTTCTGTGTTCTTTTTGAATTTTGTTCTATTTGTTAGAGGTGATGGGAACAATAATATATCGAAAGTGAAAGCTATTCATATTATTTAAAACAAAATGGAATGAAAAGAGAATGATGAAGAAAAAGTGTTGTCTCATTTCAGCTTAGATTTTTACTCAGATCAACTCTCAAAAAATGGCCCACATGAGCTAATACAACAACTCGAAAATATAGGCCTACTAGCCCACCTAATAGATAGCCTCTAGAAGGTTCAAGGAATGATAGATTTAAACAAAACAAGACACAAATAAGATGGGATTTCTCATAGCTTAGGCCTAACTGTCATGGCAGACACCTCTGTTTCCAGCCTGTGGTTAGCAGCAGTCTATTGTGAATAATATTTTTACTCACAGTTGGTTGACTCAGTTGTGGATGCAGTGTGAAAGTGGTGATGATGAGACTGTTGAGGCAGTCATTCACCTGTGACACCTGCCACCTACCCACTCGCCACCTGTCAGGTTACACCATGGACCTATAAAGAAGTAAGTTACACAGAGACAACCGGGGGAGACACGTACCGGAGATTAGAAACTGCCTTCAAATTAAAGGTGCTATGGTTGTGTATTTAACTTCGCTACTCATTTGTCAAGCAGTTTTGTTCACTCTTTTATATAGACTACAGTCTCTGCTCTTGTCTAAGGTTTAAGGTAAACGTTATTTTTTGCGAGACGTAGGTCTAATCGTTTCTACGTATCGTTACCAGTTGCCCGTCAACCTTTTGCTAATATTAGCCTTTCAAAAGCTAAATAACTCCCTCCTTGGCACCTGTCAATAGCCCTTTCACCTCTCGAATGTAAGTAGTATTTAAACACTAAAACGTAGTTAAGAATAATTTATCATAATAAGCCGGCTACCTTGTTTTCATGGAGTTTTTTTAAAATCTGTCTACTTCATCGTCGTCATGTAGGGGAGAACAGGGTAATTTGTCACACGGGTTGGTTGTCACAATCGTTATATCTCGGAACCAGAAGGCGCTGTCTGTGAAATTTTGGTATGTAAATATCCAGAATTGGGATAAGAGGTCACCTACATAGTCTTCCTTGGAGTTAGACTGCTGAATTTGAGGTGAGAGGACTGTTTGTGTTTTTCATGTCAAATTGAAAATATTTAGCTCCTCAGTATTTTTCTTCTAGGCTTTTACAGAATGGATTTATAACAAAACACTTGTTACCCATAAAAAGTGTGAAGGGTAAACTATAGTTTAGATTGTGGTTAGCAAGCTAATTAGTTGTCAGATGGTTGTTGGCATTGATGCTAGCAAAAAATTCAAGTTGGGGTTGGTCGTCACATTTTTGGGGGGGTTGGTTGTCACAAGTTATCCAAAGGCTACAGCCAGAAAAGGAACCCAATAACGAAATAAATTGTCAAGCTGTATCCTCACTGACACCCCAGAGAAGGAAAGAATAGAGCAGGAAAAGGCAGCTTGCATGCAAAGGAAAAAAGGGCAACAAAATCAAAACAACCCAGTGCATACCAAACTAGACAAGCTGCCAAGGCTACAGTAAGTTATATAGGCCTATTTGTCAACTTGACAATGCAATTGCATTTTCAAATTTAGTTCTGCTTTCTTGCCTTCTTTTCAAGATTATTCCCATTAAGATAGCATTGTGACAAACAACCCCATAGTGTATGACAACCGAAACCTTGATGGGGTTGATTGTCACAATGTGTTAGGGTGTATTTGATGATTAATTTCTTCTTTATTACAATAAGATAGAAAAAGTGAGGGGTACACATTTCAAGCCAACACTTTAAGCTTCAATGTAATGTAGGAATGACTATCGAAAGATGTTTAGGTGATGAGCAATTCTCAGTAGAGTAAAAAGTGTGCCTACTTACCCCGTTCTCCCCTATGGCAGTTTGTTAGCTTAGCCATAAAAGAAACAAAAAAAAAAATTGTTAGCCTAGTGCAGTGCTTCTCAAATGGCCCCCGTGAGTTGTCAGGGCGCGGCCTGCTTTGATTTCCAACTGACAAAAAAAATAAAAAATAAAATAAATTAAGTGCTAGCAAGAGCGATGTGTGCTTGTGTATGGTCATATCCGCGCGAAAGGCCGCGATTTGCAGTAAATAAATGTCCACGTGTCTCCAAGTGTCTCTGTAGGCTATTTAAAAAGAAATCAAGCAGACTAATTATAACATTAATTCATTATTGGTTATCGCATCACAGAAGGCCTATTGGCCAATAGTAATTAAAATAACACCACCTTAACCAGTGGTGGACTCAGACTGTTTGAAGGGCAGGGGCGAAAAAATAAAAAGGGCACATTATGGACAACATGGGGCCCCACCAGCACACACAGTGGCTTTTCTAACTTGATGGTGTTTTGTTCCCCCAACAGGGCCTTAAAGGCAGCGCTGCCTGGAAGGTCCTATCCCCTAACCTTAGCAAGCGCTGCCTTGAAGGTCCCATTTGGGGCACTTGTTACATTTCCATGTAGCACTTTAAAAAAATTGTTGGGCCCAGAACATTTTTTGCTTCAAAGACACTGTTTCCCCTTATTCTAGCGACTTTATAAACACCAAAATGAGTTGTTCACATCATTGTGCACTTTCACATATTAGCCAAAGAAAGGAGGATGCCTTGCTGCTTTCATCTTTACTAACATTTAAGTAAAAATTAGACTGGAGAAAATTCAATGTGCCGCTACCATACAGTCTTTGACCACTGACAGCCAGCTACGGAAACATTTAAGGAAGTTTTCCTTCATGTTGAGGTGATAGCTGACTATTATCGTCTCTCTTGCATGAAATGACCTACACTTGAATGATCTTGAACGCTCAAAAAATTTATATACATTTTAAACGGATTATGCAAACTGAAAATATTAAGTTTTTCTAGCTTGGCATCTAATTGCGCGTTTCCACTATGGGTACTGACATACTCTTAATCCGTTTTTTGCTTAGTTATCCAGTGGAGATTTGAGTACCACTCGATGTAGCTGTTTGTCATGGCGACGCCACATGAAAGCAATGCCTCTTTCGCATTCCCCGTTCGTCGGCTACCAAAGAGAGGAACGTCTGCACCTCAATAGCTAACCACAACATGTTTTTTTCGGTTTGCCATATTCTTGCTCCAGAGTGCACATCATCATCATTTAGGCCTAATGGCCCTCATTTATCAATCTTGCGTAGACCAGAAAAATGGGTGTACGTACATTTCCACGCAAATCTCGGCATTTATCAATATGGACGTGAGCGTAGGGTACGCTCAAATCCCACGCCAGCTCTCAGCTCGTGTACGCAAATTTGAAAACAGCTTGGACTCGCAGTGCAGGCTGTGCCGGGTAGCCGATGACTTTGTTGGACAATTACTAGAAGATAATACAAATACAGTGCAAATAAGACCGAAATAAAGATATTAATCACTTAAAAATGAGCAGCTTATGGTGTGCAACTGAGTAGGAGCTGATTCAATAGTGCGCACACCGGCCACTTAGGAGGGCTGCATGGGCAGTTGTCTCCGTTTTGGAGCAGCTGGGGGACACTGAGGCACGGGGGCTGCATTCATTCAAAATGTTAGCCTAAGTATTAAATATGTAGTAGACATACACTGCTCTTTATGATACAAAAAAATACACGGCACAACATTCAGCTTAACATTTTATTTCCACCGTTAACCGGCACGTTTTTTCCGATCTGCTGGTGGAGCAGGACAGTGGGCGCTCTCACAGCTGATCGTTGCCGGGTCGGCTTGTGCAGCTGACGGCCGGGCTGACCAAGCAAGCGCATGCTGTCATGAGTAAAACGCAAAATTTGTTATTTTTAGTTTTTAAACCCCTTTTGAGTAGTGCTATCTAAAAGGGCCAATACATTTTAATCATTCTGCAGACGTGTATTTCTTTTATGGGGACCATTATCGGACAGTTGGTGCGTCTTTTTCTCCTCTACCACTTATATTATGCCCGCACCCCCAGCCCAGTTGGTTGCATTTCAGAACAGCAACACGCTTTTTTTAGTGGCGATTTTTGAGTCAGACCACTTTTTCTTCGTCTATTCAAAGAAATGGCGACATATAAGTGTATATGCTGTTTTATAGCATTTGAGCAATATGCATTATGTAAACCTAAAATGCAAAATCCTCAGCAGGAGATCGTTTGTTGTCAACACCAACGCTGTTGACCGCAGCAGTTATTTTCTTCCTAACTGCTGCCTTCTGTCGTTCTTCGATGCCGCTTGTAATGCTCCGAAATGAAACTCTTTATTTTTCTACTTTCGATGTTATTCTGTCAATTTCTACTTCAGATAAGTTCCTCTTTTGTGCCGTAATGCGCTTCTCCATGTCGCAAAACCTTTGGGCGAGGCCTCTAAACTGAGAAAATATAGGGGCGTGGTACGAGTGTTTTCAGCCACCGCATTTATCAATAATGGCGTGGCGTACGCCGAGATTGGCGAGATACGACTGTTTGATAAATATCACGCGACACCTGGCGTAGGGAGGTATTTGCGCCAGAATCTGCACCAGTTTCCACGCAAGTTTGATAAATGAGGGCCATTGTATGGAGGGGCAACCTAGGGCACTCATTAATTTTTGTTCACGTGTAAAGGGCAGCCAATAAGGCACTTTCTCTCATTTTCACCACCATAGAGGGCACTTTAGCACAATTTTTCAACCATGGGGGCACTAGACGGGCAGAAGGGCACTATAAGGACCAGACGGGCAGAAGGGCACTATAAGGACCAGACGGGCAGAAGGGCACTAGAAGGACCAGACGGGCAGAAGGGCACTATCAGGGCACTAGAAGGGCACTAGGGTACTAGAGGGGCACTAGACGGGCAGAAGGGCACTATAAGGACCAGACGGGCAGAAGGGCACTATAAGGACCAGACGGGCAGAAGGGCACTAGAAGGACCAGACGGGCAGAAGGGCACTAGAAGGACCAGACGGGCAGAAGGGCACTATCAGGGCACTAGAAGGGCACTAGGGTACTAGAGGGCACTAGACGGGCAGAAGGGCACTATAAGGACCAGACGGGCAGAAGGGCACTATAAGGACCAGACGGGCAGAAGGGCACTAGAAGGACCAGACGGGCAGAAGGGCACTATAAGGACCAGACGGGCAGAAGGGCACTAGAAGGACCAGACGGGCAGAAGGGCACTATAAGGACCAGACGGGCAGAAGGGCACTATCAGGGCACTAGAAGGGCACTAGGGTACTAGAGGGGCACTAGAAGGACCAGGCGGGCAGAAGGGGAATATCAGGGCACTAGAAGGGCACCAGATGGGCAGAAGGGGACTATCAGGGTACTCATTAAGGCACGTCATTGAATTTTCTTGTTCTAGAGGGCACATCATCATAATTTATTGTATGAAGGAGCACCCTAGAGGGCACCTAATCATGTTTTGCACGTGAAAAGGGCAGCCAATGAGGCATTTCCTCTCGTTTTCGCCACAAGGGCACTTTAGCGCGCTTTTTCATCCATTGAGCCTCGGGGGCCACCCTGCCCCCCCCCCCCCCCCCCCCCTGAGTCCGCCACTGACCTTAACTATGTTTACAGTTTAAACATTTTTTGAATGAAATGCAAACCTCAGTGAATCATTTGCTCTTGTTTCTCTGTCCTGAGATTCGCACAGACTGAGCAGTCTTGTTTAAATGTTACAAATTGAGCTTATAAACTGAATTTTTAATTTCTTTGCTGCAGAAGTTATCTCAGCTAATTTTTGTTATCTAATTTGATAATAAGGTGATTGTATGCAGAATGCTTGTGCCAGAAACTCATACAGTGGTTTTGTAGAGATAAATAAATAAATATTAGCAGGTTCTCAATAGTATTTCAATTTAGGGGGGGGGGGGAGGCATGACATTTCTGCCCCCCCCCCCCCCCCAGGGGACAGAAAAGACATGGGGGGGAAGTAATAATTGAGAACCACTGGCCTAGTGTAATGGTGAATGGTGCAGGTAATGGTTAGCCGGGTCCTACCAGACCATCATACTAGGAATACTTCACCCATACGGAACCAGTGTTCTATCATAATAAATGTGCTATTATAATTAATGAAGTTTTTCTTTCCTCAGTCTTCCTAGTCTTCCCTTGGCCCAGCTGTCATCCTAACCCTACATTTACCATGTGTGATGTCACACATGGGAAAATAAAGGGTTAAACATTGAGACCATAAAACACTCTTTCTGCCTTTTCTCAGACTAGGATGAACCGATTTCCAAAAATTTTGCACATTTATACTACATGGGATCTCGGAGTTTAATACACCTTCATATGTCCACCGCTGAAGTAGGCCTTTAATTTCATTTGTAGGCTACAGAAGGTCTGGAATCGCTAAATTGACAAACGTTCCCTCACTTGAAGACGGCTGTCTGTGGATCTGCCCAGTGCCACTCTGGATCTTCCAACCAATCGCATAACGTGTGGTCATGACATGTGCCGGCTTCCGAGCCACTCCTTCTGTTCTCTGATTGGACTGGCAGAAATCTGGCTGGAGAGAACCACTATCTATGGATAGAACCCACTAAAATACCACACACCCAGAACAGTGTTGCCAACTTAGCGATTTTGTCGCTATATTTAGCGACTTTTCAGCCCCCCTGGCGACTTTTTTTTTCAAAACAGCAACCAGCGACAAATCTAGCTTTTTTTTCTGGTGTAATTGGTGACTTTTTCGCCAAAGCAAGTATCACTTTTAACGCTTCTCAACGAGCAGCAGGAGCCTCCCGGCCCCTCCCCCTACCCAGAGCACTGACAGACGGCCCGGTCCTCGCGCAGCAGCCCCTCCCAGCAGCGGTCAGAGCAGGAGATACACCTCTCCGCTCGTGTTCCGTTAGCATCACTATTAGCAGTTAGCAGCTTTTCCCACCTCTTCTACAGTCTACGAGTAGTGCAATTCAAAATGTCATGCAGTGCTTTTTTAAACCATGAGCATGTATGATTACTGCTAGACTTAACATTACCACGTTGGTTGTTTATGCGATTGTCACGTTCATAACACTAGAACCTCATCTATTCAAATATTACTGTATAAAACCCCTGTCTACAAATATGCAAATTAGGCGATGACGTCATCTACAAATATGCAAATTAGGCGATGACGTCATCTGGCGACTTCTAGCGACTTTTTGGACAGCCAATAGCTACTTTCCTTACTGAAGAGTTGGCAACACTGACCCAGAATGACTACTGAAGGGAAATTAAAATTGAGCTGAAGGCCTATATAGGCGGGCGGTGCCAGGCTAGCTAATGGTTATGGTCTGATAGCAACAGCTCCGGTTAGCTCGGTAGGCAACTTGTAGGATTCTTCTCAAGGTACTTTTATTACACATTGACCATATCAAGCCAGGTCTTGACGGCACTATATCTATTAAGGCCAGGACACACCGGCCCGATAATCGCCGTCGTAGAGTCGGGAGGGGGCGGGGACACGAATCTGTTTGGTGTGTGCCATGAAATCGGTCGTCGTAGATGTCGTCGGGCTTCTTTTGAGCCGATTGCGGCGGCATGCAGTCTTTCAGTTGGAGCAATTTGATTTGTGGAGGGCTAGCGAATCAGTGAAGCCCGGAAGTGAGGCGGGTAGCACAAACACCTAACAACAGTTAGCCATCGCTTTAATGTGTTTGTTTGTTTCGTTCAGCGAGTACTCACATGCATCAACCCTTGTTGAGTGCTCGACACCATGCTCGACACTCTCTGCTAAAAATGGTGCTCTTTATGGTCCATAAATATAAATACGTATTTCTATCCATGTTTATGGTCTAGAGAGCCGTCCCATCATTTCCGGCTTCTGTATTTTTTCGGGCCACAATACAGAGTAGCGCCGCCTGCTGTTATGGAGACATTACGTCCCGCGCAAGCGCAGAGCGTACGGAAAGTCAGCAGTCGGTTTGGTGTGTTCTTTGCACTTTTTCGGCCGCAACGGGAAGACTGGAGCTCCCTGAATCGGCAGTCTCCATTTTCGGGTAGTCGGACTGGTGTGTCCTGGCCTTAAAGCAAACATGCATTCGAGAATATACAGTAGTCCGAAAGTCCTGCCTACACCAACTCATTACAATATAAAGAATATAAAACGGAGACTTCACTCTTAAGGCCTTTGCACACCGGGCGCGTTTTATTTGTGCGATTAATTTGTTAATTAACGAACGTATAGAGTCAATACAAGCTTCCACACCAGCGCCGTAGTTTCGCTCCGGGAATTTGCGTCTTTTATTTTTTCTGGGACGTCGCTTTTTGAAGGTGCTGTAAGCGGAATGGTTCTTTTAGCTAACTTCCTGTCAGTTACTGCAGATAGCAGTCCCCTCGCTTGTCCCTACGTCACCACATTAATGCACTGCGGTCTTCAAGCAGCAAGTTATCTAGCATCATCTCAGATCCATAAGTGTGATAAAACATGATAAAAACCATCAAAACAGACATTGGGAAGGATTTTTACCTGCTCCGCCATTGTAGGCGCATACACATTCACCCATCTGTTGCTCTGGCGTGTGGCGTGCACCGGCAGTGAGACCATGGAGTGTATATACTATATATGAGTGAGACGAGTGTCGGTTTGTAGCATTCTTTCTTCTGATTGGATAAACATTTCGGGATACTACAATAAGTTTATTTGCCGATTACATGCAAAGCAGTTGACTGAGAGATCGGCTTTATGAAACGCGCACATTATGTAAGTGATCACTGTATGAATCGATTTTACACTTACTGTATATTAACATAAATAAAACGCTTAGCCTACTTCACCTTTAAAGTGGGACGCGACAAAATTCACATTTCAAAACATTCGCTTTTACGTGCCGTTTATTCGAGTCGCGACCGGTGTGCTAAGGCCTTTAGACTGCGTAGTTACTCATAGCAGAGCGGAGGTCGGAGGAGCACATGCACTTCTTCAAGTTCAACATTAAAGCAGCTCCGAGAAACATTTAAATATCTTTTAAACAGCCTCATGTTTCCTCTGATAATAATAAAATTCCTTTAACAGCAAACGAGACCATCAGTGCAAAGAAAGACGTTTTTATATAGTTTTTATTACTGCATTTGGTCGCACACCCAGTCCGATTTTCGGTTCACGCGTGCATGCTCTATGGTCACATATTCTTATTGGTCGCAGATTTCAGTGTGGCGCAACAACGCGATTTGAGAAGCCTATCCCTCCAGGTGAGGGAAGGGGAACGGGAGCCTTGTTTGAGACAGTTGTTTGTCGTCATAATGACTGATAACGGGGCTGAACCATCAAAGAAAAAAAAGAAAATGCAATGAAGAAAAGCTAAAAGGGAGAGATAGGCGGGCGGGAGGGCGTTGCCAAGCGACGTATACACAATTTCACGGGAGCGAGCTAGACTCCTAAATGAATGAGCGGTAGCCAACTAAAACAAAGTTTACTTTGCCTCACCAGCATCATCAGCTGATGACCATTATTCATCTGAAATAGTCATTATTTACAACAACATAAACACATTACCTCATCGTGATCCATACTAACTGCCGTCTCTCGTTCATTTGCTTTCTGTGAGGACACGTAGCCTACTCTTTCAGCTCCGTGAGAGGTGACACTGCATCAATTCATTGCAATCAGGTGTGTGTAGCACTGACTGGCATTAGTTGATGCTGTGTCACTAACCACTCTCACGGAGCCGAAAAGAGTCCGGTGCCCTCACACTTTCAACACACGGACATGCACTATGGTTGCGTTCCGAATCGCATACTATTCTATTCTACATACTACATCCGACGATAAAAAGAATCTAGTTAGGATGCAGTAGGCATACTACTGGGACATACTTTACTCTCTTATTTCATCATAACATTGCGCCTTGATCTTGTCTCTTGCTTTTATATCCGTCGCATCCCCGTTTGTTTTCATATGGAAGCTTCGTCGATGTGACGTCACTTCACGTGCGCACTGGATTGTGGGTCAGAATCGCCCAAATAGGATGCACTTTTCAACACTAACAATCTTGGCCGCATGAAGTAGGACATCCTACATCTTTTTTCTACATACTATATAGTAGAAAGTATGCGATTCGGAACGCAACCATATATATTGCTTCCTGATCTCGCACGCCCGGCACGAGCTAGAAAACAGCTTCACGACAGCTGGCGTCGTAAAAATACTACCGCTTTTGTCCAAAGGGGACGCCAACGTGCCATGTTACTCGTAGTGGCTTTAAATTGTATAACAAACAAAGGGAGGCGCCACCTAGTGGCGCTACATTTTATAAAACTGACTGTTACACTAGCTAAATTGTCATTGGCTAATTACCCTGCCAAGACTTTCCAAATCACTTAAAACATTGTAAATTAAACTAAACGGTCAAATGCATACGATGTTAATTAGCCGTCTTGGCTCAATTAACCTTAATTACCCTATATTCTGCTGATAAATTTACATTGTGTCCGTGAAATGAACTAGGCTAATTTAATTATACAGCAACCATGGCTGTCTCATGTCTCCACCTTTATTATAGCCTACTATCTATGGTCTCCACGCTGTTAAGCAAGACAGTTAACATGAAGTAACTGCCCAGTTCTATTAATGCAGGCCTATGTATTTATTTGTTTGACAGTGTTTTGCCTGAATTTGGCTTTTACAAGTTTTTAAATGACTCCTATAAACTCGTGCTTTCCCCGAATTGTGCTTTAGTTAATCCCTTTCAAAGACCACCGTCTCGCAGAATCCAATGTGAGCAGAATAGTTATAAACGGGTGAAAATATTGAACTAGGTTTGTGGCTTTCTTGTAAGGCAAGACCGGAAACGTTTTTTTTTTTTTTTTTTAAACTGTGGTTTGCTTGTCAGGCTGGTCCGGTCCCACCAACCCGCATCGCCACAACAGCTGGGGGAGGATTTCAGACCCAGTCACAGCGAATATGGTGGCAGCTACGAGAGTGGAGATATTACGCTCGCCCGGATAAGACGCCAAAGTCCCGCTGTAGGTCTGTTTTTAACTATAGCCCCCAACTCCAGCAAAGAGCTACGCTGTAGGCTATCGGGGGAAAAGGGAGGCAACCAGCGGCGGACGGAAGAAGACGCACCACAGCCAGAGCGCACAGTGTTGTGTTTGTTGGACACATGCATGCCAGCGAAAAATAGTGCTATCCAGACCTAAGGATTGTGGCTGATATAAGGCGATAACGCTGTTTTCGGGTCGTTTTTTGTTGTTGTTGATAATCCAAACGAAGAGATATCCGAGCGGTTTCCTCTATTGCTCTGGGGATATTCTACTTTTTTTGCTCCGGGGAGAATGCGAAGGGAGGAAATCCAGCCTCAGCTCCATATAACTAGATTCTCTTAACTGGGTCTCCTCTCCAAACGCAGGAAATACGGCCTGGGAAAAAAAGTTTGGGAGCTTTTTGGAAGCGAGAGGGGGCCTATCGCTGACGTTTTACACGCGTTTTAAGACATGACTTTTAATTAGGCCTACTACGTATTTTTTTCTTGCATATGAAGCGCTCCTGTTTTTCCACAGAACAAGTTAAAGAAGAAGTGTTGAAATGTAACACACCGTTGGTGTTGTTATTGCAAGAGTTTTGATCATCACTATTTATAGACCAGGCTGTTCCAACCGATGCTGTTCCTCATAGTTGTATATTTTGCCAACTGCGCGCAACAAGTTGCAGACACTCCCAGCAGAGGCAAACACTAATTCGGGCCATCGTATGGTATTATCTGCGCTTCTCTTTTCGGATTACGCGTCTTTAAATAGCGCATACCCCCTTCCGAGCCCCGCTTTGGCAGGCAGAGGGGGAATAAACGGTCGAGATCCGGAGAGGGAGTTCAGGAAAGGACGGGGCTGGATCCGTGGGAATAGGCCTGCCTGTCAGGCCTCTTGTGATCTGGATCTTGGACTCCACACAGGGCTCCAAAATAACTCTGGAATATTTTCAAGGGCCTGCTGGAATCAAGATGGAAAGAGAATGTATAATGTGGATAAGAAATGCAAATCCTTAGCACACTGAGCCATGAATGAGAAGACACATGGAGGAAGGTAAAGCCGCATTAACTACATCAGACACTTTTTGTTTGGTTTTAATGAACCGAATAAACAGTTTGTCCACATTTTAGGAAGGCATTTATTCTTATATAAAGTTTAAGTGAAGACTGGGAAATTAGTTTTTATAATGTATTATGACGGGATCTATATTGGCCATACATTTTCATGTTGGCACTTCTAGCTGCTCATAACGGCAATATGTTTGGACTGTTTTAGAGAAGGGGGAGGAAGTGTAAATGGGCCATTTGTCGCGCATGCTGAGGAGATAAGAGGGACAGTGTAACTTTTGCAGCCACTTGCTGTGCACAACGCCAACTGTTGACAGCATATCTGTATCTTCTCGCAAAAATGAAGCCCTGGACCTGAACGCAGTTTTCCCATGCAAACAAGATAAAGAAAAACCTGGGCATTTCCCCCCCCCCCCCCTCCCCCTCGGTCTAACTTTGTAATGCCAGCAGTATCAAAATATTGCGCACATCCAAAAGGAGGCAATTTCCAGTCATGTAGGCTAACTTCAGGACTGACTAGATGAAAGCGAATAAAAATCCGTTGCATCACTAACCAGTCCTTTCCGAGAAGGATGTTCAATTCAGGAGGCAGAAAGAGTGATGACAGTGTTTTTACCGCAGCTGGAGAGAAAGCCGGGCTCAAACCCAGAGCCTCTTTGAAAAAGGATTCATGTGATGTGAGTACTGACGCAAACCCGGGGTCGGATAATGAACTACTCAAGAAACTGGAACGGTGCGTTTTGTGTGAGTGAGTGTGCAGTAGGCTGCTGTGTGCGTAGCAAGGACGTCTGTTCGGTGCTCACCCTTCATGCCGTGTGATTATTCCAACAAACACTTTTGCTCTCTATATCTCTCTCTCTGTCTGACTGTCTGTCGTTCTCTCAACCCCCACCCTCCTCCCCTCCGTGTCACACGGCGCCCACGCACCGTGTCTAATTGCCTAAGCGCCATCAGAAGATATTATTAATATTTAACACCTCTCCCCCGCATCCCCTCTTTTCCTCGCCCCACAAGTCAATATGGCCACTCTGCAGCATCACCGGCAGCTTCTCATGCATGGCACGGAAGTGAGCTGCGACTCCAGCGGGGATGGCGCCATGACCGTGCGGATTAGCAACAGCGCGCCACACGTGCATCCACACGAGCCACTGAGGGCTGCCAACAGTGGAGCAGGGGGAGCTGCTGGGGGTAACCAGGCAGCCGTGAGTAAAATGAACCCCAACCTCCACAAATACAGTATCTCCTCCAGCTGCAGCTCAGCAGACTCCAGACCGGTGGTGACCACAACCCCCAGGGTGCGTAGGAACATGCCACCACTGTTCGAACGCTCTGCTCTCCAGTGCTGGGACCCTAAGTTCGACTCTTCCATCCTGGAAGACGCTTGCCAAGATAGGTGTTTTCCTCAGACACAGAGGCGCTTCCGTTATGTTCTGTTCTACCTTGCAGTGGCAGCCGTACTCTGGGGGGTGTACTTTGGGGTCAACAGTGACCGCTGCAATCCTGTGACCTTTCTAGCCCCCACAGTCTCCTTTTTACTAATCCTAGTGCTCCTCTTTTTGTTCACCTTCACTCAGCCCTACACATGGCTGTACAACCAAACCACCTTGCTCCTGATCGCGGTCACCTTTGCCATCACCTTAGCTCCACAGGTGCAGACCGCTGGCTACACTGAGCTGGAGTGGGCCGGCGGTGGGAATTCCTCGTATCTCTCCCACGAGGAAGCAGCACAGCGTTTATACCCTTGCATCTCCCCAGTGGGCACGTTTTCTCTATGCATGGAGGTCCTGTTGTTGTTATACAGCGTCCTCCACGTTCGTCTGTATGCCTCTGTGATGCTGGGGCTCCTTTATTCTATATTTTTTGAGGCTTTAGAATTGCTACCGCTGCTTCAAACGAGTCATGACACTACTAAGTGGAGGACGGGGTCAGTGGGTTCACGTTCCGATTGGGAAGGAGACACCCTCCGCTGGCTGGTCCCGGCCAAAGCTCTGCTCCACTTGTGTGCTCACGTCATCGGCATCCACCTGTTCATCATGTCGGAGGTGCGATCGCGCAGCACCTTCCTCAAAGTGGGCCAGGCCATCATGCACGGGAAAGACTTGGAGGTGGAAAAAGCCTTGAAGGAGCGTATGATCCACTCGGTCATGCCACAGCGAGTCGCAGACGAACTGATGAAGCAAGGTGATGACGAGGGTGGCGGGGAGAACTCGGGAAAGCGTTATTCCTCTGGCGCCTGCTCCGCCTCCGCTGTCTCAGTGGGAGCTGGAGGAGGTGCTGGAGCTTCACTGGCCCAAGGCGCCACCAACCCCAACAACCACCGCTACAGCCACCACAAACGCAAGAAGACCTCCATCCCACGTGGACAGATCATCTTCCGGCCCTTCAATATGAAACGTATGGAGCCGTCAGCATTCTTTTTGCTGACATCGTGGGTTTCACCAGAATGTCTGCCAATAAGTCGGCCCCAGCCTTAGTGGGCCTTCTCAATGATCTGTTTGGTCGTTTCGACCGGCTGTGTGAGCTAACCGGTTGTGAGAAGATCAGCACTCTGGGAGATTGTTACTACTGTGTCGCGGGCTGCCCCGAGCCCAGACCTGACCATGCCTACTGCTGCGTAGAGATGGGCCTGGGCATGATCCAGGCCATCGAGCAGTTCTGCCAGGAGACGTGTGAGACCGTGAACATGCGTGTTGGCGTCCACACGGGGACTGTCCTGTGTGGGATCCTAGGAATGAAGCGCTTCAAGTTTGATGTATGGTCGAATGATGTCAACCTGGCCAACTTGATGGAGCAGCTGGGTGTGGCGGGCAAGGTCCACCTGTCCGAAGCCACGGCCCGATTCCTGGACGAGCATTACCAGAGGGAGGATGGGCAGGTGGCGGAGAGAGCCGGGCAGACTGTGGTGGAGAAACTGAAGGGTAAGTGGCTGCTTCTCACTGACTGAGTTCTCTACATAACCTGGAAGACAATGTGCTGGAATAACATATTTAGTTACATAAATTCAAGGCAATCACAAAGAGTGTAGAACACAGTTTATACTGAATGTAATTGCTCTGAAAGACTCATTTGAACTAACAAACAAAAAGCTTTAAATGTATCTTAAACGTTCACTGAACTTGTGATTGAAAGGCTGAACAGATAAGCAAAAGCTAGACAGAAATATGAAACTAAAAATAACTAAAATATGTTATCTGACCAGTTAGTCAAGTTATTATGGTCCACAAGCAGAAACAGGAGATCAGGCTACACGATAAAAAGACTAAAACACCAGGAAGAGAGACCGGTTTTGATTTATAGAAATGACATTGCACTTAACATTAAGTAGCAGTTATTTTATACCAAATGTCCCTTTTCAATGGCATATTGTATTTAGAAAATCACTAAAACTTCAAGTATTTTAAAATCTGTTCAACATAGCGCATGTCCAACACATGTAATGCACACATTTTTGTTCTCTAGGTCATATATCACCATCTCTATAATGATCTAAATGCTATCAGTCTGTTTGTAGGAATTTTCATAAATAATACATTTGTTATGTTGGAGCTCCATATTTTGTGGTGTTGAAAAATATAACCTTTAATCTCCCAATACAACACATGGATTTGAAATCCTTGCTACAGACAAATGTTAACACCTTGTGCACAGGTTTTACAGGATAACTTTCTTCGGTGTACTGCAGATATATAGCTGAGAACCTTATGACTCACACATAACCGCTCTATATTGTTTCATTGAGCGGAACTCAAACAAAGGTCAGTTTGCTATAGATCATTACGCCAACTCTTGGCTTGAATACAGTTTTGATCTATACAGAAATCTCTTTAAAGACCTACTTTACTGGTGGGAATATGAAGGTGTATTGAACTCTGAGATCCTATGTAGTATAAATGTGCAAACATTTTTATAATGGTTTCATCCTAGCCTGAGAAAATGCAGAAATAGTTTTTTATGGTCTCACTGTCTTACCCTACATTTTACAAGTATGATCACACTACTTAACATGTAGGGTTAGGATTAACAGGATAGCTGGGCTAAGGGAAGACTGAGGAAAGACTGAGGGAAGAAAAACCTAATTCATTACATTATAATAGCGAGTTTATAATGATAGTTTAAAGTGTCAAACCTCCCTGGGCTGTTTTACCTCTCATTAGAGCAATGTTTGTTCAAATTGGTGCGACTGTGGCTCAGGTGGTTAAGCGGGTTGGCCAATGATCCAAGGGTTGGCGGTTCGATCCCTGCCTGGCCACCTGTGTCATGGTTGTTGTGTCCTTGGGCAAGACACTTCACCCACCTTTGAGTGCCTTGAAAAGCGCTATATAAATCCAATCCATTATTATTATTATATCTCTGACCACGTTAATACTAATAGCTTGTTGTGTTTGTTGTGTGAGAAAGTTGCGTTTGAGATTACAAGTTCATAAGAGGAGGGCTGACCGGCTTTACTGTTTTGAGTCAGTATTGTACTGGGTTTAATAGGATTACACAGGTGTTCACTGTACTGTTTCCCAGCACTTGTATTATGGGAATAGTGGTGAAGGTGCAGATACGTGACACACATCACTCAAGGGTCAAGATGTATAAAGAAATTGACTTTTCTGTGTGCAACTTGTACCAACATCCAAATACACACACATATATATATATATTAATAATACTATACATCTATTATTTATATGTATAATATATGATATATTTAATAAATAGTAAATATAAAATATATTATTAATATACATATAATATTGTCATAATATATATGTAAATATATATAGTACTTTTCTATATATTAGTAGATATTATGCATATATATTTTTACAATCATCAATATGATGAACACATCATGAAACCCAAATTTCACCTCAGGAATTCCTCTTTGGCTTTAATCTTAGGTCTCTTGCAAACAGAGAGACTGTCTGTTCTATTGTCAGTGCATTCACACTCGGCTCTAAATGGTGCCCATCACACTCTGTTTCTAGAAACAAACAGTGATTGAGTGAGATATTGACATGAAGTGCATCTTAAGTGCTGAAACATATAGTCCCACAGTTTCCAGCTCAGAGAAAGAGATGGCCTTACTTCCTAAGCAGGGAGAAAAAGTTCCTTTTTTTTTAGAAGAGAAATTAACATAGTTTAATTTTGAGAGAAATCAAATGACTGCTTTTTGTTGAGAGAAATACATTGTCAGCATCACATACTGAGTGATGTTTACTACTGAGAGAGAGAGATACTAAAGGAACGTGTCCAATCGAGGTTTTCAGACTTGGTTACAGTCTGACTGCTTCAATATCTTTCTAAAGTTTTTCATTCTTTACAGCATCTTTTATTCTTAAAGACCTTCTTAACCGGTGGAAATATGAAGGTGTATTGAACTCTGAGATCCTGTGCAGTATAAATGTGCAAACAAGTTAGAAATCGGTTCATCCTAGCCTGAGAAAAGGCAGAAAGAGTGTTTTATGGTCTCACTGTCTAACCCTAACCCTACGTTTTACCATGCGTGACATAACACATGGCCGGTTCCGTATGGGTGAAGTATTCCTTTAAGCATTAGAGATATTTAGCTGAGCATTCTGTGTGTTAGCTCTTCTGTCTTTCTGTACTCATGCTTCCCCCACAGTCTCTGGCTTCTTTCCTTCCACGTTCCACATCTCTCCCTCTCTGCTTTTCCTCATCCTGGTTGTGTTATCCCATTCATTGCCTCAGTCCCTCACCTGTCACCCAGGCCTGATGTGGTCTGTTCTGTTGTGTAACATTGCTTTAATGCTGCTGTCTGTCTGTCTGTCTTATCTGTAGTCAAGGGCTTTGCTATGGATCATTACCCAGCAGGCCCAATGATAGCGTGCTTTTAACTGTTCACGTTCTGTTAGCTCTTTAAATGCCCATCACCACGCTCTTGTCATTTAATCGCAAACAACTTAATAACCAAGCTTAATTTGACCACGAATGAAGCCAGTTTGTAATTTACTGTATTATGTCAGTAAGTAATAGTATCAGAAATGCATTGTGGTTAAAGCAGCTACGAGTAACATTTAAATATCTTTTAAACAGCCTCATGTTTCCTCTGATAATCATAAATTACCTTCAACAGCAAACAATCAGTGCAAAGAAAGATGTTTTTATATAGTTTTTATTACTGCTTTTGGTCTGGTCGCACACCCAGTCCGATTTTCGGTTCGCTCGTGGGTCACGGTTCGCTTCGTGGCTTTGGTCACATATTCTTATTGGTCGCAGATTTCAGTGTGGCGCAGCAACGCGATTTGAGAAGCCTATCCCTCCAGGTGAGGGAAGGGGAGCAGGAGCCTTGTTTGAGACAGTTATTTGTCGTCATAATGACTGATAAAGGGGCTGAACCATCAAAGAAAAAAAAAGAAAATGCAATGAAGAAAAGCTAAAAGGGAGAGTGATATAGGCTACGGGCGGGACGAGGGCGTTGCCAAGCAACGTGTATACAATTTCACAGGAGCAAACTAGACTGCAGTGTTTTACTCCTAAATGAATGAGCGGTTGGTAATAACACAAAGTTTGTTTTGCTCAACAACATAATCACATTACCTCATCGTGATCCATACTAACTGCCGTCTCTCGTTCATTCGCTTTCTGTGAGGACACGTAATCTTTCAGCTCCGTGAGAGAGAGTAGTTAGGTGACACTGCTGCATCAACTCATTGCAATCAGGTGTGTGTAGCACTGACTGGCATTAGTTGATGCAGTGTCACTAACCACTCTCACGGAGCCGAAAAGAGTCCGTGCCCTCACACTTTCAACACACGGACATGCACTATATTACGCCCTTCTCAGTTGACACTCGCACACCTGGCACGAGCTAGAAAACAGCTTTGCGACAGCGGGCGTCGTAAAAATACTACCGCTTTGTCCAAAGGGGCCGCCAAAGGACCATGTTACTCGTAGTGGCTTTAAGTCATCTATTTAATGGGTTATGATTGATTGAAGCAGCGGCAAACACTCATGGCCATCACAGTGTAGAACATGGAACGTAGGCGTAAAGACTACATTACATGCCAATTCTCACATGTCTGTATTTAATCAAATATGCAGGGATGAATCATGCTACTGTGGATAAATGCATTAACTATGCAGACAGTGGGGAATTTCAATACCAAGCGAAGAAAGATTTGAAGTTCAGGCAGCAGTAGTACAGTCTAGTTTGTTAAATTCGCTTCAATGGATGATGTTCAATGTTCCATCAAACTTAAAGATTCCGACTAAAACTACTTCTTCAATATGAATGGGTGAGATTAAAATGAAAAATTACTGTTGGATACTTGAAGGAAAAATCAAACTGAACTTAGGCTATACTCCTGCTTTAAAGACAAGCATTGTCACCGCAGGTGGTAAACCGGGAATGTTGCTACATTTTGAGGCTTTAAAAACTAGTGAAGTCAACTCATCCGTTTTCATGTTAACAAGTCTATTGACACATTTGCTAAGTTGGAAAAACTGTGTTAATATAAAAAAGTTACCTGTGCATGCGACTTCAGCATGCGACTTCCACTCTCAGATCCTTAGACGGTAGCCAAGTGTCTGTCAGACTCTTGTCTTGCCTACATTTCCTTCAATCCTCTTTATTTCTGCTGTGTGTGTGTGTGCGTGTGTGTGTGTGGTGTGTGTGTGTGTGTGTGTGTGCGCGTCGTTGGATTGTAGGTCTTTGGTAAGTTTCTCCCACATCTGCACACAGTATTTATTTCCTGTCTTTCTCAGTTTGTCTCATACAAATGCCATCGTCAGTTTTCACTATGTTATGCTCTCCCATTTACAGACGCTCTGATATTTCCATACTACATTTTACCTGCCATGCCTTTCACCTGAATCCCACTCTTTTTGCCCCTGGCTCCTCCTCCTTGTGTCATATGGTGGCGACCAGGCGAGGACTGCAGTGTCTTGCCCTGGGTTCTTTATGTTTAGCTGGTCGTTACATCCTGCCTGTCTCAGCTGCATTAATGCCTTGTTAGTCCTCCCCTGTGGAGTGTTGGCCGTGAAGGTTGTGTGGGTGTTTTGCATTAGACGGTCTAGATATTTAGATTTCAGTGCAGTATAGTGACATTTGGTGAAGCTTCTTTTTGACTCAAGGTTTGGACCTTGAACTGTTCCAGTGGTATCATAGGCTGGCACTGGCACCTTGTCAGTTCTATGCGTGATATGTGTGTGTTTGCATGTGCAAATATGTGTCTTTCTTTCTTTTTTTGGGTGTCTGTGTCGTTATACAGCCATGTGTACAAAGCAGCCTATCCTTCCAGTGCAATGTGTTGCAGTGCTAAGTCTATGCCCTAAGGCTGGTTAGTCTGTGTTAAATCAAACGTGTCACCTAAGTATGCACTAGCGGCAAATGGCAGATCCTTAACCATAACCAGGCCAGCCCCAGTGGGTCATGGGCTTTGCACTCGACATGGCTTTACCACTGTCTAGTGGTAAAGGTATCATTATATAATATATAGGGAGGTATATCACCTCCATCTCCAGCCACATTTATGTCACTCTTTAGCTAGATCAATCATTTTTGTTGAGAAATCTTTTTTTGCTTCTTCTCAGACTTGTCAATAGTTTCACATTGATCAGCAACTTTGGTGAAAAAACACTCTCCCCTATCTTTTTTTCCCCCTGTGGAGTCATGGAATCTCCACATTTAGATGACCATAATACACTGTCAGTAGTTCATTGGCTCAAGGCTCAGTTATTCACTTAATCCAAGTGTTAAGCTTATTGGAAATGCAGTCATGAGTTTGAAGTATGTTTGACATTTTTCTGCCTCATTGATGTCATGTAATGTTTTACAAGATACATACACAGTCATGTTTATCCAGGCTGTCTTTACTGCACCAAAAGGCAAGGCAAATTGATTTGTATAGCACCTTTCAACAACAAGGCATAAGCAGGGCTGTCTTTACCTGCCACTAGGCCCTGGGGCTGAGAAGTCTCGTAGGCCCCCCCGGGCTGCGGTCTTACAATACAGATGCGTTAAAGCCATGTTTGTCTACACCACAATATCTCTATTGATGAAATACAAAATCACTTAAGGTAACATGTACTTAAACCCCTTCCTGATCTAATGACTTTTAATAACCAAACACACATGGTTGGTTACAGTGTTTTGAAAAATTTGAACCTTTTTAAAGTAAAATGCATCAATCTGGTGCACTTTGAGAAAAAACTAAGGCTAAATCAATTGTGTCCTATGTGAGCTATTTTCTGGAATCATTTGGATACACAGAAATACCAAAAAGCAGAAACAAAAATATACGAAAATCCAGTCAGTCAGCATTCAAATTTTTTTGAAATAATCCCTTATCCCAAAGCTAATTCTCTCTTTAAATTCTTCGTTTTGTTTTTAATGGCTCAACTCAATATAGGCCCTTGATCTGCGTTGCCCCGAACAATGTTATTTAAACAAAAATAACAAAATTACTGGTGAATGATAGGCCCATTGATCTTCATAGGCCAAAAATAATGTGATTTTTTTCTTTTTCCTTTTTCTTTACTGGTGGGCCCCTGATCTCTGTACGCCCCCCCCCCCCTACGAAGATTAGGGGCCTATCATGAGCCAGTCAATAATGTATTGTTTTAAATAACAATGTTCGGGGCCTTCTTAGATCAGGGGCATATATTGAGATAGTAAAAAAAAAATCTTCGCAGGCCCTGGGGCTTCAGCCCAAGTAAGCCCGTGCATAAAGGCGGCCCTGGGCATAAGTATTTAACATCAGACATAAAAGCATCAATACAAGATAGATATACAGTATACTGAATATATATATTTTAAAAAGCATGAGACAAAAATGAAAGAAGACTCTTTGAAATGTTACAGTAGGGAAAGCATGGTTGTAAATAAAAGCAATGAAGGCTAAATTTACTTTATAGCCGGTTTTGTTGTGCATGCTGCTGGTATATTCTGAATCGCATACTTTCTACTATTTAGTATTGTAGAAAAAAGATTTAGGATGTCCCGATTCTTGTGGCCAGATTTTAGAAGTACCTGGATGTCTACTGATGACATCTACTGATGATTTTTAGTGTTGAAAACAGTATCCTATTTGGGCGATTCTGACCCATAATCCTGTGCACACGTGAAGTGACGTCACAGTGACGGAGCCTCCATATGAAAACAAACGGGGATGTGACGGATATAAAAGCAAGAGGAAAGATCAAGGCGCAATGTTATGATTAAATAAATAAGTAAATGTATGTCCCAATTGTAGCATACTGCATCCTAACTAGATTATTTTTATCGTCAGAAGTAATATGTAGAATAGAAAAAAGAAAGAGTATGCGATTCGGACCGCAGGGCGACTGTCTTGACTTACTGGGATACTTGTATGGATCAGAGCCATTGATAATGTTATAAGTTAACACTACTTTTACTGGTCAAAAATATTAGCATATTTAGCACTGAATAGTTGATGATGACGTGAGGAGAGGAAGAAGAGGTTGATCTGTTAAGAATTACAGCAGCGACTAACAGCAGTGAGTTTGCTCCTGCTGCTGCTTTATATTTCTCATCTCCTCAGATTTTCACCTTTCATTGAGAGAGCCACAGTGGTACATCGGCCAATCAAACAAAGTGCATGTGTTGGTGTGCATGTTTTATGACAATGATAAGATCTCTAGGACATAAAACACCAAATGACTGATCAATGTCGTTGACAGATTTATCAATGACTAGGCAAGGTGGAAACACATTTATGTTGCCAGTGTACAGTAAACTACCTGTGGCTGTATGCTTTTTTCTTTTTTCCCTTTCTCTCTCTGATATTGCAATGGCGTCCTCGTTCACAGTCACACTTGCCACCTCCAGTGTGTGCTGTTCCTTTGGATGCGTACGGCTCATCTCTCCCTCTGTGTGTTATATATGTGTTTGTACAAGAGCAATGCTCTGTATAAAGTGAAAGAGGAGACAGTTTGCTCCTGAGGCCTGTAACCCAACATGGTATTGCTTTGCCCTTAGCAACTCTTTTCCCTCATTGGTTTTCAGAAACGCTGTCACTACAAGGTTCAAAGTTTGACTGTAATCGCTTGACTGGGTGGTCCTGCAAGTGTGTCTGTCTGCGTCTCTGTCGCTGTGTGTCATAACAGAAAATAAAAATGTGAAAGGAGAGCAACGACTTGAGACCAGACAGGAATGTACTGGTGAAGGAGATAGAGAAGGAGTGTGATTTGTTGTGTTTAATCAGCTTCATTGTTGTTTCTCTTGTTCCTGAAGCATGTTAGCGAGAACTTATGTTCTTACCCTAGGCGTGACAATCACCTCTTGTGCCAGGCAGTTAAAGAGGACTAAGGTTCATGTGTTATAAGTCACTAATCCTATTCCAAACTGGGTTTACATATACCAGTAAAAAGCAGTTTTTATATTGGTCTAGAATTTAAAATTCCTCTTCACTAATATCCAATACAGCAGCAGTGTTTAGCTCTTCGTAATGATGTTACGGCTGAGATCAAACTGCAGCAGTTCAACACATAAGGACATGGAAAGGGAAAACATTGCAGTCAGCAGAGTTTGTGTTTTTTGTACGTTGAGCTCTCTTCTTTGTCTGTTCACCCACAGAAGCTGTTGCTGCTTGTGTTAACTACAAAGGTGTTGGCTTTATTGAAAACAAGTGTAAAACTCATCCCTTGTTGTTAAAGAATTACCAGACTGTATGAAACGGCAAACGGACAATGAACATTTATTAACATCACTCTAAATGAAAAAATTATGGACTGGATACAGATCAAACCTATTTTTTTACTATGCCATTGGTGTGTGTGTGTGTGTGTTGGTAAATGGGTGAGTGTGGCAAAACAATGTAAATATATGTACCATTTATTCGGAACAATAATTTTATGTTACAGCATTGATTTATAAAGTCTCCTACAAACTGGTAAGCTAGTGTTCTACTGGGGCGGCTGTGGCGAAGTGGGTAGGGAGCTCGCCTCTGGTGTGCAGGGTCGGAGGTTCGATCCCCCGTCTCCCCGCCACATGTCGAAGTGTCCCTGGGCAAGACACTGAACCCCGAATTGCTCCCGATAGTTAGCTTAGTTAGCTTAGCACCCTAGTGCTAAGCCTACCCTGCGTGGTAGCTGCTGCTATCGGTGTATGAATGTGTGTGTGACTGGGTGAATGTGTACAAAAACAATGTAAAGCGCTTTGAGTCTGTGACAAACGGAGATATAGCGCTATACAAGTCCATTTACCATGTTCTATTTCGTTCCTACTGACCGCCAGAGGCGGTGCTTACAGCACTGGATGTTCCATCGCGCGCATGCGCAGGTCGAGATCTTTATACCAACAAAGTCACCTGTGACACCTGGGTGACTCCGGGAATGTCTATATATTCCGGAAGTCACCAGAGGTTCTGTTCCTTCTATTTTATTGCGGACTAGCAGGTCGCACACATTGTTGTGTGATAATATACCATTAGCTTGTCGCAAGTAGCTCGTACCTAAGGGTTGGTGCTTCGATTTGACTTCGACCACCAAGGGCTGTGACTTGCAATTCGTTCGACTTGGCTGCGGCCGGTAAGGGGTGAGTAAAGTGTGAAGGCTACGCGTAGCCCGAGGCTACCGCGGAAGCTAATATCACCTTTCCACCTTGCTTTGATTAGATCAGGCGGCGGCTGGGTTCACAGTCGCCGTGTTATTCTTTCGTTCGCACCGTTGCTTGTGGGTTTTGCTAAGCCCGGTTGCTAATTGTATGCTCGAATGTATTGTCTTTCTAGCATTGTTGCACTGTTGATCGGGTGCTACGTTCGCCCCGACCGGTTGCTTCCTTTGACTTAATCGACAGCGAGCGGCTTGGGGTACCAAGCCGCCGCCACAGTACTTTGTAGCATTGTCGCACTGTTGCTCGGCTGCCGAGTAGCCTAGAGCGGCTGCATAGGCTACTTAATTTGCTCGTCAGGTGGGCGGCTTCGGGTCAGAAGTCTCTTTCACTGTTGTTCGCACCGTTGCTTGTGTGTTTTTCGCTAAGCCGGTTGCTAATTGTATGCTTGAATGTATTGTCTTTCTAGCATTGTTGCACTGTTGATCGGGTGCTACGTTCGCCCCGACCGGTTGCTTCCTTTGACTTAATCGACAGCGAGCGGCTTGGGGTACCAAGCCGCCGCCACAGTACTTTGTAGCATTGTCGCACTGTTGCTCGGCTGCTGAGTAGCCTAGAGCGGCTGCATAGGCTACTTAATTTGCTCGTCAGGTGGGCGGCTTCGGGTCAGAAGTCTCTTTCACCGTTGTATTTGAGCTGTGTCGCACCAATCGTGTGCTCTCACCTAAGCCTTGCGTTGCATAGCTTACTTTATTTGCTTGCCAGTGGGTGAGCCGTGCCACACACTAGTATGCTGTTGTATACACTGTATGCTGCTGTATTGCTCGCCGGTGGATAAATTAGTTTCCTAAATCGCCTTCACCGTGTTATTTTAGCCGTGTCACACTGTTGCTCGTGTGTAGGCTGCTGTAGTGTGTCGCCAGTTGGCAGCTTAGTTTCACACCGCTGTGTTATTATAGCCGTGTTGCACGGTAGCTCACGCCTTAGCCTGACTGCATAGGCTACTTAATTTGCTAGCCAGTGAACGTCGTTGCCGTCACTGTGTTATTAAGGCGCATTATTGCTTGGGTGCTCTCGCCTAAGGCTCAATTGCCTATAGCCTTCGTTGATTTGCTCTCCAGTGGGCGGCTGGGGTTACCAAGAGCCGCTGACACTGCCAGGGGACTGCAGATGGAGAATAGCATTTTGGCTAATTCTAGCATTTTTTAACCCATGTATGATCATGTGGTTTATTGATTTGCACTGTCCCCTTCTTAAGTAAACTGAATTCAATTGAACTGTGTTATTTAGGGGGTCGTGGGGGCGCTCTCGTAAAGCTCGATTGCCTAGCCTACTGTAACTTGCTAGCGCCAGTGGGCGGCATAGTTACACCTCCACTGTATTATTCTAGCGGTGTCGCACCGTGGTTCGGGTGCTCTCGCTTGAAGCCCGGTTGCATACCTTATTCGGATTACACATTTTAATTGGCTCGACAGGTCGCGTTGTTGCTTGGGTGCTCTCGCCCAGAGCTCGATTGCGTAGCCTACTGTAACTTGCTCGCCAGTGGGCGGCATGGTTACACTGCCAATGTACTATTCTAGCGGTGTCGCACCGTGGCTCGGTTTCTCTCGCCTGAGGCCCGGTTGCATGCCTTAGTCGGATGCATATTTAGCTGGCTCGACTTTTGGCTAAATTCTAGCATGTTTACTGTAACTTGCTAGTTTTACACCGCCACTGTATTATTCTAGCGGTATCGCCCTTCTTATATGTCCATGGGTGTCGCACGAGCTCGGTTGCCTCGCCTAAGCCCGGTTGCATACTTGGTTGCTCGCCAGGAGCTTTGTTTCAAGAGTCGCCTTCACTGGTTTTAGCTGCACACGGTGTCGTGTTGTGCAGCTATGTAATTTGCTCGCCATGGCGCTATAGTTTGCACCGCGCTGTATATTCGGCGTGTCGCGCCGTGTTCGTTGCTCACGCTGAAGCCCGTTGCATACCTAGTCAGTGCATATTCGTTGGCTCAACAGTGGCCAGCTTACGCCTTCATGACCTCCATACAGGGGTGGAATGGCCATGAAAGGTGCAGGTCTCAGGTTACACCTGATGGAAGCGGTGTCAGATATAGCCCGCAGAACTGTAGTTTCATTCTCAGGCCTAGGTGTAGCGCCGTGGTCGTTCTACAGCCTCAACCGCTCTGGTTGATACCTTAGTCAGATGCACTTCGGCTAAAGTCAGTTACTGCTTCTGACTCCTACAGATGGGGTTATGGCATGAAAGTCTCTGGTTTCATCTGCACCCACGAATGCCTTCTTTCGGCAGGCCCTCAATCCTCCGTTTCTGGGTGCCTCCCTCTGAGCCTTATTCCGCTGAGCTCCGTAGATGCTGGCCAGATTTAAGGGCTCTCTCCCATCACACTAGTGACAGCAGAGCTCTGGCAGCCATGCACAATGCTGATAGTTAGGGCTCGGACTGGTTAGCTCCGATTGAGCCTGCTATAGCATCCCTGGTTGTCTCCCCAGATGAGGCTCTGAGAGCCGATGTACGCTGCCCTCGGCCCCAGTGCCGGATTTCAGGCGACCTCCTTCCTAGGAGTTACGACATTGCTGCCTGTGTGGGCCATCTGGGAATTTGCTTTCTCACACAGTCCTGGCTCGGTCGCAAACCATACAGTGCTGGTCACTCAGCATGGACCCTCAGTGATGCTTCACTGCAGACCTTGCATTATGACTTAGGGAGCTAATAATAATAATAATTTGAATTTATATAGCGCCTTTCAAGGTACCCAAGGTCGCTTCACAAGAAAAGGGCTAGGCAGGTTGATGTCAGCTGTGACGTGGCGCGCCGCCAGGGTTGGCTGGCGCAGTCGTCCCAGTCGGAGGTGTGTCGATAGACCCTCCGTTCTCCTCCAGTGATCCCAGGCCAGACGTTCGGCCAGCTGCTCTTCAGGCCCGGTGCGAAGTGTTCAGGTTGACCAGGCTAGACAGTAGTTGCACGCTGCGATGTGCACCTCTGCCTGATTCCAGGCCGGGAACCTCTGTGGTACCCCGTGCCAATAGCTTCAACCATGTTCAGGTGGACAATCAAGGGGCCTGTGCTTCTCAGCACATTCTGTACAGCGCCGTACACTGCGCTACAGCTGCATTTCAGGCGCCAGGAGGTCGGCCTCCGCCCTCCCCCAGAGTCCTTGGGGGTGCTACTCGATGCTCGGTAGGTTCTACTCAACCGAAGTTCAGGTACCAGGAGGTGGGGCGGGGTCGCCCCGTTCTGGACTAAGACGGCGGAATCAGTGCCTCACGATTCTTCCTTTCCTCATGCTGCGTGTTGCAGGGGTCCTCCAGTCTATCGCTCAGGCGGACTGGGTTGTGTCATAGCCCTGAAAGATGCTACTTTCAAGTCCCTACTGCCCAATGTCACAGGTGGTCCCCCCCTTTGCATTTCTGGGCAAGGTGTACCAGTCAGGGTTCTTCCGTTTGGGCCGTCCCTGGCTCTGCGTATATTAAACAGTGTGTGGCAGCATCCCTGCCACCATTACAGCTCAGCTGGTGCTCGAGTCGGCGGCCATGCGAGTCTGCCTTTCTCCGTAGCGCGTAGCTACCGTTCAGCAGCTACTACAGCACTTCATGCAAGGGAGGCTGCTGGAGTACAGCCTCTTCCTTCGATTGATTTATGCTGACCTCAGCATTATCTAATTATCGTTATCTAAGCTGTCCAAGTTCCAGGTGTCCGGAACACAGCGATAGAAAAGGGCCACCCCTGGGGAGTGGAGACTCCATCCGGAGGTGGTGGGCATGATTGGGACAAGTATGGCAGGGCGGTGGCATATCTCTTTGCTTCCGAAGAGATGACCCACTGTCCCCCTGGGTTCTCCTAGATGGAGAGGACCAGTCCCCTAAGGCAGGATGCTCTGGCTAACGCTTGGCCAGTCAGCCTGCTTTATGCATTTCCTACAATTCTTTTGTTACTGACAACACTGGATGGGGTCCAGCATTGCAGTTACAGCCTACGTTTGGTGGCTCCACATTGGCCAGGAAGGCCATGGATCCCAGCGTTACTAAACTCCTCAAGGAGAGCCTTGGTGCCTTCCAGGGAGACAGGACCTTCTGTCTCAGGTAGGCGGACACATGTGGCACCCGAACTCGGGCGCCTGCAGCTGTGCGTGGGGCTCCTGGTTGCCAGGACCCACTGTTGACGTATTGCGACCAGTCAGAGGTCCATACCTTTTTGACTTCAGGGGCACTCTCCACTACATGGCGCTATGCAAACAGGTGGAAGCTGTTTTCACAGCGGTGCATGGCACATGGCGAAGTCCCATGGACTTGCTCAGTGATAGTGATACCACACTTTCTGCAGTCTGTGTTGGGCAGCAGGAGAGCTGCTTCCACCCTGTGCGTCTATGTGGCTGCGATATCGGCCGCACATGCAGGGGTGGATAACCAGACGGTAGGGTCCCACTACCTAGTCAGGCAGTTTCTGAAGGGAGGCCAGAGGCTTCATTCAGCCACCATGACCCCTGAGGGCACCATCATGGGACTTGCAAGTAGTCCTGAGGGCCTTAGGTCTACCCCCATTTGGGCCGCTGAGTCAGGCAGACCTGACGCGGCTGTCTATGAAGACGGCATTCCTCCTTGCCATTGCGACTGCAATCGGTCGGTGAACTCCATGCCTTGTCAGTAAGCCAGGCGTGCTTGCGCTGGCATGTAGAAGGGTCAGGAGTGGTGCTCTCGCCAAATCCATCCTTCCTATCCAAACGATTGTTTCCCCACCATGTAAACCAATCGATCGAGTTGGCTGCTTTCAATCCCCTGGGCTCACCAGGGGGTGCAGAAAGAATGTCAGACCCACTGTGCCCGGTGCGGGCGCTTAGGGCATAGGTTGTGGCAACAACCAGCTTGTGTAAGACAAATACCTCTTTGTCTGCTATGGGAGCCGCAGGAAGGGGGCTGCCCTGTCCAAACAGAGACACTCCCACTGACTTGTGGATGTGGTCTTGAATGCATATAGAGCACAGGGGCTCCCCATGCCTTGGCCGTTGAGTGCCACTCTACCAGGAGTATGGTTACATCATGGGCTGCCTTGAAGCGGTTTTCACGGCAGGACATTTGCGCCACGGCTACATGGTCTTCATCATGTACGTTGCGCGGCTCTACAGAGTAAATGTTGCTGCACCTCATCCGGTGGGATGACAGCTGTCTTGTTGATGGCTGCAAGCCCTTAATTGATGAGTACTCTTCGTGACCTTTTTGGTATAAGTCATCCAGTGCTGTAAGCACCGCCTCTGGCGGTCAGTAGGAAAGAAATAGAACAATAGTTACGTATGTAACTACGGTTCTATGAGTTCCGGATGACGCCAGAGTTCTCTGTCACTCAGACTTCTCAGACACCGCGAGAAGATCCAGTTGGAACAGAACCTCTGGTGACTTCCGGAATATATAGACATTCCCGGAGTCACCCGGGTGTCACAGGTGACTTTGTTGGTATAAAGATCTTGACCTGCGCATGCGCGCGATGGAACATCCAGTGCTGTAAGCACCCTCTGGCGGTCATCCGGAACTCATAGAACCGTAGTTACATACGTAACTATCGTTTATTGCTGTAAAAAGACCACACATGTTTTTTGCGTACTCTCTACATTCATCGCAACCATTTAACAATAAATAACATATGCATTTGGTACCTGGAAAGATTGTTTTCTAATCCGTCTTATCTATTTGTTTTTGCTTGGTCAAACCAGCGGCTCCTAAATTAAAATGCTCCCTTACTGCGAGGGGATTCAGCTTACAGTAAATGCAGAGATGGTTCGGGGAGAGCCAACAGGCACACTGAGGAAACAGCCCTGGCCTTGGCAGCTACGTAACTATTGCCTCGTTTCCACCGAGTAGAGCGGGTCGGGTCGGAGCGGCTCAGAGCGGGACAGCTCGCTTTTAAGAATCTCGGTGTTTCCACCGCCGACCCTACCCTTAATGGTAGGGCGGGGTTTATGACCCTACCCTTACTGGTAGGGCGGGGTTTAGGCTGGAATGCAATAGCCGTCGCCAGCATATGGGTCAAACTATCGAGCTGTGGAACAACTGTGGTCAAGCCAGCGGTCTGTCGTTTTTGCTTGGTCAAACCAGCCGCTTCTTTATTTATTCGGCCCGTGTTGTGAGCGTATTACGCGGTAAATGCACAGAGACGGCTCGGTGCAAGCCGACAGAGACTGTGAGCGAACAGCACTGGTTGCGGCAGCTACATGACATCGTAGCAGTGCGACACAGTGTAGCCAACTGATTTAATTTAATGACGAGGAAAAGCACCATACACAAACAGTGCTGCGCTCACGTTTTTCGCCAAAACACAAAACTCTCTTCACTCTTGCCGAGGTGACTACACACGGCGGAAATTATTCTTTCGAACCAATCAACGGACGCAGTGTATAGCTCCACCTTTTCGGCACCCTTTCAGGCGGCTGGTACCACAACGAAGGAGTACCGAAAATAGAAGCGGCTTAGAGCGGTTAGGCTCGCTTATATCCGCACCCTACCCAACTTTTGGCAAATGGAAAGCCAAAATTACTGGACCACTCCGACCCGACCTGCTCTACTCGGTGGAAACGAGGCATATGGTGCCATCGTAGCAGCGGAACACAGTGTAGCCCGCTGAAGAATTAAATCAAGAGGAAAAACGCAACACAATAAACAGAGCTGCGCGCTGTAATTTTTTCGCTAAACACTACACTCTTCACTTTTGCTGAGGTGACACACACGGAGGTTTAACACGGAAATGGTTTTAGACCAATCGACGGACTGCACGGTGTATCTCCGCCCATTTGGCACCCTTTCGGGCCGCTTTCAGTACCCAAACGGAAGGGTACTCAGGGTTCGACATAACGTATAGCCCGATGGCCCGGGGCCAGTAAAATCATATGCAGGGCAAGTTGATTGGCCAGTCACTGTCCCGCCCGGGCCAGTGACTGGCCAATCACAGTTCAGTATCTTTTTGTAGACTATATCATGGTTCATTGAAATGCGCGTTGAGAGTCGGAATGAAAGTAGTGTTTATTTAAGACTCAATGTAATAAACCTAATATAAAATATATTTTTTAATGAAAGGCCAGTGGACAACCGATACGTGGGCGTTTTGACAGGCGGAGCATTGAGCAACAAGCGGGTGCACTCTCGCTCCGTTGGCAGAGCTGCCTACCGTCCGCCTGCGAGTCGACAAATCAATCGACTTGCTTTGCCCCCTTTCTTTCTTCCCATAGCAGAGGTTGAGGTGCAGAAAATGATAACTGCGCTTTTCCTTTATCTGCCGCCGTAATGTTACAGTATTTGCATCCAAGCCCCGATGGTAATACAAATGAGAGGTGTTATTTAAACGCTGTGAATGCGTCTCCGGTGATTGTGTCGGTTGTAGACAGAAACGAACGGAGGGACTCCGCTCACTGTACAGTTCCTATAGTCGCGCAGTTTGGCACTGTGTTTTCAGGCTCGAGACATTCAATCAGATCGCTGAAGTCTTTCCCATTGAAATCGCTAACGGGAAGAATATCCCCGGTTATTATTTTAGCCACAAACCACAGTTCATCTGCGCGGCGGCTCACTCGCTGGCGAGATCACACGGTGAAACGCTGCTGTGATCGGACGAAGGCATTGTGTTTCTAAGGTGATTTAACGTCGTAGTGACGAGCGTTTAACTTATGCTGCATATTTTGCACCGCATTGTTTTTTATCAATAGTTTGAAAAAATGGTCCCACACACCGGACTCTTATGTGAAGCTGACACTTCATGGAGAAGTGACACTCCTGCAGCGCGCTCGCATACACGGTGAAATCTCCCATTAAAACAAACTGCATAACCCACTGATTTTCGGATTTCTATTCTATTTTTAAAGTCAACTTGAGCGCAAGTGGTAAACCGGTCATTCGGTCGAAACATTCACATCCCTAATGCATATAGAGTAATAAAAACAGCCTACCACACCACAAAGAATGATCAGACCTTCATCTCTTATTTTTTTTTAATGTTTGGACATGACTTCTGCAGGTGAACTATTCATTAAACTTCCCAAATTCAAGAATAAAAACAACCATCAAACTACTGGACTTTAAAATACTGGCCCACTCTTTCAACATACTTTCAGTTGTAGGCTTCTAATTCAATATGTTTTCCTGGTTTTATATTATGTGTATGAGCAATATCAACATTTCATGTAATTAACTAAAAGAAAAATAACCAAATCTAAAGGGAATATCTACACTGTTACAGATATTCCCTTTAGATCTGGTTATTTATTTTTATTTTTCTAATACAGGTATTATAATTATTGACACTAAATTATGAATTTAAAAAAAAGTGTGTGCAGGGCCAGTGAAAATATACAAGGGGCCAGTAAAACTCGGATCCACTGGCCCGGCGGGCCAGTAGGAAAAAAAAGTTATGTTGAACCCTGGTACTGAAAATAGAGTGGCTCAGCTTGCTTATTTTGGGACACACCCACACTTTTGACCATGGAAACGCAAATAAAAGCGGGCTGAGCCGAACCAAGCTCCACTGCTCGGTGGAAACGAGGCTTTACGCACCAGGCAGGGTTTTTCTCAGTCAAAATGTTTTTAAATTAATTTATCTTCAGTTGAAACCAATTCAAAAATTATAAAGCATCGGTGTTGTTTTTCCACACACACACTGTACTTACATGATGCTCTTTTGCAATATTATATCAGGTAGGCTACATATTTTTTCCATTACCATTAATGCAGTGTGTGCTTCAGAAAGAGAGGACAGTGTAGACCCTATATCATAATTTAACAGTGACAGCCAGTGCTAAGGATCTATCAGAGTATAATGGGGAAGCTAGAATAACTGATGGCAGGAGTTTTCTACAAATAGTCTTCCTTCTCCCTCCTTGCTCTTTATCGCACACTCTGTCCTAATAGACCAATAATAACACTTTCTTTCATCCTCTGCACCTATTTAACTGAATCTGTATTGTCACACATTCTTTCTCCCACACAGCTCTCTAATCAATGTTCTTTTGTTTATCACACCCTTAATATTTTCCTAGAAAGGTGTCATTGCTAATGCTCAAGAATGTGCTGAGTTAAATGTGTTTTGTGTGTGTTCAGTGTTGATAAGCGTGCCCAACCCTGTCCTAACTAGATTGCACGTGTAGTCAGGGGCGGCCTTAACGATCTGGGGGCCCGTTTCAAGACCTTGGTTGCGTTCCGAATCGCATACTTTCTACTATATAGTATGTAGAAAAAAGATTTAGGATGTCACGATTCTTGTGGGCAGATTTAGGATGGTTAGAAGTACCCGGATGTTCTACTTCATCCAGCCAAGATTGTTAGTGTTGAAAACTGCATCCTATTTGGGCGATTCTGACCCACAATCCAATGCGCACGTGAAGTGACGTCACATCGACGAAGTCTCCATATGAAAACAAACGGGGATGCGACGGATATAAAAGCAACAGGAAAGATCAAGGCGCAATGTTATGATGAAATAAGAGAGTAAAAGTATGTCCCAATAGTATGCCTACAGCATCCTAACTAGATTCTTTTTATCGTCAGATGTAGTATGTAGAAAAAAGAAAGAGTATGCTATTGGGAACGCAACCCTTGTGTCGGGCTCCCCACTTTTTTTTTCCTATATTTTTTTAATAAATAATGCCTGTGAATGCTTGTGCATACTCCCCGCGATAAGATTGTGAAATCCACTTGGTTCATAGAGGGATTATGAGATAATGGGCCCCCCACTCCTCCCTATCCAGTCAGGACTTTTCCGCATAGATACATACAATTATGGAAAAACATATTAAAGCTCCCATATTATGCACTTTGCTGTCAATTTTATATGGTCTACGTTTTTTAGATGTTTGCTGAAAAACCCTTCAGATCATTTATTGTAGCAAGCCTCTATACCAGGGGTCTCCAACAGGTCGATCGCGAGCTACCGGTAGCTCGCGGGCGGGTTTTCAGTAGCTCGCCTGATAGGTTGACCAACTTGATTAAAAAAAAAAAAAAAAAAATTTTTTTTTTTTTTTTTTTTACAAGTTAAAAATCTGATGAAGGTAAATGCACCTCTTCCCATGGTCAAAACTTTGCGATTTGCGGTAAATAAATGTTCACATGTGTCTCAAAGCGTTTCTCTATCAGCTGGTGTGTGTGCTGCTCTGCGGCTCTGCATGCGGCCATGCATGACTGCGGCATGCACTGTCTTTGACCTTTGCATAAATGTATTTAATCATTTTAAGGGGAAAATACATTTTATTTATTATTTCAACTATTGAGTTATTTGTAAAACAGCCTGCTAGTGTAGCCATACAAGATTTATTTTCTGAATTTTCAATGCTGCTTTATTTTTACGTTTTAAATTGGGAAATACATGTTCCAAAACGACCAATAACCTCTGTATTTAAAAAGAAATCAAGCAAGTAGGCTAATAATAACCATTAATGAATTATAGGTTATCACAGTAGGCCTAATTGTCCACAATAATCTCACAACAGCCCCCTATCCAAAAAGGAACTTTAAAAATGTACAACTGTAAGGTCAGTTGTCTGTTTTATTCAAATAAGCAGTTGTTTATTTCTGTAGTGCGTATTGGCATCTTTGAGCAAAATACCCCCAAAAATTTTCGGCGCGCCGCGTTGCGCCACACCTGGGTGGTGACCGCCTTGACTAAGACATTTCCTGGGGAAGGAAACACTGTTGCGTCACAATAAGAAGTGTAATATAGACATTGATGTCAATTTTCAGTAATATGTGGCCCACAAAAAGTGTAAAGTAATGTGTTCTTGGACCTTTGATGGGAAATTATTTATGATAAGCATTGGGTATTGCAATTTCACACGTGTACAAACAGAAGCTTAATTCATTTGATGTGTGCTATGTAAATAAATATAAGCGATTTGATACAAGTAGCTCTTGGCCACTTACATTTTTTCAAAGTAGCTCTCAGTTGAAAAAGGTTGGAGACCCCTGCTCTATACCCTGATTTTCCTCTGGTCTCAGGATGACTTATATTGGTGTCTGCAGCCTGCGATCTGGCTGGCCCCTCCCACCTCTATGCCGGGCCCTCCCACCGTCTCTGCCGTGCTTACGTGATACTAGAGAGACACTGCGAACACAGTGTTTACCCGGAGCTAAGCCATACTTTGAACAGTTTGACATGAACTGACATGATTAAAACCAGTGAAAACAGTAGCTTCAAAGTTTGATTTCTACAGAAATAGCTTCCTATATGTTGTCATGTTAAAACCGAGGCATTATTAGACTGCAATGGGAAAGCTAAGTTAGTGTAATAGGGGCAAAAGCGGGATGCTACCGCGTAGCTACACGGGCGCTAACGCCTAAAAATAACACTCAGACAATTTAAAACCAATGATAACATTAGCTTCAAAGTTCGATTTCTACAGGAATAGCTTCCCACCCTTTGTGATGTTAAAAATTAGGCATTATTAGACTGCAATGGGAAAGCTAAATTAGTGTAATGGGAGCAAAAGCTGGATGCTACTCCCGAAGCTACATGGGCGCTAACTAGGGGTGTAACGGTACACTAAAGTCACGGTTCGGTACGTACCTCGGTTTTGAAGTCACGGTACGGTACGGTACGGTTCGGTTCATAGTTAAGGGAGAATGAACAGCTTTAGCTGTCAGTAACTAGCTAACATACACATAAAATGCATAACAAATCTAAAAGGAATACTGTTGCAATTCTCCAATAAATAAAATACTTATTAAATACTAGTGAATGTGCAGCATAAACTAAAATTGCAGTGAAAATAAAGCCAGTGTTAATGCTCAGCAGGCTCTATAAGCTGGTATGTAAAAAAAGGGTATGTCATCTTTAAGGGTATTTTTTACTTTAAAAAAATAAAATATTAGCTCTCTGAAGCTCTGAAATGCTCTTATAAATATAACAATTATCAAATAAAAGTGCAACTGCAGCATTGATTAAATGACAGCTCATGTATTTCCAGTATAAAAAAGAAAATACTGTCTGTGTTTGCACAGCTCGATTTTTCTTCACAGTAACGGTGATAGTAAGACCTGGATGGTGCCTTTTCAAATGCGTATGCATGTTCAACGTGTTGGCTCCCTTTATATGTCCATGGTTGGCTCCTACATAGGCGATCGCGGTGAAACAATTACCTGTGTGCCGACATTTTTCCACACGTGTATCACTGTTTTCATAATTCTACTGAAATCCGAAGTTATCCCTCAAACGGGATTTGAATGACAGGGGGACGCCTGCAAGCTCCGGTTTCCTGTTGACTTTCGCCATGCAGTTCGCTCTCTGTTCGATAGCACTGTATAACATTTTTATTTGCACTACTCATAGACTGTAAAAGAAAAGAGGGGTAGCCTACTACAACTGCTAATAGGGATGCAAACGGAACACTAGAGCGGAGAGGTGTGTATCCTGCTCTGACCGCAGCTGGGAGGGGCTGCTGCGTGAGGACCTGTCCGTCTGTCAGTGCGCTGTTACGGGGCAGGAGCCTCGGGAGGCAGCCGCTGCTCGTTTAGAAGTAAAGAGCGATACATGCTTTAGCAACAGAGTCACCAATAACACCAGAAAAAGTAGCTAGATTTGTCGCTAGTCGCTTTTTGGAAAAAAAGTCGCCAGAGGGGTCTGAAAAGTTGCTAAGTTAGCAACACTGCACCCTCATGCTGTGCTCACCATGGAGATAACAGACTCTAAATCGCTGGCTGCTACTGCGCACGTGCGAGCCGAGCCGCAGGCTAAATGGTCCGGGGGGAACTCCGACTACAAGTTTTAAGTTCCACACCGCAAAACAAGCCTATACATTCGCTATAATATTAACGCTATGTAGACTACGCCACAAACGGACCCGGTCCACCTCTGTAACACCAAATATGTGCCTGTACCGTCACGGTACGGTACAAATACGTGTATCGTTACACCCCTAGCGCTAACGGCTAAAAATAACACTCAGACATTTAAAACCAGTGAAAACAGTAGCTTCAAAGTTTGATTTCTACAGGAATATCTTCCCATCCTTTGTCATGTTAAAAACGAGGCATTATTAGACTGCAATGGGAAAGCTAAGTTAGTGTACTAGGAGCAAAAGCTGGATGCTACTCCCAAAGCTACATGCTACACTAGGTAAATAACAGGCAAACAACCATTGAGGAGATTCCTTTTAGTTTCACCGATGGAATTACTACACAAGTAGCTTCCTAAGCTTTGTCTCGTTAGAAAGGGGGAGAGTGAGAAAAAGAGAGTTTTCTTTTTTTTGATACTTTGGCAGTCTCTAGGCACACCGTGGACCCATGTTTATGTTCAAAAACATCGAAAAAGTGCATTTTGCATAATATGGGAGCTTTAAGGAAGTCAGTGTTTCCCAAGGGATTTTGGGATACTGTGGGAGGGACCCTGGTCCTTGTTGGGGGGTCCGGGGGCAAGGCCCCCCTGGAAGAAAATGTGTTCCTTTTTAAAGTAAAATGCATCAATCTGGTAGCCTGGCATTCCCAGACCTGCCACTAGACGCTGGCAAATTAAATTTGCTGCGCCTGTTGGTCTGGACACTCTCCATTGAAGCTTTTTCAGAAAGTCCAGAAATCCTGACTCACGTTTCAATTGGTTCTATCTAATATGGGCGCGCCAGAGCCCTTTGTATGGTGCTCTGGGGCGGACTTAACCGTATGACGACAGTGACGTGCATGCGACGTCGAAGCCGTGATAGTAAACATCAAAGATGGCTGCGGATATGTTTGAGTTTGAGACTGCTTTGGCCTCGACCCTTTACGATTTGGAAGACGGCACTCAAATCTTTCATTAGCAGGTAAGAGGAATGTTCTGTTTTGCCGACCGACCAAGTCAAACGTTTAATGTAACAGTTTAACAGCTGTTCGCTAAACGGACGGGGCTAAATACGTCACCTTGTGCATCGCTCTGATTGGTTGTAGTGCTATCCAACTGCGTGCAGTGGCATTGCACGAGTAGGAGCCGCCCCTTGAGTTGGAAATGACTATTGATCGTGGCCAGACCCTCTATCGTTCAAGATAGCAGGGTCTGGATTTCCAGGCTATCAATCTGGTGCACTTTGAGACGAAAATTAAGAGGCTAAATCAAATCCTGAGCTGCAGAAGGAACACTATTTTTCCGATTTTACTTTAGCAGGCAGCACTCTTTACTCTTCAACTGCAAAAACAGTTCAGTAGATTGGTCTGCAGACCCATCTTATATGATGGAGGGGCCCATTTCAACAGATAAAAGGTGGATAGCTACTTTTTATGAACAGTATAGAATTTACACATAGAAAGCTTATTCCTGCCTTGGGCCCCCCATGAAGCCCCTTAGACAGAGCTACTAATGCTGTTGTTTTGCACTTGCTTTTGTATTTCTCCCCTAGTTGGTGCTTTCTTTCTTGTTACATTTTAATGAGTATTATATTTAGGCTATTCCTTGTTGGACCCTCTTATTGACATGAGTGACAGAGCTCTTTGACAATGCGACATGAAAAGTTACTATCGGTATCTCTGGCTTAGGGCCCCTTGGGCCCAGTAGCATGCACAAGCATTATTTATTTAAAAAAATAAATTGAAACGGGTGAAACATAGTTAAGGCCGCCACTGTGTGTAGTGTGCAGTACACACAAACAAATACACTAAATCTTTGACTCATCTTTCCTTGCACTTTGAGCTCTGTGTAATATAACTTTCTATTTTTGGCACAAGTGTTAGTTAACTTCCGTAATTAAATCGACGAGTCACCTGTTTTTGACAGGTCTGTCCAGTCTTACCAGCATGTGTATGTGTTCGGGGGATGCATAGTAAAGGAAACATAGTAAATGCTATGTTTGTGAGTAAATGATTATGTTTGTGAGTTGAGGGGATACTCATTGAAGCATTACATTCAGTAATAAATGACTGGAATGTGAAATGCTACAGGTGGATTCACTCACTACCTGGTCAAAATTATTTGTGTTTTATTACACGCAAAGTGACTTGGATTTTCTTCACTGGCACCAACCAACAGTAGTTGTTGCCCTGACAGCAGAATGTGTAGCTAAACCATGCAACCATTTCAACAATAGGTAGATAAAACCGGCTTATAAACACTTGATGTGATGGAAAAATACAATAACAATACAATGTTCTTCTACTATTTTTTCTGCATGTTGAACTCTGCCCTGTATGCCCTCTGCATGTACAGTATGTGCGTGAAGGCTGGGTCATGACCTTCCTGTAAACTTAATTTTTTAGGTTTGCACACATGTATTTCTGTTCTGCACATTAACGTTTCTCATTTGCCTTCTGAGTGTTGTGTGTATGTATGTAATATTGCAACTGTTTAACATTCCACTTTTGTGACAGCTGTATGTTCCAGGGTGTCAGCAGCAGCTGGCCCTCTCTACGCATGTGCGTGTGTGTGTGTGTGGTGTGTGTGCTGCGTGCGTGTGTGCGTGCGTGCGTGCGTGTGTGTGTGTGTATGTGTCAACTACAGTGCACTGGAGTGGCGGCGCTGTGTTTTAAACGGCTGTTCTGCATAATAGATTCAGAGTGCGGCCACAAGTCTGTTAAAAGAAACATGAGCTTCCTTTGCACTGGTTTATATAGCCCAAGTGCTTAGAAGAAGAGAGGGAAAAAGAGTTTATTAGCCTGTGTGGGAAAAAAGTAAGGTTGAGATTAGGGCAATGGCAAACGAGTGACAAGCTAAGAAAATGAGACCAACACAGACGCTTTTCAGATGAATGGCTTTCAATACAACACGTACCCTGCGTTCCGAATCCCATACTCTTTTTTTTTTTCTATTCTACATACTACATTTGACGATAAAAATAATCTAGTTAGGATGCAGTAGGCATACACTTTGGACATACTTTTACTTATTTATTTCATCATAACATGGCTCCTTGATCTTGCCTCTTGCTTTTATATCCGTCGCATCACCGTTTGTTTTCATATGGAGGCTTCGTCGACGTAACGTCACTTCAGGTTCACACTGAATTATGGGTCAGAATCGCCCAAATTGGATGCTGTTTTCAACACTGAAAATCTTGGCCGGATGTAGTAGACATCCGGGTCTTTCTTACTATCCTCAATCTGGCCACAAGAATCGGGACATACATACATAGTGGAAGTATGCGATTCGGAATGCAGGGAAGGTGTCGGGTAGAGATGTTACTTTTGGTGCAGATCTTTACCTCTGATAAAGAGCACAGCTGTGGGTTAAAAAAAAAAGCCCAGGGGCCTCATTTATCAACAGTGCGTAGAAAAGGTTCTAAATTCACTCTTACGAATGAAATTTAGTATGTGCTTAAGTACAAAAAAATCGGTATTTATCAAACGTGCGCTGGCCTATCGTACGCACACCAGTAAGTCATCAATCTTGATAAATCCCACATGTTCTTAAGTACCATGCTCGTTCACGCTCAGACCATTTGCATTCAGAAACGCCTCCAATTAACCATATATGGTCACAACACATCCCTTTATCAACCATGTGAATGTGTTTATCCCTCTCCGCTACAATGGCAAAGAGGGCAACGAAAAGAAATTTCTCCAACACATAAATGGAAACCCTTGTAAACGAGGTTGAATCAAAGCAAAACATATTTTGTTGGCTCACTTAGTGCAGGCATTAAAACAAAAGAAAGCTTGCTGCATGGCAAAATGTGATATTTTCGAGCAAGTTGTAAGGCAACGGCATTGTTTGGGGTCCGCGATCTGACAACTTTACGTGCCGTCATTCATACACTCTTTCAATAAATAAGAGATGAAGATAAGTTCCTAACAACATTAGAGTTACTAAGTGAAATGAGTGATTGGCGAGTCACCGCGGCTCGTCCAGCTCACAGCTGAGTGCTGTCAGATGAGACGCACAGAGAGCATCGGAGGGATCCTCCGCTTCAAAACATGTGATACTTTTAATGAATAATCAATTAGAGCTTACCTAAAAATAAGTGAGCCATATAACTATTTATTGCATTTAGGATGTTAGCTCATTTGGACGCTGTTTTGACCGTCTGTTTTCATTATGTATTGGCGATATTATATCTACTTTCAGTTTCATTACTGAGTCGTGATCAGTGTTCTTAAATAAACTTAGATTATAAAACAAGAGGTCTAAAACACAGATGATGATTAAACAAACAAATGTATGACTTTATATTACCCTAGAAATGCACGGGTGGATTTGACGCGTGGCGATTATAGATATAAAGAGAACGCTGGCGGTTCTAGTGTTAATGCAGACGTTGAAACTCTTAAATGCTTTGCTTTGTGCTTGTAATATTGCTATTCTACCACTAGATTCTGTTCGTAAGCATGGTCAGAGTTGTGCTTACATTTACACACATTCATAAGTCTAAGTTCATTTTGGTAAATTCCATACTTTGCGTGGCAATGTTCTTACGCCCTACTTACGCACAGATTTGTGCGTAAGTACGGTTGATAAATGAGGCCCCAGGAGATCTGCAGTGACAATTTTCACAGTTTACATTTTCTTCCCTATCCATAGTATTAATTTCCCCTTCCTAGGCTTGTAGTGTCCTCTTATAAATCACTTCAATCATCCCTTTGTCTCTTATCCTAGATCTGTCCTGTCTGTATGCATGTGTTTATTTAATAATGAAAAGGGAAGGTCTCTGTTGTCTTATGTATTTAGTGATAGCCGAGTGGGTTTTGTGTGTGTGTGTGTGTGTGTGTGTGTGTGTGTGTGTGTGTGTGTGTGTGTGTGTGTGTGTGTGTGTGTGTGTGTGTGTGTGTGTGTGTGTGTGTGTGTGTGTGTGTGTGTGTGTGTGTGTGTGTGTGTGTGTGTGTGTGTGTGTGTGTGTGTGTGTGTGTGTGTGTGTGTGTGTGTGTGTGTGTGTGTGTGGTCAAAGTCAAGAATATTATTAATTTCAAGGAAATTATAATATTAAGAAAAATTGTTAATTAATGATCAATTTAATTAGTCCAGCTAATCAAATTACTTATTAATACCTACGGAGCACCACCCTTTGAAAAAGGGAACTTTGAATCAAATCAGAAAAACAGTCTCATAATGTTAAAGGGATGTATCTTGAAAATGTCAAAGTTGGTTACAATGTACATTTAAGATAATGAAGGAGTGAATATTCGAGCATAAACCTTATTTACCAGCCATTAGTGAAATACAAGACACAAATATCACAGACACTGCTTCTTAAAATCAAAATGTAAGGGTTTATTTACTTAGGCAAGTTGATTAAAACGATACACATAAGTCAATAACCATGAACTAATCTAATTTAAGAAAGCAGACATAGCACAAGCAATAATAAGAACAGTTTAGATTATAACCCATGTATTTCTATATATGTGCGGGTGTGTGCACATGTGTTGTGTGTGTGTGTGTGTGTGTGTGTGTGTATGTGTGTGACAGAGGAAAGTCACTTTAGAATTTAGATGAATTTAGATGGCAAACGCGAGAGTTTGACATCACGCGAGAGTTTGAGGTGGCTTTTAATCCACGGGTAGATCAATTGCTAAAAGCAATGTGGTGGACAACTTCTAAAAGTTGAATATTCTACCTTTAATCAGTAGGGGAAGTAGCATGCAAAGCATGTATGTAACCTACTGCTTCAATCAAACACATAAGAATTATAAAGGATGATGCTGGGAGACTTTGGGGTTGTCTTCACGCGATCTTAACTTTAAAATTACAGAAACTCAACACTCATGTATTCATGAAGAATACTTGAGGGGGAAATCACGAGTGTCAGTGTCAGTGTGTGTGTGATGTACGTAGTTAGAAATGAGAAGGAGAGGAAACAAAAGACAGTAGCCGCAACTCCAGCGCGTAGTGAACTGTTTCCTCCAATCACACAGTGACCGCAAATGCGCATTTGGGGTACACTGAGTTGAATTGATAAAGAGGAAAGAACTCACTGGCTTTAAGAGTGACAGCAACAAAAACACATTAATGCATTCCCGGTTAACGGGAGAAAACAATGTGAGCGAAAAACACTTGTGTAAAACACAAGTGAGTCAGAATTACTTTAAATCAGGAAATAGTGAGCTCGTCAGCTCTTACGTTTACTTCAAGTTAATGAACAACATAAAACAACTATCTTAGCCCAGACAATAGCCTCACGTGAATCGCTTGGTCCAGCGATGATTTGTGGAAGGCAGCTGGAGAAGATGAAGAAAAAGGCTGCTCGCTGGGCCTTGTGCGCTGATGGAGCGCGTCTTGTGGAAGACAGGGGTGTGGAAACAGCTCAGCTGATAAGAGCAGCGTGCCTCACCATGCCAAGGGAAGGAAAGCAGGGATCAGCAGCTCTCCTTGGCAATAGCGGGCTGTCTGCGGTCCGATGGGCAATGTAGGCAAGGCGGAGAGGAGGAAGCGGAGAACTCCCTCTGCGTCGGGCCTTGCTCTCTGCTGGCGCTGCGTCTGGTGGCAGCGTAGGAACAGCCCAGATGATAAGTGATAGGCGGCTTCACTTCTCGGCGGGTCCGCTGGCTGGCTCCGGTCCGTGGAACGGACAGTGCAGGCGTCTTGATGAAGGGATCCTGCGTCTTTGCTCACGCTTTGTGCGTGTGGGGTAGTTCTGTTTTGAGGAGAGGTTGAGGTGTGCTTCAGCTCTGGTGAAGCGGTTTCTGTAGGAAACTCTCTCAAATCCGGGAAAACAGAAGAAGATGTTCCAAGCAGTCCATGAACTCGTCCAGCGAGAATAAAGACTGGGACTTGGTTGCTTATATTCCTAGGCCTCAGGTATAAGCATTTCGTACCTTCTATCACGGCTGGAAGCCGATGGCGAATGGCAAAGATCAGAGTATTGCATCATGTATTAAAACAGTTCAAATGCATTCTCATCCAATCAGAAGTTAGTTGTCTTATCAGCAAGCAGTGTTTACATTCAAACCAGCCAATACAATGCTCTTCCTTCCTTAGGAAAAGAAAGCTTTGAAGCTTGTGTCTCAGAGATGAGATAAGGTAAACACAGCAGGGTGCCTGGGCCCTGCCATGTCTGGTTTGAACTTTATGGTTGCTTCCAAGAGAGTTTCATCCTGCCCCAAAGGTCTGGTTGGATTAACCAACCTCCTAGAATGGACTATCCCATCTTAAATGAGTTTATGACCTCCACAGGGGTCTGGGATGGTTGACTCTACAGAGAAACTTATGTAAACATGCGTTAGACTTTGTCTCTTGGAATGCACTATGGCATCAGCATTAACCCATTACAACATTTCAAATGAGACACTCTGTGTAGGCACAACACCAACTTAGCGATTTTTTTCGCTATATTTAGCGACTTCTCAGCCCCCCTGGCAACTTTTTTTTCCAAACAGCGACTAGCGACAAATCTAGTTTTTTTTTTTGGTGTTATTGGTGACTTTTTCGCCAAAGCAAGTATCACTTTTAACGCTTCTCAACGAGCAGCGGGAGCCTCCACGGCCCCTCCCCCTACCCAGAGCACTGACAGACGGGCAGGTCCTCACGCAGCAGTCCCTCCCATCTGCGGTCAGAGCAGGAGATACACACCTCTCCGCTCGTGTTCCGTTAGCATCACTATTAGCAGTTGTAGCAGCAGCTTTCCGCCCCTCTTCTACAGTCTACAAGGAGTGCAATTCAAAATGTCATGCAGTGCTTTTTTAAACTATGAGCATGTATGATTACTGCTAGACTTAACATTATCACGTTGGTTGTTTATGAGATTGTCACGTTCATAACACTAGAACCTCACCTATTCAAATATTACTGTATAAAACCCCTGTCTACAAATATGCAAATTAGGCGATGACGTCATCTGGCGGCTTCTAGCGACTTTTTGGACAGCCAATAGCTACTTTCCTCACTGAAGAGTTGGCAACACTGCACGTGAGTTATATTGTAGTGGAGGAAACTGCTGGCTGTACCGGTACCGCACTGATCTGCTTGTATCACTGGTTTCACTTAAGAGGTGTCGGCCAGAACACCACTTATGGCCAAAGGCGTCAGATTATAAGCATGAGACTAGGAGAGGAGGAGTAGGGTTTTATCCGCTCTTTATTTTCCTTCTTTCACAGGCACAGCCGCATATAGATCACGGGAAAAGAACGAAGGCTTAAACTCCGCTCGTGAGGAGATCGTTAGAACAGCTGTTGCGACCCGCGAATCGCAGCCGTTAATAACATGCAAACTATATTATAACAGCGATCGGGACTGCATGTACATACTCACACACGGGTGCTTCACATTTACACTCAGATAAACACGTTTCCATGTGGAATGATCGCTTACTGCGGCAACGCTCACACATCTGACCAGAAGGAAACTTACTAAACAGGCTCTCTGGCCGACTGACGTCACGGCCCTAACTGACTGCTATCCACACTGAACAAAACACATCTTAACACACTGTAAGAAATAACAACAATGTCACTTATGAACGTTAGGGCCTTTTCTACAATGGTCGCTACTCGCTACTGTCTGCCGTGGAATCAAAACAAACCCTCTAGTTGAGAATGCGCAATTCAGAAGCAGACGGCAAACAGACAGGTCTGTCGGCCAATCAAATCGTTCGGTCCGAATAATATCATTGGTTGAAGTTTTCACAAAATATTATGAGATTGAAATCATTGTTTGTTTTTACTCCTGGTGGGTCTGTCTTGCATTTTAGAGTGTCATTACCTTATTAATACCATTTTAACCTAATCAAAAAAAGTGTAAAAATGCAACAAAGGTAAGGGTAGCTTTAATACATTCAGGAGAGCCTCGACCCAGTCTGCTTCTCAACAATTGTGTCTCTCTGTCAGTATTGCAGCTCATTGTAGTATGTGTGTTTTTTATAACTGATGCCCATTTATCTTCATTAATCTCACATTCTATATCAATCTGCCATTGCCTTCGGATGTGATCCGTAGAATAATTAGAATTTAAACTGAAAGCAACATAAATATAAGAAATAAATCGCTTCTGTATGGGCTGTTTGAGAATTTCTTCCAAATTTTTTAAATTTGGAGCATATAAACTTTTTGGTATGTAATGTCTTACTTGTAAATAGCGAAAGAAATGAGACTGTTGTAAGGAGTATTTACTTTTCAAGCCCTCAAATGACTCAAACGTATTTCCCTCATATAGTTTTGCAAGCTGATCAAGGCCCCTTTTGTGCCATAGCTTAAACACTGAGTCTTGGCATGAGGGGGGGGGGAATCTGGGTTTCTCCAAATGGGAGCTAGAAGTGAGAAATGATTCTTAAATCTGAAGCAGATCTTAATCTTATTCCATGTATTTAATGTGTTAAGAACAATGAAGTTGTTTTGAACCTCCAGTTTTGCTTTTTTATAGTTCACAAAAAGGCAGTCTCTTAGTGCTAGTATACCACAATTTCTAGACTCCATATCAATCCATGTATTTGTAGCATCTGAGTTAGCCCATTCATATAAATATCGCATTTGTGCTGCCCAATAGTACATTCGCATGCTTGGAACCCCAAGACCCCCCCTGGTCCTTGCCTCTCTGTAATTTACTTATTTTCATTCTGACCTTTTTGCCCTGCCAGATGAACTGTGTAAACATCCTATCTAGATCTATAAAAACACTGTTGGGGATTGATGTTGGCAACATCTGCGGGGGATACAGTAACTTAGGCAGTATGTTCATTTTAAGTACACTTATTCTGCCTAACCAGGACACAGGCAAGGCTCCCCACCTGTCTAGGTCCTCTCTAATGAGCCTTATTATTGGTTTGAGATTAAGATTAACCAGTTTTTGAAGTGAGGGGCCAATTTGTATGTCAAGATATGTTATCTGTTTAGTGGGCCAATGGAAAGGAAAGCCTGTGGGCGGGGCAGAACCTGCCAGTGCCCCAATTGGCATTGCTTCAGTTTTCGATAGGTTCACCTTAAAACCTGATACATGTCCAAATTGTTGTAGGCATTCCAGCAGACGAGGGATACCAGTCTCTAGCTCGGATAAATACAGCAAGACGTCATCAGCATTAAGTGAGATTTTATGCTCTCTGCCTTTCACATTAAACCCCTTAATCGAAGAGGTGGTTCCAATAAGCTCTGCTAAAGGCTCAATAGCTAACGCAAATAGAAGGGGGCTCAGTGGGCACCCCTGGCACGTTCCACGCTCTAATGGAAAAGGATCTGGGGCCGGTTTCCCAAAGCCTTCTTAGAGCCTTCTTAACGCTACGTCATTCGTAACCCCTACGTAGAGTTCCTACTTAACATTTCGCCTGTTTCCCGAAACGTTCTTTGCTACGAATCTCTTTCGTACGTCATACGTTGGTAAGGTTGGTCTGGAGCGCCCTCAGAGCCTTCTTAGCTCTACCGTAGACAGGGCTGTACGCTTATTTTTTTAGGTGGTATTTTTGCTGATTCAGAATTATTTCTCCCCATAAAATGAATATCTATATATTTTTTGTATATACATATCATTATTATATTCATAATAAACATTTTTGGTAAATGTCCTTCTGTTAATTAAAACCTAACTTTAAAACATATAGCCTATTAAATAATTAAGTATACATATTGGTACAATTTAGGATAAGTTAAATAGGTTGTTGTGAATGTGTTGGGAGTTGTTCTTCAGTGGCTTATCAGTTATTTCAAACTTTGTTTAAATAGACTACTGGTGACTGCTCTCTGCAGCTGAATGAGTTGCCTTTCAAGCTAGCGCACTGCAGGGCTGAGAAGCGCAAACTTCCTGTTCTTACCGGCTTCAAAAAAGTAAACTGACGTTTGGCTAGTAACATGCTTTTAATGTGAAGGCGCACAGGAAATGTTTGCACACGCGCTAACTTAACTGCGTGCCGTCTCCTTCCGGTTATTACCGTTGGTGAAGTTTATTAGACCAGTGATTTTCAACCTTTTTTGAGCCGCGGCACATTTTTTACATTTACAAAATCCTGGGGCACACTACCAACCAAAATGACACAAAATGACACTAACACAGTACATATAATACATATAGTTAATAGGTGAATTCGGGTAATGTGGGACGATTTTCGCAATTTTGACTTCAGCGACCTATTGCGATATCTATCCAACACATAATCTCAACATATTATACATTTCTGAAATCTGTAAAATGTTTTCTACAACACCAGAAGAAAAAAAATGTAGATATGATACCAAGAAGAGACATGCCACAACTATTAGAGTTCTTTGTGACAAATTAAATATTCGGCCTAAATTTGATAATCTGGGACAGGTGACGTGGTAATCTGGGACAGTTGTATTAGCCTTTAAAAAAAAGACTAAATCACCATATTTTCTGCAGTTTAGCCTCACTATCAACAAGTCCTATACAAGCATTGTGGAAAAATGACAAAAAGAAAGCTGAATAAGTCAAATACATTGTACAATTGATGAATTGATCTACCATATGCAATTATTCAAAACATTGTCTTTCAGTCATGGTCTCTTTTCCTGACATTGTGGGGCCATTGTACTCTGTAGGCCTAATGCATTGAATTTTGCACATTATAGGTCATATATTTTTATATATTTTATGCGATAGGCTATTGTATTGTACTTTGCAATAGTAGTTAAGCACTGTAAATGCATATTTTTCCAATTTGGATCATTTAAATGACTGTCCCAGATTACCCAAAACCTGCTGTCCCAGATTATCAATCATATTTGATAATCTGGGACAGCAACATAATGGTTGAAAAATAAAAATCTAAAACAAATATTCAACATATTATTGCATATTTTGTTTCTTCAACATATCACAAACATAATTGCCAAAAAAAACAAGAATATGCATTATTTTTGAAAGAGTTATATCCTTAACATTAAATTGATCAGAATCCTATGTCATTGACCAATTCTCGAAATTCTCAGGGGAGCTTCTGTTTGATAAGTGCTCTTCCTCTTCCTGTGACATCCCCCCCATGTAGTCATATCATTTCAGTTGCGTGACATTCATGCTAATCCTGTAGTAATTTTTTTTTTTTTTTAAACTTTGTTAGATAAGGAAATAAACACATTTGAGCTTAAGTGTCCCAGATTACCCAATGTCCCAGATTACCCGAATTCACCCTAGTTTCTAAATGTATTTATACTCACTAAGTGTGAAACCTGGGCCTGTTTCGATGAACACAAAATGGATATCCTGGCAGGAATGGTAGAAAGACCGGGATTTTGACCCATTTTCACCACAACCCCTTCTACACCTGAGCCCTGTGATTTTTCCTTCTCTATCTCTGCCATCTCCGCTGACTCCTCTATAAGGAAAATAGTTATCGGCCCAAAATTAACTAGTAGTAGCTAGATGACATAATCAACTAATTTGCATAATGTGCAATTCTGAAAGAGGCTAAGGGGCACTTTACACTGTGAAAACGTGACAGTTTTCCAGTTTTTGGTTTAAAAAAAAAAAACCCGTTCAGACACAATTTATCTGACATCTTCACCCGTACACATGTTTTCAGAGGAAACGGGCCGAAATCGCTGTAGTAGCAGTGTAGCAGCCATGCCAAGCCAATAGTCAGCGGTGACACAGCCTAGATAGCTCTTCCGGTACAATTTGATGCATAAAACCTTACTGTAACCGAAAATTAATGCCACTAACGTTCATAAAGCGGTTGGTGTAAGCTTGGCGTTACAAATATTGTAAAAGACAAGCTTTCTGTCCTCTTATTTCACCGCATTGAACTCATAAAAACACTTGCTGATAGTGAAGGGGCTTCGTGAGCGGATACCTTCCTGTTAGGCGTACTTCAAAATAAAAGTCAACTCACGTGTGTCCAGTGAAATGCTATTAATGTTTAGCCAGTGAAATGCTTTTACTGTGAAGCCGTAGCCTTAATGCTCCTTTTGTTGAAAAGTAGCCTAACTTAACCGCTGCACGCTGATAGTGTTTTTTTTTATGTAGAGAGAGCCGTGTCCCTGGCATATAGAAGTGACACACGTTTATTTAGCTAGAAAAACAGGCAGAGCACAAATCTTTCCCCAGCCAAAGTGGCGGGTGGTCTCAATAACTTACTGCGGTAATCGCTTGGACTAAATTGGCGAGTGTTAGCCTATATTTTAGCCCTGCACGACACTCTCCGCTGATCACAATGATGGTGCCGTGGAGACACCGTTCATGTTGTCTTCTAACTTTATAACTTGCTTGTGGGTATTTTGACAGCAAATGTTATAGACTACGCATGTGTGAGGGTGGAGCCGTGACGTCAGCGTTATCAGGGGAAATGGTTTTGGTATTTACAGGAAACCAAAACCGTTAAGTTTTCCAAAAAATCCTCCCTCGGAGGTGATCTCAAAAACCTGCGGTTTCATGCCTGCGTTTGCTGTTTTCCTGTAAATGATATAGTGCAACCGCGGGAATTTTTCCGCGTTTGCACCGTTTCGCGTGGCCGTGTAAAGTGCCCCTAAATGAATAGAAAATGCTGAGTAGTAGGCCTATACAAATTACCTAGGTCTCTTTACATATTTACAAACTCTTTAAAAACTTTGTTAGTTGCCATAACTTTAGGTTAGATTTTTTTCATAGATATGCAGTCGCCAACTGAATGTGGACCTATAAAACTATTTACGTGTTTTCAAACGTCATCTGGCAGCTCTTGCTCAGAGCGACACGGTGTTGTCTGTCTGCTGGCTGCTGCAGGTAGCAGGGGGCTGTTTTCACACACAACACACACACACACACACACACACACACACACACACACACACACACACCACACACAACACACACACACACACACACACACCGTGTGAGTGAGGGCTGTCAGCGGTGAGGAGGAGGAGACAGCAGCCGTTGCTAGTACTCGGCTCTGGTGAACGCGGTATTAAAAAAAAGTTGCAAGATGTGTCTCTGGTCTGTAACTAGCCTCAGCGCTATGGCAGAAAGTCGGCAAATATAGCGGAAAAAGTCACCAGTTGGCAACATGTTAACGAGGTGACGAAACGGGACACTGAGATGAGAGTAGGTCACGTGATCCGTGCTGTTGATTTCTCTCTCTCTCTCTCTGTCTCTCTAACACAAAGCACTAATAATGGATATACTAATGAAAAAATATGTCGGCGAATTGCCCGGTAGCGCGCATGCCCCTAGTTGAAAAATGTACTCGCATTGTCATTTGGTCTCAGTCTGGAGCCCTGCAGCTTCGCACACCACTCATCACTTGCAAGCAGCTTTGAGTAATCGGACCTCTTGTTTGTCAGAAAAACTTTAAGTTCCTCTCGCAGCTCATACACACGGGCCAGCACTTTGCCGCGCGACAGCCACCGGACCGCCGTGTGGAGCAATAAGACAATAGCCTCGTTCGACTTGGATCCGTCTTGCTCAGACCTGCGCAATATGACGCGCGTCTTGCTGAGCGCACAACAGAAATGCTGCAAAAATGCGTTGCGCTCAGCAAGCCGAGCGTCATAATTGCGCAGGTCTTGGCAAGACGGCGACATCTCAAACGAGGCTGTTATGTTCCGCTCCCATTTCCTCACACAAAGACACCCGACAATGGTAAATTAGGTGATATTAGATAATTTCCCACGGCACACCTGACGATCTCTCACGGCACACTAGTGTGCCGCGGCACACTGGTTGAAAATCACTGTATTAGACGCTAGAATCGCCGCTCCACAGGTCCCGAGCACACATCTTTCACCAGCCAAAGTGGAGGGTGGACTCAATAACTTACTTACCTAAGACTCATTTACCCAAATTTGGAGAGTGTTAATGTAGAGCCCTCTACAGTGTTGTGCAGCGCTCCTCTGTGTTTCAAACAGACAGCATCTGCTCATTAGCACTGGTGCGACTGGACTTGTATTCATCATCGCACGTGATCAATTTCAGTAGCAAATGCGATCAAAACTGTCGCACTGTACAGCCCTGACCGTTGAGATGATTTAGCTCTCACTTGTGTCATTTAACTAATAAATCTGACTGTATTTCATATCAAACGACACAGCGATGACTGTATTTAATAACTAACTGTTAAAAACGATCCAACTGCAGATATAGTGTATATCACGTATATTTAAAGTGGGCTATTTGATATTTTAGCAGAATACCATTCACTCTGATTCACAAAGTGTTCAAACTATATGAACAAGTACTTTTTAGTCATCTAACTGACTTGCATTAACTGAATGGATGCGATGTCCGGATCGTTTTTATCAGTTTGATATTTAATACAGTCATCGCTGTGTCCCTTTTGATATGAAATACAGTCAGATTTATAAGTTTAATGACACAAGTGAAAGTCCCTGCGATCGCTGTGGCATCGCCAGAGATACAGACCGATACATATCCTTCCGTTAAAGCACCATGCGTAACACGGACACAAGTGACATCCCTGTTGCGCATGGAACTGCCACACATTCATGAAGAAAATAATTGCTGGAAACAATCTTAATCTTAATCTCCTCCGCTGTTTCTATATTTTCTATATCTTTTTTTAAATCAGTATAGGCTATGGTAGTATGTTCGACCATGGTTAACACTAGAACCTCCGCACTGTGTTCCACACGGCTCGTCCGGCTCAGCTGACAGCAGCCCGGCAGAGTGCGTCGGATCCTCCGCCTCAAAACATGTAAACGTGTGAACAAATTTATTAATAATCAATTAAAGCTTACCTTAAAATAAGTGTGCCATGTTACTGTTTATTGTATTTAGGATTTTAGCTCATTTGGACGCTGTTTTGGCCGTCTGTTTTTATTGATATAGGCTATTGGCGATATTATATCTACTTTCAGTTTCCTTACTGACCCACCACGAAATGTGATTAGTGTTCTTAAAGATACCTAGATTATAAAACAAGAGGTCCAAAACACAGATGATGATTAAACAAACTAATGTATGACTTTATATTACACTAGAAATGCACGGGTAGATTTGATTATGCAGCATATAAAGAGAACGCTGGCGCTTCTAGTGTTAAATAAATGTTTCGGCCTAGAAGGATTTCTAGCTATCTTTTATTCGCAAAGACTGCAATACGTTTTATAATAAAGCCTAGTGTGGTCATGCAGCTGCGCATGAAATGAGCAGGAAATGGAAAATCGAACTCTGAGCAATCGATTTCAGCAGTGTACGAACGACGTAAGGAGTGTTTCTCCTAAGAGACCGTTCGGGAACCACGACTACAGAGGTAAACAACTTTGGTAAGTCATAACGTAGGAGTCTTCGTAGCTCGCTAAGAGAGGAAGGACGTTATCGGGAAACCGGCCCCTGAGCAGTACGAATTTGTAATAACAGCAGCTTTAGGGGACCGATACAATAATTTCACCCAATTAATAAAGTTGGTGCCAATCTTAAACCTTTCCATAGCATAAAAGAGAAACGGCCATTCAACTCTATCGAAGGCCTTAAATGAATCCAGAGATACCACTAGACCCTGTGTGTCATTGTCACTGGCTAATTGTATTACGTTCAAAAGTCTCCTGATGTTATTAAAGGAGCTGCTCCCCTTAATAAAGCCTGTTTGATCTGGCTTTACAAGTAATGATATTACTGATTCAAGTTTCAAGGTCAAAACCTTGGCCAGGATCTTTGCATCTACATTGATGAGTGATATGGGTCTATAAGAAGCTGGGTCTTCAGGGTCCTTACTTTTTTTCAAAATCAGACTGACGTTAGCCAATGACATTGTTTCCGGCAAATGGTCTGCAGTGTTGAAACTGTAGTTATAGGTTTTGACCAAACGGGGACATAGCTTGTTTTTGAAAGTTTTAAACCATTCAGTCGGGAACCCGTCTGGGCCCGGGGCTTTTCCACTGCGCATTAGGCCAATGGCCTCTAATATTTAGTTTTCCTGAATCGGCCTCCCCAGGGTTTTTTGATGGTTCTCTGTTAATTCTGGTAATTTAATTTTTGAAAAACAACTTGTCAAGTTCATCCTTAGTGCTATTGTTATCAGATTTATATAATGATTTGTAGAATGATACAAAAACTGAACTAATGTTTTTGCGGTTAAAGTGCCTTTTCCCGGTCCCATCTCTAATCCCTGCTATGGTATTATAATTTTGTTTACTGTTTATAAGACGTACTAAGTATTTACTTGGTTTGTTCCCATATTCGTAAAGTCGCTGTTTTTGATAAAATAATGACCTGGAAGCCTTCTCATTTAAAATTGAGTTCAGTGCTGCTTTAATAGTCTGTACTTTAATGAGGTTTGTTTTAGTTGGGTTGGATTTGTGAACACACCGCCTTTTTTAGATCCGTTTCCAATTCGCTTTGCTTAAGTTGCAACATTTTCTTTCTGTGTGACATATATGATATAGTGAACCCTCTGATGTAAGCCTTTGTAGATTCCCAGAGAAAGTCCGGATTAGTTTCATTGTTGTCATTGATATCGAAAAAAATATCTATTTCCGCCTCCATCTTTTTCCTAAATTCCTTGTCATTTAATAAGTATGATGGGAATCGCCATCTCTGCATACCAGGTGTTGTTTCACTAATCATCATTTCCAGGTAAACTGGGGCATGGTCACTGATGTGAATAGATCCTATACTACATGCCGTCACATGTCTCATGATTTGCGGTGGCAAGAAAAGATAATCAATTCGAGAATAGGAATTGTGTGGATTGGAATAAAATGTAAAGTCCCTTGCTGACGGATTTAAAGTCCTCCAAACATCTATCAGTGAGATGTCATCTAACATTTTAGTTAGGGAAGCACCTGTATTTGTTTTTCTATTTGTATCTGTAGGGGTTCTGTCTAGCTTATTGTTTAAACAACAGTTAAAGTCGCCCCCTAGCACTGTAAAAATACATTTATATTCCTCCAAGACTGCTGCTATACCTGTCCAGAATGAAGGGGAAGGTGTATTAGGGGCATATATGTTCATCATAGTCAGAGCCGGCCCAAGCCTTCAGGGGGCCCTAAGCGAAATATGATTAGGGGGCCCCTCTCCAATGTTAGCGCTGCTGAAACTATAGATCTTTGTTAAATATAATTCACACACCCAGTGTTTTCCGCTAGTGCCTCCACTGTGCAGCTGTGCGAAAATATTAGACAGCCTCGATTCAGACCCTCCTAGGGAGGTCCGGGGCGATTTTTTTAACCTTTTTAAAGTGAAATGCATGAATCTTTTAGCCAGGCATTCCCAGACCTGCCACTAGGCGCTGGCAAATTAAATTTGCAGCTCCTGCTGGTCTGGACACTCTCCGTTGAAGCTTTTTCAAGAAGCCCAGAAATCCGGGCTCACGTTTCAATTGGTTCTATCTAATATGGGCGCGCCAGAGCCCTTTATATGGTACTCTGGGGAGGACGTAACCGGATGACGACAGTGACGTGCATGCGACGTCGAAGCCGTGATAGTAAACATCAAAGATGGCTGCGGATATGTTGTGTGAGTTTGAGACTGCTTTGGCCTCGACCCTTAACGATTTGGAAGACGGCACTCAAATCTTTCATTAGCAAGTAAGTGGAATGTTCTGTTTTGCCGACCGACAACGGCAAACGTTTAATTTAACAGTTTAACAGCTGTTCGCTAAACGAACGGGGCTTACGTCACCTTGTGCATCACTCTGATCGGTTGTAGCAGGGTTTTTCCTGGCTCAGAATGGGCCTTTGGGGGGTCAGTACGCGGACCGACTTTTTTGGGGTCGCGACTGTGTGCAACAGTAAAGGCAAACGGTTTGTGTATTTTAAGAGCGGTGTGGGGTTGGGAGAGGGGAGTTTCTGTACAGATAAAGAGCATTTCAGTCAGCCTGTCAATCACTGTGTTACCATGGAGCTCACTGACGCTTATGAAATCACAATAAACAACCTGTAGATATGAAGTCAAAATAATAATGATGACTAGCTATTTAATAATATAATTGTTTCTAATTGATCTAAACCATGGAAATTGCAAGAAGGTAGGGCTGCTCGATTATGAAAAATCATAATCATGATTATTTGATTGACATTGTGTAATCACGATTATTAAAAACAGTTAATCATTGATTTAAGAACATCATGCATTTATTTAACTTTTAACAAGGTTGTTTCTATTAACACCATGACTTTGGCCGTATTGAACTGAAAACAAGGAAAATAGAAATAGGCTCAATAAGTGAAAAATATTTTTAATAATTGAACAAAATAAATGTCAAAATAAAAATAACACGTTGCAAATAGTGTTGATAGGGCATGTATTTTGCTAGCAGGAATGTGAGTGCATCATATATTTATGTCTCAAGGAGCTGGCTGGATAGGCTGGCTGTTGTGGTGGCAGGAGTAAAGGAGCTTAAACTCCTGTGTTTTTAATTCATTTATTGCTTGGTCATAGTCATAGACCACTATGATTGACTTTAAGTGAATAAACAAATTGGTCGGGATGTTTTGAGGTGCAGACAGGGTCGCATATGCCTTTTCTCTCTCTCTGGTTGCGTTCCGAATCGCATACTCTTTCTTTTTTCTATTCTACATACTACATCCGACGATAAAAAGAATCTAGTTAGGATGCAGTAGGCATACTATTGGGACATACTTTACTCTCTTATTTCATCATAACATTGCGCCTTGATCTTGCCTCTTGCTTTTATATCCGTCGCATCCCCGTTTGTTTTCATATGGAGGCTTCGTCGATGTTACGTCACTTCACGTGCGCACTGGATTGTGGGTCAGAATCGCCCAAATAGGATGCACTTTTCAACAATAACAATCTTGGCCGCATGTAGTAGGACATCCGGGTACTTCTAACCATCCTAAATCTGGCCACAAGAATCGGGACATCCTAAATCTTTTTTCTACATACTATATAGTAGAAAGTATGCGATTCGGAACGCAACCTCTCTCTGGCGGTCGCGTATGTCGCGTGTCCGTGTGTGACATATCTTGCACATTATTTTAGTCTGTTGTTAGTCTGAAGTGTTTTCAGACAATACAATTAGTTTTACCTTTCCTCTCGACCAAAGGCTGACTTACTGCCGTCCTCCAAAGTTTTTCAAAACACCCAGCAATGCGCAACATCTCCCTCCTACTCTGGACCAGCCGATAGCTAAACTTATCAGGTGAGGGAGGGGCCGAGCAGAGCGCATAGCAGAAGGGTTCGCTGCATTTACAAGCCTGCATGCCCCGGCGTGTGGAAAAATGATAGTTTAATTACGATTGTTTTGTTTTCATGATTGAGGGAAGCCGTAATAGTAATCGAAATTGAAATTCAATTTATTGCCCAGCCCCTCGAGAAGGATGACTTTGGAGAGCTTTTAAATGGCTATATTTATTCTCAAATTGTATCATTTTGGCGCTGGTGATTTTCCTTTGGCGCTGGGTAAATTCTCTTTGGGGGGCGCCAAAAAATTCTCTATGCAGGAAAAACCCTGTGTAGTGCTATCCAACTGCGTGCAGTGGCATTTGAAATGCACGAGTAGGAGCCGCCCCTTGAGTTGGACATTACTATTGATCGTATCGTTCAAGATATCAGGGTCTGGATTTCCAGGCTATGAATCTGGTGCACTTTGAGAGGAAAATTAAGAGGCTAAATCTGAGAAATTTTGTGTGAACAAATAATTTGGAGACACTGGGTCAGATGAATTAGAAGCTATTGAAGAAGGACACATGGATTTTCCATAAAAATATTAATATAAAATTAAATATTATGGAGGGTCCTCTGGGTTGGGCTTGGAGCTCTTTTTCTTTTAGTGGACATATTTCTCTGTAATATAATGAATGCATTTAAATGCAGTGAGAGGAACGAAGCAGAAGAACTCTGTTGTCCAGCTACTGTATCTTTTTTTCCACAGACGAGGCTGAAATAGGCTATAGACTATACACAGTGCATGGGCAACTGAGGTCAGCCCCATTTCCAATTGTTTTTAAATAAACTCAATACACACTTTGCATGGATGTGAACGTGACATGATCAGATAATTTCGGATTACCTCCCAGATTAACTGATTACATTGTTAGGCTATTAATTATCTAGACCAAAACATTTTATTCCTTTTTTGTATGAGAACTCACATTTGCATAATATGATGTTAATATCAAACTCACAAAAAAAAAAAAAAAAAAAAAAAAATTTGAGGGGGCCCCCCTGGCGGTCGGGGGCCCTAAGCAACCGCTTAGTTTGCTTATGCCTCGGGCCGGCTCTGATCATAGTTACATGTACACCATAAATTGTGCCATGAACAAGGACATATCTGCCGTCTGGATCCTTTTTACATGTGTTGAGTACAAATGGGATGACCCTGTGGATCAAAATAGCAACCCCCCTACTGTTAGAAGAAAATGAGGAATAGTAAGCCTGGCCTACCCAATCACGCTTAAGTTTCATGTGTTCTTTATCCACTAAATGGGTTTCTTGAATATAAGCTATCTGCACCTTGTCTTTTTTGAGAAAGCTGAGTATTTTCTTCCGCTTTATAGGATGATGGATTCCTTTTACATTTAGTGTGCAGAACTTGATGTTATTCATTCCTGATATTTATTTTTGTCATAAAGATACAGTGTCCCCCTGCCAACGTTCTGGACATCTACAGCCATAAAGGCTAATAACACGAGTAAGGGGGGAAAAAATATAACAGAAAAACATATTCCACTGGCATCTTACATTAGAAGTAGCTTAAACTTTACAGTGGCACAGTCCGTTTTTGTTTATTCACCTCATTTGTGTGACATCTTAGCTGTGTGGTCACCACAGGCCAACACTATTGAGTTAGCCTAATTGAGGGCTATATGCTGCAGCTTTTGGCCCTAGGTGTTGGCCTTCTCAATCTCTTCCACATACCTCTGTGCCTCTGCTGGAGTTTTGAACAGCTGGACCTTGTTGTCATGTGCGATGCGCAGCGCGGCAGGGAAAAGCATCCTGTAGGGAATCCCCAGTGCTCGGAATGACTTCTTTGCCTCCAGAAACTCACGCCTCTTTTTATCCATGCGGGTGAAAAATCCTCAAAGCAATGTATACGGTTGCCGGAGACAGTGATTTCACCCATGTTTCGTGCGCTCTGCATGATCATCTGTTTATCCGCGTAGTTGTGGAGACGGATGTACACGATCCTCGGTCTCGTAGTAGGCTCCGTCCGCAGCTGTCCGGGGCTCCGGTGGCATCTGTCTGTCTTTATCCGACCGTTTTTCACCGTGAGGTGCAGGGTTTTTGGTAACCACGTTTCAAAGTATTCTTTGGTGTTGGCCCCCTCCGTGCGTTCCGGCAGGTTGACGATCTTTATGTTGTTACGTCTGGACCGGTTCTCTTGATCATCCAGCCTGTTGGCAGCCTCGCTCCGCCGCGCCTCGGTGCGCTCAAGTTTAGCTAGCAACTGGGTTACTGTGTCTTCCGTGTCGGAAATCCTCTGCGGCGTCTACCCTCTTCTCGACAACTTTGACACTTTCACACACCGAGCTCACTGATTTGGCAATCTGGTGGAGTTTAGTATCTAGGCTGGCGCTGAGCCTGGCAAACACTCCTTCACTTATCTTAGTGGCTAAGCTATCTACTTCATCGCCGTCCGCCATGTTGTCCATACTGCTGGTCTCTGAGCCAGACGGATTGCTTCGAGTTACTGGTCGCAGAACCCTTCCACTGTCCGGTGTCTTTGTCCAAAAGTCACGCAGCGACATTATCTCTGTGGCCAGCCTGTTTTAGCAGTGAAAAACTATCCCTAAATTGTTCAGAAAAGTGTTTAGTCTGGGAGCTCTGAGCTGGCTCTCCTACTCTCTTCGCATCACGTGACCCTCTCTCTTTAAGTCGACTGCCTACAATTTAACACTTTTTACTGGACTAATGTTATTTCAGATGCAGAATTTTGGCACAACATATTTGAAATGTCTGTCTAAAAATGAAAAGTACCGAGCACTGTTCCCTGGTGGTCTGTGGAAAGATATAGAGTTCTGTGACATTAAAGGAAGAACAGAATAGGGAAGGAGAATATTTTCGGTTCACGACCCTTTCCCAAGGATTTCCCACGGTCTAACTTGGGGCTTGTGTGCTTGCATATATGTGTGCAGTTGACAAGGGGCATTGTGGATCCATGGCATACATCCTCATCGGTGTCCCCTTTGCAGAGGGACCAAGGTTGGTCGTGTTTTCCTCAAGGACTGTCCTCTACGGCTGAGCGACAGCCTCCCTGAGAGAAACTCAGTGAAGTGATACACTTAAATGGCGTTTAACAGCTGTGTGTGTGTGTGTGTGTGTGTGTGTTTGTGTTTATCGGAGTGACGCAGTGAAACTGGGAGTGCGTCACGGTTCCTGTCAACCCACTGCACTACATGTCACACATACACACGGACACTTGTAGGACCTTCAGAGGACAGATCCATCCAAAAACAGATGATTAGGAAAAAAGAGTTTATAGGGGAGAGTGGCCTAAGTTGTGCAACTAACTTTGATTTTAAAGTGAGGCCTTGACAGTTATGTCTCCAACTCAAATATGTACATATATTTCAGGATGTTGTGCATCCCTGGCAATAAAAACTTTGGATCTGGAATAAACTGTTTAAGAAATATAGCTTTCGGAAAAAAAGTTGTCTTGTCGTGGGGTGATTTGTGCATTTGGAGAAAATAAGATGGGGTGAATTGTGCCAATTTATATATATCTCAAAAACTGTAATGCAAGACAAATCCATTAGACAATCACTTATTTAAGGTGTATTTAAAGTAAATAAAGTAAATAGTTGACAAAGATTGAAGGTACATTTTCTTAAACAAGGCCTAGCAGATCTAGGTGGTTTTGCCTGCAAAGCTCACAATGACAAAGTCACCATCATCATCTTTCTGGCCATCTGAACTCTCATCAGTGGTGTCGTTAAGTGGAATTGAGATGTCACTCTCTTCTGAGCTACTGTAGACAATCACTTTCTATTGGTGACCAGCGTATACAGCCATGCCACTGGCACAACTCTCAGAAATGTACTTTGCACTAGTTGCTCTGTGCTTGTGGAACCAACTGCCACCTGACAAATGTGATTTCCCCCTACATTTCTGCCTTTAAATCAAGGCTCAAAACCCATATGTACACCCTGGTGTTTCCTCCCCATTAACTATCTTACCTCTGCACTACTATCTGTGTTTATGTGGATGTATGGGCTTTACGTCTTTTATTTTGGTTATTGTTATTTTACCTTCATTGTTTACCTACTGAATGCACTATGTACAGCACTTTGGACAGTGCAAACTGTCATAAATGTGCTTTTATAAATACATTTTACTTACTTACTACTTACTTACTTACTTACTTACTTATAACTCACCTAGGCCCTTTGGCACAAATCACCCCATCCCCAGAATTTGGGATAATAGGCATGATGCAGCAATTTAGGGCTGACATCGTGCTAACTATATAGACTCAAAGTGTAGCATACCAAAGCACTAAAACATGTGTCAAATGTTTTCAAACGTGTCTATAATTGTTCAGACACAATAATCAAAAAACCTTGATCATGAAAATTTTACTTTAAAAGGCAAAACACAGTTTTTTGAGCTTAAATGTGCTTATATCTTATTCCTTGTGTCTCCCTTCTTTACAGGATGAGTCAAATGGATGGCTCTTCTTAAATATGTGGTCACATTTCCAATTTCTTCCACGGTTTTCTAGAAACAAGGGGTTTTGCAACTTCCAAAATGCACAACTTAGGCTACTCTCCCCTATATGCATTTTATTTATCCATTTTCTTTTTCTAAGACAAATGTAATGTTAGTAAAAAAACAATAAGAAGATCCATTCCAATTCTCAATTAATCTGTTGTTTTTGAATCCTCTTTCCAATACATGCCATTATATTTGACATGCGTCTACTTTCACCAGATTTTTTGGAATCTCAGTATTGTTTTTCATTGCTTTCCAGCCACTCAATCTCCTGAAATCTTCTCAATAACCCTTGTGACAAAGGTCTTGTGTTTGAAGTCATGGTTAATGATGGCACATCATAAATTGATGGCAGCCTGGTGGACCCATAGTCTTTATTCAATCCCAAGAGTATCATTTAATGGAGATATAAAGGAGGTTGAAATAAATTGAAAGGGAGGAATGAGAGGGGATGGCACAACAAAGGGGAAGAGAGGAGAGAGAGAGAGAGAGAGAGAGAGAGAGGAGAGAGAGAGAAGAGAGAGAGAGAGAGAGAGAGAGAGAGAGAGAGAGAGAGAGAGAGAGAGAGAGAGAGAGAGAGAGAGAGAGAGAGAGAGAGAGAGAGAGAGAGAGAGAGAGAGAGAGAGAGAGAGAGAGAGAGAGAGAGAGAGAGAGAGAGAGAGAGAGAGAGAGAGAGAGAGAGGAGAGAGAGAGAGAGAGAGAGAGAGAGAGAGAGAGAGAGAGAGAGAGAGAGAGAGAGAGAGAGAGAGAGAGAGAGAGAGAAGAGAGAGAGAGAGATGGGTATTTGAAGGAGGACCGTGTGTGAGAGCCTCATCCCACGGTTCCATCAGTGTGTCCAAATATGGAGGCAACTGCTATTGCACGAGGCCTGTTCTCAAGACCCGACACTGACCAGGGAAAAAACTGGAGGGAGGGAGGGGGTAGAAAAAAGAGATGGGCTGGTGGGAGAAAGTTGGAAGTGAAAGGAATCTTCCTTTCTGGCTGAATAAGTTTGAGCACAAGACATTAGAGACAGGACAGAGTATCTATATCAAGTGAAAGTCATAGGGAGATGGAAGGGTTGGCAAGACAAAAGAGAAAAAGGCTTGAAGGTGAAGGTCCGAGTGATAGCTGAGTAGAAGTCGGGCGGTTGGAAGGCCAATTCTGTGAGAAATGGTAAACAAGTTTGCGTCTATTTTTAGTGCCAGAGTTGTTTATTTTCTGTCTTTTTTTACAAGCAGCAAGAGGAACAGTGAAGAATGAGAGAAAAGGTTAGATTGAATCTCAAAGGGGGGTGAAGAAATGAAGCCACTGTCTCCTTTTAATTTCGCCTCGTTTCAAAGTTGACTGTAGTTGCTTGGGCTTGGTTGATTGGTTGGAGAAAACGTTAAGTGTCTCTCTTTGTCCCCCCTTTGTCTTTCAAACTCACACACACACGAGCACATGTTCACTTTTTCTGTGTGTGGGACTGGGAGCAGAGGGGATGTGGTGACCTTTTGGGTCACAGGGAATGGTTTTGATCATGTGGGTTGGAAGCAACCATAAGGTCAAAGGTCATTTGTCAAGAAGTGGGACGCTCCTGTGGGGATTGTCTCAAATGTCAGCTTTAGTCTGAAACCTTCACCCAGACATACTACTGAGCAGGGCCTGGGTGGGTGTGTGTGAGCGCTTCAACACATTTTTGAGCAGTATGAGTGTTAATTTATTTCTGAGTTTGCACCACAAGCCTCTCAGAAGAATTCTCCAAGTGTGTGTGTCTGTGTGTGTGTGGTTGTGTGTGTGTGTGTGTGTGTTGGTTGTTTGTGGTGGTACGTGCTGTATGTTTAAGGGGTGAGAATGTGAGTATGCCTGTATATACCGGTATGAAAAGCTGTGCAATCTTTCGACTGAATTCGTGTGTGAGAGAGCCGAGCAGCTGAGAACACATTTTGGATGTAGGGACTTAGGGCCTGTTCTCACGGTGAAAACGTGACAGTTTTCCCGTTTTTGGTTTAAATAAAAACCCCGTTCAGACACAATTTATCTGACATCTTCACCGTGCACATGTTTTCAGAGGAAACGGGACGAAATCATGTAGTAAGCATGCCAGGCCAGCAGATGGCGGTACAAGGTAGTAGTAGATAGCTTTTCCGGTACAATTTGATGCATAAAACCTTACTGTAACCGAAAATTAATGCCACTAACGTTCATAAAGCGGTTGGTGTAAGCTTGGGGTTACAAGTATTGTAAATGACAAGCTTTCTGTCCTCTTATTTCACCGCATTGAACTCGTGAAAATAGAAGACATGCTGGTAGTGAAGGGGCTTTGTGAGCGGCTACGGCTACTTTCCTGTTAGGCGTACTTCAAAATAAAAGTCAACTCACGTTTGTCCAGTTAAATGCTATTAATGTTTAGCCAGTGACATGCTTTTACTGTGAAGCCGTAGCCTTAATGCTCCTTTTGTTGAACAGTAACTTAACCGCTGCGCGCTGAACTATGGATAGTGTTTTTTAATGTAGAGAGAGCCGTGTCCCTGGCATATACAAGGCTACACACGTTTATTTTGCTAGAAAAACCGACAAATCTTTCCCCAGACAAAGTGGCGGGTGCATGGTATCAATAACTTACTAATAGACTATAGACTAAATTGGCGAGTGTTATATTTGAGCCCTGCACAACACTCTCCGCTGATCACAGTGATGGTGCCGCGGAGACACCGTGCATGTTGTCTTCTAACTTTATAACTCGCGTGTGGGTATTTTGACAGCAAATGTTATAGACTACGCATACGTGAAGTGGAGCCGTGACATCAGCGTTATCCGGGGAAATGGTTTCGGTGTTCACAAGAAACCAAAACCGTTGTGTTTTACAAAAAATCCTCCCTGGGAGTAGATCTCAAAAACTTGCGGTTTCATGCCTGCGTTTGCGGTTTTCATGGACATGATATAGTGCAACCGCAGGAATTTTTCCGCGTTTGCACCGTTTCGTGTTGCCGTGAGAACAGGGCCTTAAAGAGGACCTATTATACTACTTTTCTGGTCTTAATTTCTTGTTAAAAACTGCTATAGAGCAACCTGACACGAATCACATCACAAAAAACTATGTAGATTTTCGGGAAGCTCTTTCTCTTATTTTGGCGATCCAGCAGGCCCTGTAAACACTTTGCTTCTGCCATCTCCGCCCCCTTCCCCCCTTCCTGCAAACCCAACTCCGTTGTGATTGATTACCTTGCGAAGGGAAGTCGTGATTCTAAATGTCTGCAAAGATTCAGCCCGGGCGGGACGCGAACTCGGGTCTATTGCTTCTTAAACGAATTCTCTATCAGCAGAGCTAACCAAGCACTGGTGTAATGTTGTCACCCCCTGCTATATATAGCAACCTGGCAGCTTGCCTGACCATATATGGCAAAAAGTTTGGGTGACACACTTTTACCGGAAATTTGAACAAGATCGGCTCGACTGACTGCAATAGTTTTTAGTGCTCTGCACAGCCACCCCAGGCGGTCAGCAGGGAATACGTTGAAATGCATGTACGTAATTACTTGATACTTTAGTATGGTTAAACATGACTATACATCATTATAACAACGTTTATAGGTCATAAAAGTCGAAAAGTATCATAGGTCCTCTTTAAACTAATGACAAATTCTATAATCAAGTCATTTTTTCTTTTTCTCCAGAGAATTCATTCAAGTAATTCATTGTTTATTCAGTTTGATGTCAGTCTAAAATCCCAAGTTCATTTTCTTTTTCAAATCGAATAATATTGAGAAAATCAGCCTATCCTTGCATTTTGAGAAAGATTGTGTAGCAAATGTTGACATTGAAATGACTTAAATCATAATTGTTAGTGACTGGTATGGTAACTAACTTTCTGTTTATTGATTCAACTAGCAGCTGTTTCAGCAATCTGTGGGTATCAGTATGTATGACGGTGTTAGTGAGTTAGTAGTGTTTTCTTGGGAGAGTCATTTTCTGGTGTGTGTGTGTGTGTGTGTCTATGGTGTGTATGGTCTTTGGGTGTACATGTGGAATGTGACAACTCAGCTACGCTTCCTCTCCATTCATCCTTCTGTTCATTCATTCTTTTTTATACGCCCTGCACATAAGGTCTAATACAAAGTGCCTGTGCATGTGGTTTGTGTGTGTTTGCACGTTGGGGACTGTTTTCTAATATATGAATATATGAGAGGCAAAGGCAATCACGGGGTGATTGCACTACCTTCGATGAATCATCAATGAGGCAGACAAATGCTGGATATTTCCCGGAAAATGTTATGCCCTCCTGGAGGGCTTTGGTTGAAGTGACATCCACTTGGAAGCCTATGCAACTTGTAAAATAAATGAGTAAATAGACAATAACAATGAAAACACTGTATTGAAATACAGATTAATATAGCTGTTGCTTAGCCCAATTATAGGGAAACTCGTAATAAATAGATGGTGGATCATAACAAATGCACATGCTTCCACACAGGGCTAAATAATCTGATGGGTATGAAAATTATGTTTTTTTTTAACGTTTTGTCCTTTGCAGTAACACGATATTAACCCATTTAAACAACTAAGGGGATTTTGGACTACATTCACTAGACAGAGCTCGTAGTACAGACCGAATCAGCTGTCAGTTTTGGTCGATATTTGTTTGTGTAATCAGACAAATTTGGGAATGTGGTTAAGTGTGTCTTTAAGCTCCCACACTTGGTTGAACGCAACGTTTAGCGCTCGTGTGTGTGTGTGTGTGTGTGTGTTGTGTGTGTGTGTTTTTGCGTGTGCTTGTGTGTATGTGTACCCCTACAGATGTCACTGTGTGCATTGTTTCTCTTTGTGGTTCTATAAATGTGCAGTAGTGGTCTTCTCAAGTTTTAACATTTGAATTAAACCCAAGAACAACAACGGTCCCTCAAGAAGCTAGGCTTGAATTAATCCAACCTCAGAATATCTGACTAACACTCCTCACACACTTTTCTGAGCTGCTTCCAATAATACTATTAATTACTTTTTCTGGCACTGACTGTACCAGTTTAAAAAAAACACATCTTTAAAAAAGAGTGGGCTCTTAAAGGGATCTGCAAATCAGCAGTGAGTAAATCCTTAACTTAGCGAACCTGTTTTTCGACGGTCCCCTCTGCACCAGTAATGCTGACTTCTGTCTCCCTCCCAAACTCCTTATAGTGACTTCGTTGACAGCTTTCTCCATTAGGTTATAGACTAACTATGCAAAAGTACAACCACACTTCAAAAATACTGAACAATCCCTTTTACTTATACTAGTGCAGTGCCCGTAGGAAGCAGGTAAACAAAGAAACATATTAGACAGTACATTTGGCTGCTATCAGTGATGGCTAATTTTACACTGTTGAAGGTTATTATCAGTAAGTTACTTTGTAGAAGTTGGCTATAGAGTAGGGCAACATTCCTTAGTGTATTGTGTAAAGATAACCACAAACTAATTCCATGTGTTTTGTTCAGTGAAATGAAACAGAAAGTGTGTTAATTAAGTGTTGAATCCTAAAGAAGAATGGAGCTGTACAGGTGTTACCTATACAATCTGATATTATGGTACCTTGCAAACTGCCATCCATACTGCACAATGCACTCAAACTTACCATCAGTTGCCTATATAGTAAATGGCTGCACTGTGTATAAAAGGAGGCTATGCTGCACGCCATGACAACATGGTCAACCCCATTACCATTAGGCTACTGTTAGGTATTTGAAAGATAAGACAGAGTTTGGATAACTGTCAATTAACGTTACTGTGTCAGTAGCAGGCAGCAGTGTGTGTGTGTTTGTGGGGGGGGGACTTGTGTGCGCGCGGTCGCGCTCGGGCTTTCAGTTTAGATTTTAAACGGATATAAAACATTTTGTGGAAGCATCCGAGACCGTGCTGTATTATTACAGTGAAAATAGCGTGAAGTGCAGTCTTTACCACTAAAGCGGACAGGTGGAGCAGATGAGGAGTTGATGAGGAGTTGTTGAGGAAGTAAGGCTGTGTCGGTCTGCTGTGTGTGTGTGTGTGTGTGTGTGTGTGTGTGTGTTTGTTTGTGGGGGGGTGTGTGTGTGTGTCCCGCTCGTCAGAGGGAGGCGGGGTTTAGTCGGCTCTGTGCACAGTCTTTACCACTAAAGCGGACAGGTGGAGCAGATGAGGAGTTGATGAGGAGATAGTCAGCTCTGTGCGCACATAAGCTACTATTCGCCAGCATGATATAAATATGATAACTTCTACAACTTCAAAATGAAGGATGAAGGATGCACACCTTCGTGCTGTGTTTAAGCAATATCCGGAAGCTCATGCCGATCTGACCAAAACTCAGAGAGATATGCGAGCCACAGACACACAGACACACACACAGACAGACGTTTCTTGCTTTATAGATAGATAATGTATATTCAGTTTTTTTTTAAAGTGGCATTCTCAGGAGCAGTATTGGCCGTAGCGACTATGGTGCAAATATTGCAATTTAGATAGGGCCTGACCTTGACTTGGAGGTAGACTGTAAAGTATGGACCTGTCAGTTATTTGCCTTGTCTTGTGTGTGTGTGTGTGTGTGTGTGTGTGTGTGTGTGTGTGTGTGTGTGTGTGTGTGTGTGTGTGTGTGTGTTGTGTGTGTATTGTAGTGGTAGTAGCCGTCCTCAGCTGAACCCTCTCTCCTCCAGCCAGCTGCTCTGAATAAATCAATAAAAACCATTGAGCTGCTTTGAGAGTGCTGGTGTCAGTTACTTTCCCAGAGTGCTGCATTTACAGAGGCTAGAGAAGATCAATACATACCACACACACACACAAAACACACACACACACACACACACACACACACACACACACACACACACACACAAAACATCGGCAGTGGGTTTCAATGACTTTGGCCACATAAACTTTGTAATAAAGGATTAGCTTTGTTATACCTTAGATCTTGGATAAAGATACATATAGTATATAATACAAGTGGGCCCTTTATCGTATGTAGTAAATTAGTTGACAGTGACACTAAAGCGTGCACACATTTACCTACTGTGCTCTTGATGGCCAGAAAACTACAATTTCCAGTGCGTATTATGTCGAGCCTTCAAGCGCCCTCACAGTTCAAGGCCTGTTTTAGAGTTTAGAGCAGGCCGTTGATAAACCTGAAATGCAAGTAGACAAGGAATGTGGGTTATGTGAGGCATGCTGAACTCAGTGACCTTCAAAGAACTCTCGGCTCTTTCCTCCCTAGTCGCCATCCCTTCTCTGTTTGCCACTTTCCTCTTGGCTATCTCCTCTTGTCCGTGTCTTTATCTCCATAGCATCTCTCCTCTCATGCAGGACGCAAGCCAGAGTAAGAGAGATGTTTGTACTCGTCCTCATGATGATACGTCACGACTCAAGCTAGAGTATTTTTTATGCAGATACTAATATTAAAGTACTGAACGCAAAATGTTTATAATGCAAGACATATAGCTATTTAAAGTCACTTTGGCAGCCAATCTAAAAATGGAGGTGGACTATATATATATATTAGTGCTGTCAGTTTTACGCGTTATTAACGGCGTTAACGCAAACCCATTTTAACAGCGATATTTTTATTATCGTGCGATTAACGCTCTTTACGGCCTAGCAAACGTTGTGGTTTTTTCACATGCTGTTGAATCAACTAGTAATGTTAGAACAACTGAAAGACCACAAACTATACATGTGGCTCGCAGTTAAGTTACTGTTCATTCAAACGGAACATTTAACTGGCGAAACGTCAAGTCAATTCTGACTTTTATTTTGAAGCAGAAACCGGAACCTAGCACTTCCTAGCTCAGCTGCGCAACCTTTACTAGTAGCTTCTGCCGTGTGTGAGTCTGGGACTTCGCGGAAGAAGAACAGAAAAGAAAGCTTGTCATTTGCAGAAGTCTTACTTATAACCCTGCGCGCACACCAAAACCTCCATGAATGTTAGTGGCAGCCGGCAGTCATTCATTTCACTTTAATTTTCGCTACGAAGGGCGACTGGAGGCTGCAGCAGCGCCATGGCAACCACCCCACATACACAAACTACTATGTCAACTCCACACAGTCCCATAAGCCGTGGATGAAGAACTCCCAAAACATTTAGGCCTACAACAACCAGTTTAATTTAGCCTAAATACTAATTTGCTTTTTAAATAAAAAAAGAAATTCCAATTATGTTTGTGTATGCTGTTAGGGGTGGGGGGAGGGGGAGATCTACATTGTGGGCTATTTGCACTGAATTGCAAATTATGATATTTTAGAAGAAATACACTGAATTACAAGGGTGTAGAGAATGGGTGTGATAAGAGCATTAAAATTAGAAAAAATAATGGGACAAAAAGAAATCAAGGGACATTTAGGCTAGAATAGATAAAAATGCGATTAATCGCGATTAATCACGTGTTAACTATGACATTAATGCGATTAATCGCGATTAAATATTTTAATCGTTTGACAGCACTAATATATATATATATATATATACACAAACTTTTGACTTATGTTGAGGGAAGATGCTTGAATCAGTCACTGCCAGGAGAAATTGATGGCTGTACAGAAAGTGAGTTGTACAGCCATGAACCTTTATCTGACAGTGTGTGTGTGTGTCTGCGCGTGTCTGTGTGTGTGTGGGGCTCTCAGATTTACAATATAATGTTGCAAAATCCTATAGTACACAAGCTAACTTATTTGCACACCCTCTCAGCATCAGGCTGACGCACATGCTTTCACATATGGGTCGGATGCTGACCAGTCACACTCACATAGGCTGACACTTCACTGTATGTCTTTCCCTTTTTCTGTTGTGGAAAAAAGAAAACATCGTTTTACCTGGACATTAAGTCAGGTCAAGAGGAGTTTCTCTCATGAATCTTGTCTGATTTTGGGAACATTTTATAAGGACAGCAGTAGTGTGGCACTTCTGTAAACCTACTGAAACATGCCTGGGCCGTCACTCTCTTGCATTCATTACTTTTCTCAGCATCCCTCATTACCTGAATTCAAAATATCCCCATATAATAATATAGCAGACACTGCGTTTATTTTCGCCAGTTCTGTGTCTGCTTGCTCGTCATGCTCGTCGGTAAAGTCATACGCGTTTCGCACGCTTACACACACGCACACACACACAGCAGCTGATCAGGGGAGAGGAATGCTTGGTGACACACATGCACATTAATTAACCACACTTTGCAGGGCTTGTGTCTTTTAGATGGCCACCTACGGGAAACCCTGGTACATTATGTCATTTTGATTTATTACATATTGTCTAAATAACCTTATTCAGTCCAAATGTGACACAAAACAAACAAAATAGAGCAACCCATCCATTGTAAAAATATATGGAACTGAAGAAAGCATTTTACACATTTATGTTTTCAGTGACAGCATTGTTGTTTGAGTAACACATGATAAAATAAAATAAATAAAATATTAAATTTGCAAAACAATTCAGATGAAACTGAATTGGCATATACTCTAAAACTTTTCTAATTGATATCATGATAGGATCTGCTGTCATAATCTAGTGAAAAATTAAGATAGACGTGTAAAAGATCTTAAATTACTGCAATAGGAATGTATTAATATGGCAAATTTGTACTGGAAGCCCTTTATATACTTAAATGCTCATTGATGCAGGAATTGGCTGCAGTACTACGAAAACTACATAAGTGATTTTTAAAAGTGGCTTCAGTCTGTGCTGTAGGAACAACAAATGCCCATGGAGCAGGGATTCCAAATGAGTGCGTAACACATAATAGGATATAGCAGAGGCAATCAGTATTAGGCCGGGAGTCAGCAGACTCCTGGACCAGGTCCCTTTACGGCCTAAATCTGCTCCTCCAATCATTACAATGCTAACAAGGTTAGCACCTTTAGCTGTTTGAACAAAGAGGCCAGCTAGCCAGGTTACTGTGTGTTTGGACAGCCTGATAGCGGCTGGCTATGAGCCACCACTCTAATCCACTGTTTGTATATTTCCTTGTTGGCCCTTCACCAGTGTGAACATGGGCAGAGCTTTGTGCTGGTGTGTCAACACAATTGGTGAAACATCCAGTATTGCATTACAACCAGAGTGTGTAGGCTGGCTGATGATTGCCCCCCCCCCCCACACACACACACACACATACAATGTCAAAAATTATGAAAAATAAATAAACAAAAAAAAGTTTTATAAGACATACAGTAAATCAAAGAAACTCAAGCTAATATTTGTCCTCTATAAAGCTACAGGCCGAAAAACATTTGGTATTTGAACTTGATAAACTTAGATTACATTACAATTGCTAAATGTCAAATAGATTGACTTAATTATTGTAGCCGTACAAAGTATGCAGTAAATCCTCACATTAGAGCATGTGTTGCCCAGTGACTTTTTGGCATACATACATCGCTCTTGGCTTTGAGGTGGGCCAGCCTCCGGTGGGATCGCCTTCTCAGTATTATTAATGATGCTTTTTGTTTGCACACATCTCACTTTTAATTTCCACTGTTTAATGTAGATGACAAATACTGGACTACTAAAGTACAACCCCTGCTAGATAGTGATGTCTCTTTTGTGTGCGGCAGTTCTCCACTTTTCAATCAAACCTAGAACATTATGAAATTCATGCTTATGAAGTTCTAAACAGCAGGGATTTGGTGTTTGTGCTTCTCCCTCAGGGCTGAAAACCTACCTGATCTCAGGGAGAAGGTTTGAACATGATGGGCCGATTGGCTTCTCTCAGGTGGGACGCTCAAGCGTAAATTTTGTTGGGGTCAACCTGTCCTCCTGTCCTCATCCCCGCACGCCGGACCTCATCCCTGGGGGAGCGCAGGCTGCTGACCCCCTGCTGCCCCACCACCCACCAGACAGGATCGGGGTAAGGCAGGAGAAACTAAAAGTCTAGTCTAGTTTATGAAGAAGAAGTGCTGATGACTGTTGCACCAGTTTGCTAAAAACACACATCTACAGTATGTAACACTAACTAGCATTCACATTAGTTCTGTTGCTCATGGTCGCAGTGCAACATTTAGTACTTAAAGCCACTACGAGTAACATGGCACGTTGGCGGCCCCTTTGGACAAAAGCGGTAGTATTTTTACGACGCCAGCTGTCGTGAAGCTATTTTCTAGCACGTGCCGGGCGTGCGAGATTCAAATAATCAGGAAGCAATATAGTGCATGTCCGTGTGTTGAAAGTGTGAGGGCACCGGACTCTTTTCGGCTCCGTGAGAGTGGTTAGTGACACAGCATCAACTAATGCCAGTCAGTGTTACACACACCTGATTGCAATGAGTTGATGCAGTGTCACTCCTCACGGAGCTGAAAGATTTCCGTGTCCTCACACAAAGCGGATGAACGAGAGACGGCAGTTAGTATGGATCACGATGAGGTAATGTGTTTATGTTGTTGTAAATAATGACTATTTCAGATGAATAATGGACATCTGAGGGGTATACTACGAAGCGAGATTAAGGGCTGAGCGAGGTCTGTTGAGTCTAAAGCGGTCTAAAGCCAGAGTTTTCAGTATCACGAAACGTGGCTCTCTTTCTACCTGGCTAGATCACCGTGGTAACAGAGGCTGCACGGCTAACCTGCCCAGACCAGTTTTTGTTCCAGAGTTTGAGTTTAAATTCGGCTCTTAGAGCGCTGCCCTTTAAGGAAACTACACCTTTTGAAATCCCGCGGAGGCGCGGACCTGACTATAGTCAATATATATATATTGTCTGAGCGATACTTCTCACTGAGTAAACTAGTAAAATCAGTAAACTTATTGATCAGTAAGTTAATGAACGAAACGAAGCCGTGACATAAGGCTTACATTAGAGTGAACTGTAACATCGCGCTGCAGCTTTTTGCCACATGCATAGTTATTGATGCAGAAAATGTAAAATAGCCTAGACCTATGTATGCAGCGCCATGCTCTCACCTCAAATGATTTTACCTGGCGATCTACACACACTGGCTCTTAATGAAGCGTTCTATAAAATCACAGGTTGCAACATTATTTCACTGTAGGCTTCTTTCTTTTCATCAGTAGCGATTACAGTTGGGACGTGACAGGTGACAGCTGTCACAGTTCGGACATCGCTGCAGACTCGCAGGTTAAGCTTCTCACAGTAGATTCATATTTGTCCGGAAAATACAGACTAGCCTACAGGTTTTATATCTAGGCTATTTATTTTAATGGTATTTATAAGATGCAAATAAAGGGCTATTAGCCTAAATCAAAATCAAAATTGTATTAATTTTGATGTGGCCCAAAACTAACGTGATTTTCCACATAGGCTATGCTATTCATTAGGGGACAGTGTCAGACTTAAATCAGATTCTTAAGTGTAGGATTATCAACTAGGCTAAATTGTGTACTGTTTAAATCCGAGTTCAACCTTTAATTGCTTTATAATGTAATTTAATATCATTTATTTTACAGATCGTTCTCACTGCGAGAACGATCTGTAAAACAAATAAATTAATTCAGTAGCCCAATTTTCTGACAACATTCCACTGTCTCCTTATTTGCAGTATGAGTTTTTTTCGGCTCTCTGTTTTCTGCTGTTCTGTGATCATTCAGACTGACAAACTCTTGTGAAGTCAGCGAAGTCAGCTGCTCGCAATCAGTCCGTTAGTGTAAAGTTAGCGGCACAAGATCAGTCCAGTCTGTGCGGAAGCAGAGTCAAATGACGGCCAAACGCCCCCTCTTATGGGGACGCGCACAGAGCCTGAAGCTGAAACCCTCGTTCAACATAAGAGGTTGATAACTGCCTTCGTGATACCGGTTAGCTCTGAGCGAGCCTATGTGTTATGTTGAACCAGATCAAAAAAAGAGAGCCGGGCTCTGTTGAGTTTGCTTTGTAGTATACCCCTCTGATGATGCTGGTGAGGCAAAGTAAACTTTGTTTTAGTAGGCTACCGCTCATTCATTTAGGAGTAAACACTGCAGTCTAGTTTCGCTCCCGTGAAATTGTGTATATACGTTGCTTGGCAACGCCCTCCCGCCCGCCTATCACTCTCCCTTTTTGCTTTTCTTCATTGCATTTTCTTTTTTTTCTTTGATGGTTCAGCCCCGTTATCAGTCATTATGACGACAAATAACTGTCTCAAACAAGGCACCTGCTCCCCTTCCCTCACCTGGAGGGATAGGCTTCTCAAATCGCGTTGCAGCGCCACACTGAAATCTGCGACCAATACGAATATGTGACCATAGAGCCTGAACGAGCGAACCGAAAATCGGACTGGGTGTACGACCAGACCAAACGCAGTAATAAAAACTATATAAAAACGTATTTCTTTGCACTGATGGTCTCGTTTGCTGTTGAAGGTAATTTATGATTATCAGAGGAAACATGAGGCTGTTTAAAAGATATTTAAATGTTTCTCGGAGCTGCTTTAATGGTGGAAAGATTTAAAATATTTAGTTGGAAAATGTAAGTATCATGGGAGCAGGGGGAATCCGGTTAATAATAATTACTCGGGAATGTGTGGAATCAGGGACCAATTTGTCACAATGTTGCATTTTGCATCAAACTTGTTTTTTGTTCACACAGCAGAATTAACAAGCCGATCAAAATGTGTAATATGCTAGAGGACATTGCTCTCTAATTGGTCATCATTTTGCATGCGGGAAAACTCTGGGATTTAAACAGAGTAAAAGACAACCAGACTCCTGTTAGGTTCCAGAAATAGAAAAACGTGGGACTTTTGAATTTCCCAATGGCTCCAGGGTTTGATTCCACCAAATTTAACAAGGCATCCGTGACAGTGCCCTTACTTTTGAGGAAACTGTCAACGCTCAAACATATTATGAAAAGAGATGTTATCTTCTATTTTGTAACCCCCCCCCCCCCCCCCCCTTACTTCACTGTCCTTCTGCCTCTCTAGCCTCCCTGTGTGTCCCGTAGTGTGATCTTGCCCCCGGGGGTAGAGCAGGGTGAGGATGTGGCTGTGCTGAACGGCTGCCAGGAGGAGCACAACAGAACCAGCAGTGCCAAGGTACAGCAGCCATGTGCAAGAATGTGGACATCACCAACTTATTCGTCAAGCACCCCTTTAAGCATGTGTCACTTTAAGGTGGAGTCAGCGATTCTGGAGAATGTCGTTGCCAAAATCACTTTTTGTCAAAATCAGTGAATGTCTCCTCACGATCCGCGAGAGTTAATACACAGCCGAGGCTCTGTAAAATGGTATGTAAACAAAGGGGGACCACCGTAGCTAGCAAACATGCCTGTTTACAGAGCCTAGGCTGTGTGTTAACACTGGATTTATTTTCAGGGCACACAATGCCGGACAGGTAGCCGAACGTGAGGAGATAATCACTGATTTTGACAACAAGCGTTCTCCAAAATCACGGACTCCACCTTTAAGCTACTCAACAATCATACCCCGTGTTTGTTCCTCTTTGTGACTTTTTCCCTTGATATTTTTGGTTCTTCTGCCCATCCAGTTCCTCCCAGGCCATGGCCCCAGGGCAGCCAACGGTCTCCTGAGTCCCCCGCTGGAGGACCCAGTGCGAGCCAGCCAGAGCTCCCTGTGCGACATTCTGCAGGAGAAAGAGAAGAAGACTAGCACTAGCACCGGGACTGGCACCAGTCTAGGCATGGCTGGCGGGGCAGGGGCAGCGGGCACCGGAATGGACCACTCTGCCCTGATCCAACTACGGGCCAAGAACTTCAGGAAAAAGAGCGATGTTCACTTTGTTGATGTTATCAGGGAGGACAGGTGAGCCAAGAGATGGAAGGTAGAATGTATGGATTGATAATACCAGTCGAGGGTGACTGATTGTGTATGATAAGATGAGGGACTAGTCGTGAAGGAATCCATGTTTTTATAACTTTCTAAATCAGGAAGCACCAATTATATGAAAGAAATCAACCCTTCTACGCAATGTTCATTCCCAGGGTGATTCTATCCACTGTCCAAGTGATAATACGTAGCTATAGACAGACACATTCACGCTCCACACACATTGTTTTCTGATATCATCATGAAATGAAATGATATATAGAAATGATATAGAAGATAGTTTTCAAACCTATAATTTATGTTGTTTTGCCGGAATCAGTGGATGCGATTTTAAACTTATTGCGTTTTCCCCTTGTTTCAGTGTCTTTTCACAGAGAAGAAAATCCAAGCATAATTACAATTTTGTCTCATTTTGGGAGCAAATGTCTATATATTTATTTTAATATTGTTGCCTGGAAATCCAGACCCATATCTAGAACGATAGAGGATCTGGCCATTATCAATAGACCTTCCCAACTCAAGGGGCGGCACCGATGCGTGCAATTCAAATGCCACTGCATGCAATTGGATAGCACTACGACCAATCAGAGCAATGAACAAGGTGACATCTTAAGCCCCGTTTATTTAGCCAACAGCGGGACAAGTGTTAATTGTGGTCAGTCGGCAAAACAGAACATTCCTCTACTTGCTAATGAAAGATGCACAGCACTGTCGTCATCCGGTTACATCCGCCCCTGAGCACCATACATAGGGCTCTGGCCCGCCAATATCAGAAAGAACGATTTGATTGGTAGCTCAGGATTTCTTGACATATTTAATGAGCTTCAATGGAGAGTGTCCAGACCAACAGGCACAGCAAATTTAAAGGTGCTGTAAGCGAATGGTTCTTTTAGCTAACTTCCTGTCAGTTACTGCAGTTAGCAGTCCCGTCGCTCGTCCCTACGTCACCACATTAATGCACTGCGGTCTTCAAGCAGCGAGTTATCTAGCATCATCTCAGATCCATAAGTGTGATAAAACATGATAAAAACCATCAAAACAGACATTGGGAAGGATTTTTACCTGCTCCGCCATTGTAGGCGCATAAACATTCACCCATCTGCCGCTCTGGCGTGTACCGGCAGTGAGACCATGAGTGAAGACGGGTTTCGGTTTGTAGCGTTCTCTCTTGTGATTGGATATTAAGTTTATTTGCCAATTACATGCAGAGCAGCTGACTGAGAGATCGGCTTTATGAAACGCGCACATTATGTAAGTGATCACTGTATGAATAAAGAGCGATTTAACACTTATATTAACATAAATAAACCGCTCACTTCACCTTTAATTTAATTTTCACAGAAAAACCTTACCTTATACTTTACTTATATTATCATTTCTTCTCTGTGGTTCACAGTCTGATGAAGGATTACTTTTTCAAACCACCCATCAACAAGATCAGCCTTAATTTCCTAGAGAGGCCTCTGGAGAATGCCTATCGCAGCAGCTACAAGGAGGAGGTATGCACACACACACACACACACACACAACACACACAACACACACACACACACACACAACACACACCAACCACACACACACACACACACAACACCACACACACACACAACCACTCCCTGTATCATAATACTCATACATACCCAACCTGTCACTGTAATTATAAACCTGATCACTGCCTTATTCAGCTCTAACCTTAAAATAGTTCCTAAGAGAAGAGAGAGGGCTGCTGAAAGGTTCTGACTTTAGAGACTTTTCCAAATGTCTTTATCCTTGTGAGGATATTTGCCAGGTACAAAGGATGGGAAAAAAACAAACAAACAGATATCACATGTAAAAAAAAGATCTCCCTAGGCCCATGGACCCCAGAGAAACGGTTTTGTAATACATCTAGGGGTCTTAAATAGTGGGCGTTGTCTATGTGTCTGTCTGTCTTCGTTTGCATGTGTTTTTGAGGGAAGGGGGCAGGAGTTGCTGCAACATTTTCCTTGTATTCCTTGTGTTTCCCATTTGTCACAAACCCAGGACCCCTTCCAGTTGCCTTTATTGATCTCACAGCATTGCAGCCCCCTGCTGTTACAACAGTGTCACTACATAGCTAAAAAAAACAACAACAACACTTCAAGGTCTTAGTTCATTTCATGTAAACCGCTGTGACCCTCAGTAATGGTCAGCCATTCTACTTGGTGATGACTTTATGACAAACTTGTGTTAGTTTTAGTCAGACATTTAAATGCTTTTATTCAAACGTTTAACTCTTTAATAGCAGTTAGGGAGGCAAGGGTCAATCAAGTCTGCACACACACTTCTACATGCAGAATTACGCCTATAGTGTATTTTGATGCATGGAAATTCTGTATATTTTACAGATAAACTTGAATTGTTGGACAATGTAATTCAGTATTTAGAGAAACTGTAGTTATCTCTTAGGTAGACACTCAAAGATTGGTAACATGTGTGCGTAAGGTGCAGGCATTCTCTTCCTCAGTTTTACCCCCCTCTTCCCCTCCAGGTGAAGAACGAGGTTCAGGTGGAGACATTTGCCAGTTCTACCTTCAGCTCCTTCCTGGATGTTCTCCTCAGCTGTTTTGTCTTCCTGGCCCTGACAACAGCCTGCTTCCTTCCACCTCTGGTGAGCCACGTTGTGGGCACTCCGGCTCCCTCTGCCCTGGCTTTGGCTCCCCTGGCCGGCCTGTTTGAGTTGGCCTCCCTGGTGCTGTCCATACGGTGAGAAGGCTTAGGCAGATGACAGGCATATGGTCTGTATGTTTGGGTTAGGGTTTTGTATGTGGGAGTGGGCACACATATTTCCTACCAAACAGGATCACAAATTGACTGCTGTGGGTCTAGTTTGGAATACAAGCCTGTATCTTCTATGCCTCAGTACCACAGGAGTAAAAACCATAGACCTTCACATCATACTACAATTCTCCACTCAAACCAAATCTAACGATTTTATATGGTGGTTGGCTCCCTCACCCAGGGCCGCCCATAAGGGGTAGAAAGTGGAAAAGCTTTCTAGGGCCCAGCCACCAGGCGGGGCCCAGAGAGATTTTTTTTTTTTTTTGGCAGCTGACCTAATTTAGCCAACCTTTTATTATGAACGCTAAATTCGCAAGAGAACTTTCTGTAAAAGAAACATTTTATTCATTGTTACTTGGGTAAAATATATCACATTTTATATTGAAAAACTAAAAGTATCATGGGTCGTTTTTTCCCCCTCAAAACTGTTGCATGCATTGATGATGAGCAAGCTAACCTAGCAAGCTCAGTGATGCCAGGACCTGGATATAAATCAGGGTACCAGAAAAGAAAGGAAAAAAAGGGAACTTTCAAGGGCTTTAGACCCTGGGAAAATTCCTTAATATCAGTATTTCTGGTAGCAGAAGTGTATTTTCAAATCAGAGATACTGTGATATTTCATCAAGTTTTGAGGTGTCTTTGAAATTATTCTGTATATTTTATCTATTATTTTCTAAGAAAATTAGAAAATTACATATTTAGCCTTTAAATTAAGGTGGCAGATGGTTGTTATACTGATGAGGAAAGCTTCTGGTAGCAGTGATATCATGGTAGACCCCCCCTACAGCATTGGTGTGTCTAAAAGCTTACATTACAGTAAATGTTACAGTAAATGTGCCAAAAAGCAGGTGCAGAGATCATGCAAGAGCAGAAAATTTCATCGGTGTCTCTGCCCACTATTATTTCAGTAGCCCGCCCACCTTAATCTGTCCTCTCCTCTTCCTCTCCCTCCTCTCTCTCTCTCTCTCTCCCCTCTCTCTCTCTCTCTCTCTCTCTCTCTCTTCTCTCTTCTCTCTCTCTCTCACTTCTCTCATTTTCCTTCTCTCTCTTCTCTCTTTTTCTTCTCTCATCTGCCCTCTCCTCCATGCAGCATGGCCTTCTATCTGGAGGAGGTGATGGACTGTACCCGCTCCCTGCTGCTGGTGGTCTCTGGATGGGTCCCGCGTCATGTGATTGGGGCCGTGTTAGTCTCCCTCCCTGCCATCTCTGTCTTGTCCCACCTCACCTGCAGCGTTCACCTGCCCCTCCAGGTAAACTGTGTGCGTGTATGAGTGGGCATACAAATTGTGTTTGTCAGGTGCGTTAACGATCATACTTTGGACAAATAGGCTTCATACTGTTTGTTGCTTTTCTGATGCCCTGTTAGGTGGTTAAACAATAATGAATTACCAATACTGCTGCTACGAGCACTACTTCTAAGGCAGCCATCCCTGTCTGCAAAACTATTAGTAGTGCAACAGATTTAATTCCTACTTCTCTTAGTATGACAGTATACACAACCTCTGCTGTTACAGGGGCTTCTGCTAATTGTGGAACAGGTACTGTTTGTGATTTCCAAGCTATAATGGTTTGCTCTCACTGATGGCTTTAAGCATTAGTAAGCAGAGAAGAGTTGGGCAGTTTGAAACCTTGCCCATGGTGGTCTGAAGCCAGAGATCTTTGGAGACCAGCAGAGCCGTCGGCTGGCATTGGCCCTGATAGGAGCTGTAAAAGGAAAACAGCTGGGCCCGCTTCAGGAAGCTTCTCCTGCAGACCTTGGCTCTCGAATTGTTGACATTTTTTTCTTCTCTGAGTTGTGCATGAGAGAAGATTGAGAGCAGCCATGTTTTGCAGTGTTTCTGTGCTATTTTGTGACAATGGCTGTTTCCAATGCCTGTTTTGAAATCTTGTTTTTCAAGGATTTTCAACACTCTGTTTCTCCCCTCCGATCTTCAGGGCTTGCAGATCAAAGTGCTAGTCTCATGGAGGGTTGTTAATTAGGCATGCAGTTTTCTGGACTTTAATGGCTTTGAAGATATTAAACCCAATAATTGTGTTGGGGGGGAGGGGGCAGGACTGGGAGAAAGGTAGGAAATTGTAGGTTTGCGATGTTAAAAGATGTCATCCTGCCCATATGTTTATTAACAGCCGGTAAAAGCCAACAATTACTATTGCTTTCTCCATGTGTGTTTGCTTGAAAGTACACACATATTTCTCAGAGCCCAAATCAACATGTTTGTCATTGTATGTATAAGAAAATTGCTGTTTCCTCTTCCTCTGTGACCATGCAAAATCTTTCCTTAAATTTGATTTAGTGTTCTGGCTTAGTTTGTATTAGATTGATCTAGATTTGAGGTTTTCATTAATGAAAATAAACATACAACTATTGGTCAAAAAATATTTTATAAAAATAAAAAGGACAAAGAACACATGAAATAGCTTAACTCTGAAAGGATGTAGTCCTCTACTGTTAACATTGAATGTGTAATTTTGGATCATTTATCATGTGCCTTTACTGTACTGAGAAATGTAGCTTAATATGAATGACTCTGTTTGTGTTTGCGGGTTCAAATCCGACCCGTGGACCTTTATTGCAGGTCATCCTCCCTCTCCCTCTGTCTCCCCATTTCAACTTTGTACTATCTAATAAAGCTTGGAAATGTCTCTGGAATTTGGATAGTTCAAGTCAAATAATGTAAAAACGAATCTGCTGTTGGGTTTTATGTGTAGGTTGTAGACATGGTGAGACAATAACAGTCTGCCTTATGCCTTCACTGATCCAGACCCGGCGCCAAGGGCGGGCCAGACCGGGCCGGGCCCGCTCATTTGGTGTCTTTGCCCCCGCCCATTTGATGTCTTTGCCCTTGTAAAAATAAAATGTATTTGACTTTTCTATTTTATTTTTTATGCTAAGATATATATGATGTCAGATACTATTTAAAATCTCAAAAAATTATTGTTAAACTAAATAAAAAACGTGTAGAAAATAGAGACTAAGTGATTGACATATGTGTAAACCTATCACTATTCAGAATGCGTCACACGGAACGACAGCGTTAACCGGCAAATTCAAATTAGAAGCCATACTGCTCTGTTTTGAAAATGGATATCAGTCGCTGGTTAAAAACTAATGGGCCTACTTATCCGGAAAGAAACCCTGCAGTTACAGTAAGTAAAGTTAGATTAAACCCTGACCGGGCTGAGCCCTTGCTGGAGCAGGATTTGAGTGTGTTAATGTGTATTATTTGCCAGCTGCGTGCGTCTTGCGCTGTCGCAATTGAGTTTTTTGTAGGCTACACCTGTCTGTCATAATATTGATGCGGGCCCTCTTGTGGGAGCAGATAGGCAAACACTTGATTCGCTTTCATTTTTATCTCATTGCATGCGCATCAGCCTACTACTGGCTCCGTGTGTGTTTGCAGGAGCCGCGATAACTCCTCATCCAAACAGAGGATGGTGGAAAGTACCGGTATTCTCCGTTTCATAAGACTACTCATATTAAAATGTAACGATTTTAAAAAGAGAACAGTTATTCGAAACAGTTAACCAGTGTTTAACATAGGCAGTGGACAAGATGACGATCAGCTTTTTTTCTCCCCTCCCCACACACGCATGCCCCGGCCGCTCCCGAGAGCACAAACCGACAAAAAAATAAAATAAACACAACTTGGACACGGGCCCTGAAGCTATGAAAAGCGAAAATCACTGTGTTATGGTAATTGTTTTGGTAGTCTTTGTCGCTAATTTCCTACAAATTCTGGTGAAAAGAGACGAAAGCCTCGTTCGACTTGGAGCAGCCTTGCTCAGACCTGCGCGTCTTGCTGAGCGCACAACAAAAATGCTGCAAAAATGCTGTGCGCTCAGCAAGCCGAGCGTCATAATTGCGCAGGTCTGAGCATGCCGACGTCATGGCTCCCGACCGGCGCTTTCATTGGATTAAGCGACAATGTTTTTGCCGAGCACATGATTCAATGTTGCGAATGTTTTGTATGTTTATGCTTATTTGCGCACACAATGCAAATATGATTTGTATTTGGCTGTTTGTGTGTGTTAATGTGTATTATTTGCCAGCTGCGTGCGTCTTAAGGCAATGCTGTTGGCCATGCTGATGTGTTTGCGCTGCTGTGGACTGTCGCAATTGAGTTTTTTGTAGGCTACACCTGTCTGTCATAAAATTGATGCGGGCCCTCCCGCAAAATCGACGTGCCCCCTGTATAGATTTGCTCTGGCGCCGGGTCTGCACTGATCTAGTATTACTTTACTTAGACAATATGTTGAGTTACCCCAGTTAGATACCTGCAGTGGTAGCCAGCCTGTATCTAGTTAACTTACCTGATATTTACATCTCCTAACACACAACTCAGTTGGGCCTCACAAGTTGAACTGCATTGTGTTTGCCATGGTTCGCTCATATAGTATAGACCTTAGTTGCTTTCTTAAAGGTTCAGTAAGCGGAATGGTCAGTTTAGCTAAATTCCTGTCAGTGACTGCAGTTAGCAGTCCCCTCCCTCGTCCCCACGTCACCACATTAATGCACTGCGGTCCTCAAGCAGCAAGTTATCTAGCATCATCTCAGATCCATAAGTGTGATAAAACATGATAAAAACCATCAAAACAGATTGGGAAGGATTTGTACCTGCTCCGCCGTTGTAGGCGCATACAGATCGGCTTTATGAAACACGCACACTATATAAGTGATCACTGTATGAATAAAGAGCAATTTAACACTTATATTAACATAAATAAATCGCTTACTTCACCTTTAAGTCACTTGAATGACTATTGATTTCTTCTCCAGGTGACCATGTTCTTGTGCTGTGCCACCATCTTGGCAATCATCCAGTATTGTAACTTCTGTCAGCTAAGCTTCTGGATGCGCTCAGTCCTGGCCACTGTTACTGGGGTCACCCTGCTGCTGTTACTATACAGGTGAGCACTTGTTATTTGCTCACGTACACCAAATGCAGATACACACTACACACACGTATAGGTCAGCAGATACACATTCAGGCATACACATATACTGTACTTGTGTGTATATATCCATGCCCACACATAGTTATACTATGCATGGTATTGACTTTATGTGTGTTGCATTCCATTTAAAGACTTGTCATCCAGTCTGGGCTCTATTAAGTTAATTCAGCAAAAGCAAAACATGAAAGCATTGACCATCCTGCAGTAGCACAAAGTAATCTAGTGTTTTAGAAATCAATGTAGGTCAAAGCAGTTATTTAAAAAATGAATTGAAATCCAAATGTGCAGCTCTGTTTACAATTTAGATTTTACATGTATAATTTAGCGTGCACAATCTACATGTATACATTAATTCATTCTGAAACATCAGTTGGTTATTATAATTACATACTTCTATCTACCTACTTTTAGCCTGTAAAGACTACTTGATCTGATCTGTATTATATATATATGTTTGTTTGTGTGTGTGTGTGTGTGTGTGTGTGTGTGTGTGTGTGTGTGTGTGTGGCCCTTCTTTTCTACCGACTGACACCACTCTCGTCGTCTTTCAGCTCCGGTAATAACAGCTTTCCGGTTCATGGGTGAGTGTCTCCGTGGAAACAGAGGGGTTTTGATGGCTGAGTGATATTTAAAATGTCAGCTGGATCGATGGCTCTTTTGTATTTCTCATAAGTACAGCTCTCTCTGGCTTTGATTCACTTCCCTTGCTCTTTATTCCCCTATCCTTCTGTCTCGCCCTGTGTGCACCGGTTGTAATGGCTGCTAAATATCACTAGTGGTGGAAATGACTCATGCTTGAATTTTTTCTATTAGAGCCACAAGTTAACTAACTATGCAACTGAGCAGGAAAGAGAGCTGAGGGGTATACTACGAAGCAAACTCAACAGAGCCTGGCTCTCTTTTTTTGATCTGGTTCAACATAACACATACCCTCGCTCAGAGCTGACCGGTACCACGAAGGCAGTTATCAACCTCCTATATTGAACGAGGGTTTCAGCTTCAGGCTCTGTGCGTCCCCATGAAAGGGGGCGTTTGACCCGTCATTTGACTCTGCTTCCGCACAGAATGGACTGATCTTGTGCCGCTAACTTTACACAAACGGACTGATTGCGAGCAGCTGAGTAAAAAAAAAAAAAGTGCGCCGCTGAGTTCACTCAAGAGGAAGAGTTTGTCAGTCTGAATGATCACAGAACAGCAGAAAACAGAGAGCCGAAAAAAAAACTCTTACTGCAAATAAGGAGAGAGTGGAATGCTGTCAGAAAATTAGGCTACTGAATTGATTCATTTATTTTACAGATCGTTCTCGCAGTGCGTAACGTGACATTATAAAGCAATTAAAGGTTGAACTCGGATTTAAACAGTACACCATTTAGCCTAATTGATAGTCCTACACTTAAGAATGTGATTTAAGTCTGACACTGTCCCCTAATGATAATAGCCTATGTGGAAATCACTTTGATTTAGGCTAAGTAGCCCTTTATTTGCATCTTATAAATACCAATAAAATAAATAGCCTAGATACAAAACCTGTAGTCTGTATTTTCCGGACAAATATGAATCTACTGTGAGAAGCTTAACCTGCGAGTCTGCAGCGATGTCCGAACTGTGACAGCTGTCACCTGTCACGTCCCAACTGTAATTGCTACTGATGAAAAGAAAGAAGCCTACAGTGAAATAATGTTGCAACCTGTGATTTTATAGAACGCTTCATTAAGAGCCAGTGTGTGTAGATCGCCAGGTAAAATCATTTGAGGTGAGAGCATAGAGTGGCGCTGCATACAGTAGGCGCAGACTATTTTACATTTTCTGCATCAATAACTGTATGCATGTGGTAAAAAGCCACATTGCGATGTTACAGTTCACTCTGCTGTAAGCCTAATGTCACGGCTTCGTTCAGTTCATTAACTTACTGATCAATAAGTTTACTGATTTAACTAGTTTACTCAGTGAGAATGTATCGCTCAGACAATATAGTCAGGTCCACTTCAAAATGTGTAGTTTCCTTAAACCTGCAGTGTGTAGAATTTTGTGATTTTTTTTTCATAGCAGACTTGTAGAAAATAATTATAATATCCATAAGTAGGGGAGAACGGGGGAATGTGAGCCATCGGGTAATGTGAGACACCCCCTGTATCTAGGCAATGGAACACATCTTTGGTCATGTGAGATATGTTTTCAAGCCCCTCTCATTTCCCCTTGGCCTTGAAAGAGAGGACCTCATGGCGATGTTGTAAGCATGTTTTTTTCCACAAAAATTTCTTTTTTGCATGTAAAAGTAAATTTTCTTGCTGTCAACTTAATCGATTGTTGTACCAAAGCAAATTGATTCAGGTAGAAAAACTTATATCATACATGTTGATGAACTACCAACATATGAAACCTTGTGATGATGATAACTGAAGATTAGCCTGATTTGCTGAGAGAGGTAGTTTTCTCTCAAATTGTGGCAGTGGGGTAAGTGAGACAAATGCTTTGGGGTTAAGTGAGACAGTGTCTGTGCCCTCTTTTAATGAATCCATTATATTTGAGGTAGCAAGGAGACTAGTTGTTCAATGTTCATTATGACATCTTCAAAGGAAAACTTCACACTTTTAACTCGGAACTGAGAAATGCAAGGCAGTCTTTTTTCTCTGACATCATCACCAAAAACAGCAACAATGCACGTGCCCTATTTTCTACTGTTGACAGGCTCACAAACCCTCCTGTGTCAGTAGCATCTGAACTTCACTCCACGAGGGCCTGCAATGAATTTGCCTCCTTCTTTACTGACAAAATTCATAAAATTAGACAAGCTGTCATCACATCAATACCGGTTTCAAGATATGTTTTATCCCTGTGCCCACTTGAAATCAATCCAAAAGCCATGACAGAATTTTGTCTGATTAACCAGAAAAACCTGGAGGACATTATACAACACCTGAATTCCTCCTCCTGTTGTCTTGACATTCTACCCACAGGTTTCTTTAAAACAGTTTTTAGCTGTATGGCCTCAGATGTCCAAGAAATTGTCAACATTTCCCTTCGGACAGGTGTATTCCCACAGGCCCTGAAAACAGCAGTCATCAAGCCACTCCTAAAAAAGAACAACCTAGAAACATCAGTCATGAACAATTATAGGCCCATATCTAACCTGCCATTTTTAAGCAAGATCATTGAAAAAGCTGTCTATCAGCAGCTAAATAACTACATGGCAATGAACAACTGCTTTGATGTTTTCCAGTCAGGTTTTCGTCAACACCACAGCACTGAGACTGCTCTGGTTAAGGTCCTCAATGACATCCACTTAAACACAGACAGTGGCAAAAGCTCTGTATTAGTTTTATTGGATCTCAGTGCTGCGTTCGACACAGTTGACCACAGCATATTACTAGATCGACTAGCAAACTGGGTTGGACTTTCTGGAACTGTACTAAACTGGTTTGAATCATACTTAAAGGACAGAGACTACTATGTATCAATAGGCAATTTCACATCCGAGAGAACAAATATTACATGCGGGGTCCCCCAAGGTTCCATTCTTGGGCCTCTTCTGTTCAACATCTACATGCTCCCACTAGCTCAGATTAGTTAGTTAGTTAGTTAGTTAGTTTATTCGTCAAATGCACAACATAACAGGCAAGCAGTCATAGCTGGCAATGAAATTTTTGTGTTCCAAGCTCTCCTCAATAATGCAACAATAAAACATTTTAAAAATAGTATAGAGTGTATAGAGTAAAAGAGTAACAACGTATAGTGCAATAAGAACCACATTTTAGATAAAATAAACCTAGAATATATGTACAGTATATATATATATACACACACATACACACACATACACATATATACACACATACACATATATATATATATACATACATACATATACACATATATATATATATATATATATATATACATACATACATATATACACACATATACACACACACACACACACAACATGTAAACATGTATGTAAAGAATACATATACATATATAAGTGTCTCAGACAGCAGTTAAGGGACTTGCGGAGTTCAACATTCTTGTGCTGCTCGGAAAAAAGCTGTTCTTGAACCTGGTGGTTCTGGTTTTGATGCTCCGATACCGTCTGCCTGACGGTAGCAGAGTGAACAGTTCCTGGCTAGGGTGGCTGTGGTCCTTGAGAATGCGCTGTGCTTTTCTCCAACATCTACGGGTGTAGAGGTCATGTATGGATGGCAGATCAGACCTGGTGATGTGCTGCGCGGTTTTCACGACCCTCTGCAGAGCTTTACGGTCGCGGTCGTTGCAGTTTCCATACCAGCTGGTGATACAGCCGGTCAGGATGCTCTCGATGGTGCATCGGTAAAAGTTGCAGAGTATTCTGGAGCCCATACCGAACCTTCTCAGTCTGCGAAGGTTCGGTATGGGCTCCAGAATACTCTGCAACTTTTGATTGATTATGAACAAGAACAAATTATGTTACCATAATTATGCAGACGACACACAAATTTACATAACCATATCACCAGGAGACTACAGTCCGATCCAAGCACTAAGTAAGTGCATTGAACAAATCAATGACTGGATGTGCCAAAACTTCCTTCAATTAAACAAAGACAAAACTGAAGTAATTGTCTTTGGTAACAGGGATGAACAATTAAAAGTCAGCGCACACCTTAAATCTGTTATGTTAGAAAGCACACACCAAGCTAGAAATCTTGGAGTAGTCATAGATTCAGACTTGAATTTCAAAAAACACATTAAATCAATTACTAAGTCAGCCTACTACCACCTTAAAAATATATCAAGAATTAAAGGGCTACTGTCTCAGCAGGACTTAGAAAAACTTGTCCATGCATTTATTTTTAGTAGACTTGACTACTGTAATAGTGTCTTTGCAGGCCTTCCTAAAAAGTCAATCAGACAGCTTCAGCTAATTCAAAACGCTGCTGCTCGAGTCCTCACTAGGACCAAAAAAGTGGATCACATTACCCCAGTTCTTAGGTCTTTACACTGGCTTCCTGTCACTCTAAGAATAGATTTTAAAATATTGATGTTGGTCTATAAAGCCCTAAATGGTTTAGGCCCCAAATACATCGCTGACCTGCTGATCCCATACGAACCAGTCAGAGCTCTCAGATCGTCTGACACTGGGCTACTGACAGTCCCCAGAGTAAGGACTAGGCAGGGAGAGTCAGCCTTCAGTTTTAATGCACCAAAGCTCTGGAATAAACTTCCACGGGACTTGAGGTCCGCTTCAACACTCGGCTCTTTTAAATCAGGTCTGAAGACTTTACTGTTTCCGTTTTAACCTGTAATTTTAAATTTTTATTTATTTTTATTCCTTTTAAATTTTTAAATTATTTTATGTTTTATTTATATTCATGTTTCTCATTCGCTTTTTTTTTTTTTTATGTATTTTTTTTAATGTGTGCTCTATTCTTGATGTGTTTTTGTTTTAGCATCTGTAAAGCACCTTGAATGGCCTTGTGTCCGAAATGTGCTTTATAAATAAACTTGCCTTGCCTTGCCTTGCCTAGTTTGAATAAGACAAAAGACAATATGGGCTGGAGGTGGAGGTGGGGGTTGATGCTTGAAGGGGTGTCAGCAAGGGCATGGTTTGGCACGTATGCATGTGGGGGACAGGAGAGTGACCTTTAACACCAATAGACTCTTAAGTAATATGTCTTTATTCAATGAATGATCCCGATATAACAAATGCAGAAACATATTAATCAAAGACTCAAAAGATGGAAAATGACAGCTGGGTCTAGTCCTGTGTTCTGAGTCCCAGGCTGTTCTAGCTGGTTCTGATTATTCTTTGCTCTGACCCCCAGACACTAGCTGGCTCTAAGGGTCCTGTGTTCTGATCCCCAGACTGTGTTTTAATCTAACTGGTTCTATCTGTCATTTGAATGTTAATTATTGAATATGAATTATATGGTGTATTTGATCAGAGTTACTTTCAAGTGTTTAGAAAATGTTTTCTTAATTGACCAAACCCCATGATTCTGTTACTCGTCCAACATTAGTTTTGGAATATTTGTTTTTCAAGCTAGCTGTCAGGATTCAACTGTTACAACATTTGTTGTTATGGTAGTTTCAGAGAGGAAAAAGTAAGTGGAACAGTTTACCCCTTGGTTTCTCTGTTTTTCTCTTAAAAAAAGTTGTCTTGTGGAAATCGGTTCATCCTAGCCTGAGAAAAGGCAGAAAGAGTGTTTTTTTTAACCCTATATTTCTCCTTCTCGTGACATCACAGAAAGAGAAATATAGGGTTAAAAAAAACGTACTTTGTAAATATTACTGTGATGTCACAGTAAAAGACATCACAGTAATATTTACAAAGTAAGTTTTTTTTAACCCTATATTTCTCTTTCTGTGATGTCACAAGAAGGAGAAATAAGATTCTGTTATCAAACTTCATTAAGGCTGCACTGGAATTATTTCATCATGATGATTTCATGTCATCTACATCCCCACTCCATTTTCTTCTGTTCTTCCTGGTTTTTCAGTCTAAACAATCATACATCTCCTGGCCCTGACCCACCCCTGCGACCTGTGGATCTGCTGATCCCAGAAGCTGTCCTGGCCTTCTTCCTGCTGCTTCTCCTGGTCTGGTTCCTCAACCGGGAGTTTGAGGTCAGCTACCGTCTTCATTACCATGGCAACCTCGAGGCTGACAAACACCGCTCCAAGATCCAGACCATGCGAGACCAGGCTGAGTGGTTGCTGGGCAACATCATCCCCATCCATGTTGCTGACCAGCTCAAGGTTTTTTTTGCAGTTGTTGTAACAAAAATAAAAAATAAATTATTATGAATGTTATCAGAACAATTTAATTTTTTTTTATATATAATCCAGAACACAACATCGAAGAATATTTTCTTGCCGAATGAAGGAGACAATAACGATAATCATGAGCCATTGTATCATCACTTTGAAATATTTGAACACACTTCTGTCCTCATAAGAGCCCATTATAATGCGGCCATCCTTTGACTCATTGTTTCCTCAGGTGACCCAGAGCTACTCCAAGAATCACGAAAGTGTGGGCGTGATCTTTGCCAGTATTGTCAACTTCAGTGAGTTCTATGAAGAGAGCTACGAAGGTGGAAAAGAGTGCTACCGTGTCCTCAATGAGCTGATTGGAGACTTTGACGAGCTCCTTCGCAAGCACGAATTCAAAAGTGTGGAAAAAATCAAGACAATCGGTGCCACCTACATGGCGGCGTCTGGACTTAATGTTCGGCAGCTGGCCGAGAATGATGATGAGTCTCCACACGCTCACTTGAGGGCACTTTTTAACTTTGCCCTGGAGATGATGGGCGTCCTGGACGACTTCAACAAGAACATGCTCGGTTTTGGTTTCAAGCTCCGTATCGGATATAACCACGGGCCACTGACGGCAGGGGTGATCGGCACCACTAAGCTACTCTATGACATCTGGGGCGACACGGTCAACATCGCCAGCCGCATGGACTCTACCGGTGTGGAGTGTCGGGTGCAGGTGAGCGAGGAGAGCCATACTGTGCTCAGTGCCATGGGCTTAGAATTTGACTACAGAGGTACAGTCAATGTTAAGGGAAAGGGTCAAATGAGGACTTTTCTGTTCCCCAAAAGTGGTGAAAGTATATGTCAAGATGGAGCGGACCTGGGCGCCTGCGCCAGACCCTCGTCCGCAGCATCAACATCCAATAAGACTTCAGGAGCTGTGGCTCTTCACCCCTCTACTTCCTCTTCTCCCACTCCCCCTCCTTCCTCCTCTCTTTCCACCATTCCTCCTCAACCACACAGCGCTGTAAGGCCTTCTAGAGCAGGGACAGAGCCTGTCCAAGCTAAGTCCACAGAGGTGAGGGAGGAAGGATATAGGGATGCTCCACACCTCCCTGCCAAAGACCTTCACCTCCCTCCCCATTCTGAACTAGGCCCAGACCCCTCCCAGGGGCAGCCTGCTCCTCTCGCACTTCAAGAGAAGGATGATGAAGAGGAGGAAGCCGAAGAGCTAACACAACTCAACAAGGAGTTTTATGCTCGTCTCTGATCCCTCCTCTCCTCTTCCACTGCCTTCTGCTGCCCCTCCAGGACTGACTGTGCATCCCATCCTTTAGGCATGGGTCACGTGTCTTCTGCACAGTGGCTACAGGGACTATAATAATGGCTACTAATGTCTTTGATGTTGCCCGATGTGGGGTGGGTTAGACCTGTGTTGAACACAGCAGTGTTGAGGGGAGGAGGCTGAAGGGGATCCACAGAGAAGGAAGTTTTGTTGGTTGTTGTTCTTGATGTATTTTTCTTATTGGTTTTTGTTATTAAGTGCCTTCAGGACTAGAACAGTGAGTGAACGAACAAATATGAATACTGAACAAAGTTTTAACGATCTTAGACTACGGAATATGCTGTGGTCTCTTACTCAATGCTTTTCTTTTCAATGCAAGTATTTCTTTTTTTTTTAAATCGTTGTTGTGGCATATCATTTGTTTTAACTTGATCAAAGTCTTGACCTTACTTAAGAGACATTTTTTTTTAAATTCTATGTAAGTGCGAGTGCAGCATAATGGGCTGAGCAGGGAACTATGGGAAGAATGAGGGAATCACATGAAGCAGTGTTCATTTATGTATACTGCTTTGACATGAGGGCTTAATACAGTATTCATTTGTGCCAGAGCCTCAATAAAAAGGGGACATGCTACAATGCTGGCTGCATAGATGTTAGTTTGTGTAGCAGCTAAATGCACATTTTAAGCACAGGTCTTGCACAGTTTTTTTCTTGACCACTTGTATTCGGTAGTTATTACGGTGAAATAGCTTTTAAGAAAGTTTAAACAGAGTTTTTCTTCTGTCACAACATGTACAATCAAAAGCACAAAATCAGATAAGGGAATATAGATTTGGAAGACAAGGTGAGAATCGTCACAAAAGCAGGAAGGCACTTTAAATATACACTTCAAGTGATATTCCACCCAACATTTGTCTCTTGAGTATGAAACACTCGTCCAAAGAGGAGACCTGGAAGAAGGGGATTAAAAAAGGTTGTAGTTTGCTAGTGAATGCCCCCCCCCCTCTCGGTCATGTTTCCACCAAAGCTTTTTCATTGGTCTGAACCACTCCACTGGAGCTCAGTCATTTGCTGGATTTAAAGCCGCTGCGCTGCTTAAAAAGAGCACACTACAAACTTGTTATCCTTACCTTTTTCTTAACTATATTCTATGTTTTTTTTCAACAACAAAGGCTTGTGAGAAGACCAAAACCATACAGCGGTAAGTCTGTATCCCCACAGTATTTCCCTTTTTATATTTGGGACATCCTATCCACTTTTCCTTTGCAGACAGCAGGAAAGAGGAGAGAGACAGGTAGGGTCCCAGGCTGTACATGAAACTGCGTATCTTGTTGATCATGGTTGTACCTTAACCCCTTAACGTCAACACAGTACCCTGGAATTGAGTTAACTCAAAGAAAAAAAAATGTGCTTGTTGTAATGAAGAAACCTGTCGCTCACTGATGTGTTTTTATTAGTCCTACGACAATAACGGAGCTTTGAGGCACAGAGGCATGAGATATATCATGTATTTGACTACACAGACAATTACTCGAGGATTGATTCATTATTGGTTTTGGTCTTTTTGTTTGGATTTGTCAACAAAAGAAAAGTACACCTATCTTATCCTTGAAAGCCCACAGCGGGACGAGAGTTTGATGTTGGAGTGGAGTATCACTTAAAGTGGGACTGTGAGGGACAATAACTGTGTTAGTTCTCAATAGACGATAGGGTGGACGGGTCAAAGCATAGGTCAACTACAGTTTCTACAGTACTGTGAGTAAAACCAATGACTCAGATTTTGATGTGATGTTCCATTCGTTATACCTCCATGACCGGAAGAAAAAAATAAACATTGGTCAGTCCATTCATTGATGCAGTAGCTAAGTATTTTTCTGCCTTTAGCTGTTTCATTTGCTGTTGAAGGGGTGGGAATTTTTTTAACTATCCTGTCGCAGCCTTTATACAAAGGGGTCCCTTCTATTTTATCAATATACTTTAATTGTGCCACTTTAATTGAGTGATCTATAGGTGCATGCAACCTAAACTAGCTGATTGTTTGTGTGTGTGGTGCCTAAAAAGTATGACTGTCTTTCTTGGGAGTATTTTGTTTTTTTCAGAAGGGTCTTTTTTTTACCATGCTGTTTTCATAATGAGGATAGATTATGATTGTGTTTGTTGCACAGGTTTTGCTACAATTGTTTTTTTTTTTTTATAAATTCCATCTATTTCTGTTGCTCTTTTTTCAAGTTCTTTCATTCTGCCTTTCAACTGGTCGCTCGCTTGGTGTGGTGGTGTTCACATCCAACAACTCTGTTCTTCTTTGCTCTTACTCACTTCATGCTTGGTCTTTACCCTTGAAACCCTTTACCCCCCTCCCCCCCCTTGTACTTTGCGTGTGTGTGTGTGTGTGTACGTGCATGAGAAAATATTTGGAGTTTTACTCCCAAGACAATAACTCAGATAAGGTCATTGTGATATTATGCAAAAGGAAATCGATCAACTTCGTGGCCACTGTTATGAACTGTTATTTTGCCGTTTCTGCCAATAGAGGAATTACATGCACGAGGCCTCATTGTTTAAAATGGGGAAAAAATAAAGTTTGACATCTGTTGACCTATCCTGTAAAACAAATCACCACCACATCTTTTGGGCTAAAAATCTTGCCTTGGATACAGCGATGACATGAAAAAGGAGGATGACTATCTCTAATGTAGCCGTCTCCATGCAGCATTTATCTCTGCAATTGTGCACTCCAAACCAACACAAGCAGTGCCTTGAATCAGGAATACCAGCGTGTGTATGAGCTGTGATTAATTGCATCATAAAATCACCATAACCCTAGTGGCATAAATCCAATAGCTGCCACTGCAGAATGAGACACAAAAATAGCTCAATGGGATCTGCCTTGTGGGTGAATATCTTTTTTTTTAATTGCCTTTGAAATATTTTCAACAGGAAAAATCTCACGTTGTACTCTTGTAATGTGTACTTTCAAAACGCTCAAGTTTGCCAAACCTCATAAACCATACCATGCAAATATATGAGAATATCAGGTATCAATTTTACAGAAATGTTATTGTTTTTTTTTCTCCACATTATTCAGATTTTACCCTCTGCGACCCGTTGTTAGATATTCCGTCATGAGCTTCATGCGGCAGCAGCCCTAGCGTGCACAGCAGTGACAGATTTGATGGGCATACCACCTCTCCAATAGCACACATCTGTTCAAAATTATAAATAAATTATGAAAGTGAACACTGCCGGCTCTATGATCTGTGATACACTGGGGAGAGAATTGTGTGTGTGTGAGTGTGTGAGCTTGTTTGCATGGGAACGAACGAGCAAATTTATTCGCAAGAAAAGTTAGTTTGATTCTGCACCGTACTATAATTGTTTTTCTATTTCATTTTAATATCATTATTTCTACAGTTATGTTGAACTTTAAGCATGTATCATCAACACACTGATTTTTTAAATCACTTAGCTTTGCTCTGTTAAGGTAACCTGGATTTGGTTTAGTTGTCAGAGGAATTAAAGAAGTGTACATTAGTTCATCCAGTTTTAAAAAATGCAATCAAGAAAACAGTCAAGTGCGTTGAGGAAAAGTTTAGGGCACTGGGTCAACCGTGTTTGTTGCTGAAGAATAGTGATTCTGCCTTTGTGATCGAAAACAGTGTTGTATCACGACAAACAAAATAGCATTGCCTTAATCACTAATTTAAATGGTGACATATCCACATCTGTTCATTCTAAATGTTCTAGTAAACTCAACGCGTATGTGTTTCGAATTACACTGGGACATAAATTAGACAAAAGTTGTTTGATTTCAAATCTTTGTGTATTTCTTTCATGTTCATCATGAATGAGATGTATTATGTATGTTTTGTGCACATTACCCATGTATCATTTATCAACACATGATCGTAATCTGTACACATTTGCACAAAGCACTAAGTGTTTGTACATGCAGTTATTTTATGTCACATGATTTCTTTTTTTTCTTCTTTTTTTTACATGTGCATGTGTCAGATTTTGCCAATGAAAAAAAGAGACATGTATTATCAAATTGATTCAATGTGCGTCTATTTGAGTTAGAGTGAGTGTTTTATTTATCTTTTTCCCCTCAGCGTGACAGAAATACATCTCCAAGCAGAAGACAGTTGAGTGCACTGTAAAGTATAACGTTAAGATGAGTTCATGACAAACCATACATGCGTATTAGCCTAATAATCAGACTGAATTGCCATTTTGTTTTGTTTTTTAAAATTGCTTTTGAGTAAATTAACGTGATTTGGAACCAGGCTATATATTGCAGCTTGGCAAAGTTTTACAAAGGCATCCAAATAGTCACATCACCATCAGTAAGGTTGAAGTCTTTTTGATCAGTCAGCGCATGACTCAAGTGTATATATAGGCTATTTAACTGAATATTCACGGCCAAGGAAAGGAAAGACACTTAAAGACCAAACTTGAAGTGTGAAAGAGTAAACAGAAGAGATAAGCTAAATGTGATGATTAGTAGGCTAAGGAAATCTTCAAACTATAAGGACTATTTGTTTATTTTATTTTATTTGTGTTTGTTATTCTTATTTAATTTTAAGATAATTTAAATTTTTTATTTTTTTTACTTCAGACTAAATGATAGCTACACAACCTACGTCTAGGGCCTAATAAACCTGATCAAAGATGTGTTTAATTAAAACGACAGGTAGGCTAACAAGCCTACAAATTCATTACTAGCCTATATTACATTTTTATATGTAACCAGCTTTATAATTGTAGTTAAAATGTTAGTCCTTTAAATCATACAAGTACATGCTACCTAGGGGGCAAAGTAATTTTTTGGACATGGGCTGTTGTAAAAGGTTGTTCACCAGAAATGATATCTAGGACCTTCAAGGATCACAACCTGGGTGGACAACCTGATCAACCACCTGCTGGAAAGCTACAGTAGCCTGGTGCTACCAGACCATCGTACTTCATTTCATTTGTACAGAAGGTCTGGAAGTGCTGTAATTGGCAAACGTTCACTCACTTGGAGGCGGGTGTCTGTTGAAGTTTTAAAATGATTGGATCTGCCCACTCCCTCTGTTCGCTGATTGGACGGCTGTAGATTCTCCGGAGAATCTGGGAAATGCGCTGTACACCCAGACTGACTACTGAAGGGAAAATGAAATTTGGCCGGAAGTAGGCGGGCGGGCGGAGCCAGGCTAAAGCTACAGGGGGCCGACATAGAAAATCAGAACCATGGTTTAATGCAAGGGTAAAATTGAATTTTTTTAACTTATAGATATCATCATGAAACTTTGCCAGTTGATTACTGGCATTAAAACAATGATTTTTTGTATTTAAGTTTTTTTTAAATTTAATTTTTTTTTTTGCCGTAATGCATTTTTAAGACCTGTACATGGTATTTTTTGATTTATAAAATTAAAAAGGGCTGTGTAAAAAAACCTTCTTTAATAACATTCAGAATAGTGCAAAGAATGATTATGGAAAGTTTAGTTGATGTAAGTGATTTAGAAGTTGAGATGTTTGGGTCAGAGTAATGAAAAAAACTATCAAATCATGTCAATCTAACCACTATCAAACCAGAATTATCACACCATTTCTCACAGAGGAAGTTTGTTATGTAGAAACTTAACACACTTATATAATGTCAAAATGCAATAAAGATTCTCTGGCTTTATCCAATATCTACATTTTTGGTTTTTAAAGATGTGCAAATTTGTGCATAATTTGTGAAATATGCCAAATTTGCATATATCCAAACATTTAAAAAAAAAATTAAATACAAAAAAATCATTGTTTTAATGCCAGTAATCAACTGGTAAAGTTTCAAGATGATATCTATAATTAAAAAAAAATGTTTTACCCTTGCGTTAAACCATGGTTTCGATTTTCTATTTCGGCCCCCTGTAGCTTGTAGTTGACCAGGTTGTCCACCCAGGTTGTGATCCTTGAAGTTCCTAGATATTATTTCTGGTGAACAACCTTTTAAAACAGCCCATGTCTGTTTTCCAAAAAAAGAGGGTTTTGCCCCCTGGGTATGCAGTAAGTAATGTGCAACAATATATTACATTTTAAAATATTGACCTATATTTCATATATTTTAACAATAATGTACAATTAGGCTATGATATGACAATTTTAATGTATTAACTGGTTTGTACAGTGCTGGCATGTGTCTCTCGCGGTGCTTCAGCGCCCCAAGCGGTAAATAGCAGCAGTGTTTTCACGTAGGGCGTGATAGCGCTGCCCCTCCCCCTCCACAGCCGATCTGGAAAAGAAAAAAAAACTTTTTTGTACCGAAGGAATCAACAGCCGCCATCTTGTCGCGGCTCGGAATTAGGATTTCGGTCCAACACTGTTTTTGTACGTAGAAATCGAGCATTCTTACTGCAGTGTGACAGTGTCCTTTCCCTGAAAACGAAATCTTAACATCGGCTCGTAGACATTTTGCGTGAAAAAACGGGAATTGGATCGGTGGTCGTCGGGCTAAAACGCTCCGTATCTCTGATTTCCCCTTCAGAGTGCGGCGATTCAGCCCCTGTCGCCGTCCGGGAGCAGCATTGTTTACCGTGGGCAAGCGGAGACCTCACCGAGACTTTCGAAGTTATTTGCAAAAATACAGCATTTTTATGCAATTGTGCATTTTTGTGGAGCTTGGCGCGATTTATGCATGAAGAATTTTGACGTCACGCAAAATTGGCTCTTGGAACATGTAGAAATTACGACCTTTTCCAAGAAAAGCTGCAGTCCTCCTGATTTGACTGGATTTTCCCTCTGAAGTTGGATTTTTACATGGAGGATATTTTATTTTGGGTTATTTAACGATTATAATGTGGGTGTTGGGTGTTGGATTATCATGGGGTGAATGGCGGTGGCGATGCGGGGCGCTATTGCATCTCTTTTGAAAGACACCGACTCTCACGGCAACGAGTAGCTAACGCTCACAGTTAACTTAGCTGGTAGCAGGTAATTAGCTAGCTATTAGCCAGTTAGCTAACGTTAGCAGGCTGACAGCTTGCTAATGTGCTAACCGGGAGGGTTCGGGTAGATAGAGAGAAACTCCCCAGTCATAAGTTAAATAAGAATTATTAACTTAAGGAATCCCCAAGACGCAACAGAAACTATGGCTGAAAACCTGCTGGACGTCGGACCTCCCAACTCTAAGCGGCCGAAGCTGAATTCACCTGCCCTGTCAGCGTCAGATGGACCAGGTACAGGCCTCAACACTGTCTGCACATGTAAACACCACCATCATTAAGATTTGCACTCGACATTCTAGTGTGATATGTTTACCCCCATGTATTGACTGCCAATGCAGCACCGTTTGAAGTCACCATACCGAACTTCTAAGTAAGTAGTCACTGTTTTTACTGCAGTGTTGTGGTTTGTTTCTGTGGTGAGCAGTTGCAAGGACCTGTCGTGTCCACTCAAAGGGCAGTTCATTAAGTAAAGTTGCCTTGTGGTGCTGCAGTTTTAACGAGAGCCCTGCAATAAATCATACATCCATAAAAGACACATGCAATACACATTCAGCACTACTTCAATCTCCAAGATGACACCACAGCTGAAGACACGCCTATTTCAAAGAGTTCAGGCAGAACTTGAGCTTTGTTAAAGATGATAAAGTTGGATGTCCTGCATTGCGGTTGCATTACCTTAAGTTGTGACTGGGTGTACCACACTGGAAACTAAGCATATTAACGTGTGGGCCAAGAGCATTTGACTCTGAAAGTGCATGGCTGTTAGCAGCTGTTTGTAAGAAGTTGTAATTTTTCATCAGAAATCTGATGGAAACACACTAACTAGACCCTGTTTATCCAAACACTTTAAAATAAGATGCCACTTCAATCCATGTTATAGTTAGCACCAAACATCTAATTGTGATATAGCTATTAAAACTTTGAGGCTGGGCCTTCTAAAGCAGTTCTTTCTATTTATTGCCTTCAGGTCGTTGGCGCTTAACGATAAGGCGTGCCAGCAAAAGAAAAAAGGTTGACTGACATTCTGACAAGCAGCGTTTGATGCTGGCACTCCGAGTACCACCAAGTATAAAATGGTGAATTAACCGAGACAAAAACACTGTCATCTGCTTGGCGGCAGCACCCTCCAAGCAAGCATATTAGCCCACATACCAATCTGTATGAGAACGGATTGCCTTTGATTTTACAGTAAACATTTGATCGTTGAAGTTCTCGATTGCGTTACACTTTGTGAAAGGTAGTTACGTGACAACTCTGGATTTTGTCATTATCTGATTTGATATACTGTTAAATTTTTTCTTGGCCTCTGGGCAGATGTCACTTTGATCCATAAATAAGTTAAAGAGTTGGTTAGGAATTTATTTCCTCATCAGCAGCAAAACACGTAAAATTAGCCAGCAGACAACTTCTGTAGTCTTAAGTGGGGTGAACTAGACACTGTTGGAACTGATTATCAACGTTAGTAAGATGGATGGACACAAGGCCTATCAAAAGTGAGGCATAAACAACGCATAATACACAAATAAACACACAATGTTAAAGCTGCTTAAATATATTTAAAGAAGAGCTGTCAAGCGATTAAAAAAATTAATCTAATTAATTACAGGCTCAATTGTAATTAATACAATTAATCTAAATTAATCGCATACTTATGACACTTTTTTGCCTGTTTAAACAGCTGTAGACTATCCTACGGTTGGTCTCTCTCTCTCTCTCGTAGCTCTGTCTCCTCTCCTTAGCCAGGTTTCTAGGCTACATGAAATAAAATTTGGAACTCGGGGCGAATTTTATCTAGTTAAAACCACAAAAAAACTAGCAGGCTAAATGACGACTGTCTATCTCCAAAACAGACAGCGCTGCACTCCCAAAGCTGCGCATAGCGCCGACTCATTCGCCATCGTACTACTCAAAGCCAAAAATATTGAGACACACCGGCACACACACGCAGCTAGCAAATGAAAGTGAGACACGGAGGAAGATTGAGAGATACTTGAGTTTTGAACCTACATTGTTGGCGCCCACTAAATGAATAATTCACAGACACTGCGGAGAATAAAATAAGATGTCTTCTTACCTTCATGCTCAGTGTTTTCCTCAGTGAAAATTTTGGGGGTATTTTGCTCAAAGATGCCAATGCGCACTAAAGAAATAGTTCTGTTTATTTGAATGACACTGACCTTACAGTTGTGCAATTTTGTTTGTTATGTGCACATTTTGTGCAAACATGCAGATGGTACAAAATACAATTTAAAGAAAAATTCTACTGTTTTGGTGCAATACCATGCAGACACACTAAATAAAAATAATGGACCATACACTTAACATGTGTATCAAAGTGCACATCAAAGTGCATCCTTTTTGGATGGGGGGCTGTTGTGAGATTATTGTGAACAATAGGCATACTGTGATGCGATTAATTCATATATGGTTATTATTAGCCTACTTGCTTAATTTCTTTTTAAATACAGAGTTTATTGGTTGTTTTGGAACATGTATTTCCAAATTTAAAACATAAAAATAAAGCAGCATTTAAAATTCAGAAAAATAAATCTTGTTGGCCTACACAAGCATGCTGTTTGAAAAATAATTCAATAATTGAAATAATACAATGTGTTTTCCCCTTAAAATGACTAAATGCATTTCAAAGACAGTTACAGTGTGCACTTCTGTAAACTTACTGAAAGGTGGCTGGGCCATCACTCTCATGCATGTATCAGACTTTTCTCTGCGCCGTATGAGCCGATAAGTTGTGTTGCCACGGTGATGTGGAGTCTTAAACTAGTCTAGCTTTGCAGAGCACTTCTTTCTGTTCAGCTAAACGGGCAAATTTTATTGTACCCTTTACATTTGAATGCATTGATCTAGTGCACTTTGAGAGGAGAATATGCACTAATTACTATTCAGATAGATGGGATTATTGGTGTTGCAACTTTGCCTTTTGTGTCTTTACTTACAGATTTTGACATTTTTGTATAGAAATTAATATTTAAACACAAAATGCCACAACGCAGAAAATGATTTGCATGATCTATTTACAGTTCTTGCTTAATGCTTAAACCAGACCTGCAAACTCATAAGAGGTGAAAAAGGTGACAAACACACCGACTAGACGACTCGGTAAATCAGGGGGGGTTTTTCCTTTTATTTGATTTTTTTGGGGACATGGAACTAGACAGGGACATTGGGTGCTATAAATGGGAAGAGGTTCAGTAATGTCCAACACAGAAGTAGGCCTACTGGTTATTATGAGCAATTGATAAGCAGGACCTAAGACTTTAATTTAAAATAATGTGATAGAAATTACAAATTATCCTTATACAAAGGCCTATAGATACAAATAAAACAAAACTATTCATGAATTTCAAGGGTGTAGGTTGTGATTAAACCTTGGTTTGGGACACATTTTAATGTGGGGGTCTGGGGGTGTCCCCCCATACATTGTTGAGCATTCAACACTTCATTTCCTGCATTCTGGTGAATTTGCATGCACCAATTATATGTAAAGTAGGCTAATTGACAACATTTAGGTTCCTGGTGACAAAAATAGAATACAATACAGTGTTTCCCCCACGTTCACTCAGCAGCGGCGCAGCGCCGCTGCTGAGTGAACGTGCGCCGCTGCTATAAAAATCCTTCTCCTCCGCATTTTAATTTTAATTTTTTTTTTTTTTTTTTTTTTTTTTTTTTTGTACGTAGCTCCTTTTAGAAAATGGGCAGCACGTAACGTAAATTGCGCAGCACGCGGCACATCATCACGTAGCCAACATCAAAGAAGAAAAATAACCTAACAGCAAGTGTGGCAGTAGTAGCCTATGTCGCTACACGATCTGAGGAGCCTGCACGATATGAGGTGCGCGTGCGCAAAATGGCCGCCATCGTTGACAGCCCGCTTAGCTCAAAGTGTTTTGGAGAGCCACAGAATGCACTAAAAACAGACTGTAACTCGCTCAATTCTGAACCGATTTTCATGAAATTTAGTTTGTTATGAAGATAGAACAATTAATCATGCTACTGATTACGTGTTGGAATTAAATTCAGTTAAGGGGCCGCTGACCCACGGACTTCGTGTGTGTGTGTTTGTGCTCACGGGGAACTTTAGGAGGGGGCGGGGGTGAGGACGCTGACGTGCGTTGCCTAGGCGACTGCGGGCTTTCCAAGATGGCGGCCGTTCTGCGCATGCGGTCCTCATATCGTGCAGGCTCCTCAGATCGTGTAGCGACAGCCTACACGGTTGCAAAGTTACAATAGCCTCGTTTGAGCAGGAGCCGTCTTGCTCAGACCCTCGCAATTATGATGCGCGTCAGCAAAAATGCTGTGCGCTCAGCAAGACGAGTGTCATAATTGCGCAGGTCTTAGCAAGACGGCTCGTTCTCAAACGAGGCTATTGATTCTAGCAGCGAGTGAAGCGGAAGAGCGAAGAAAGAAGGAGAGAGAGAGAGAGAGAGAGAGAGAGAGAGAGAGAGAGAAAGAGTAAGTTGCTAAAATGTGTCGCTACATGACCACCAGTGTTAAAAACCCTCTGAGCCCTATCGTTATTTTATTTTATTTTATCTAGGCTATAAACCGCAACCGTGCCGTTTTTTCCTCTAGTAGACTACGGTGTGTGTGTGTGTGTGTGTGTGTGTGTGTATTTTCGGGAACTTTGAAAAATGAATCCATACTGTTAGATCCAATGTTGTTCTTTATTGCCATATAAAATCCGTTTTCATCGCGTATTTTAGTTTGGGATTTATGCTAATCGCCTGTAAGCATGTGGTCATTAGCATAAATGCAGGGAAAGGGAAAAAGCCTATGGACTTTTTAAAAGAGCATGAATAGTTTCTATTATGTATAACTTATATTTATTTTATAATTTTCTCATCACTTTTTGACTCCCAAGACTAAGAAGAAGTGTTTTAAGCAATAACAAGCTTAATACATTTGCCTTTTTGTGTTATCAATAAATAATTGTGAGATATTTTTGGCTTTTTTACTGTCTAATTGATAATTTCCTACATTCAAACGACATCACTGCAGCACACATATTCTGATAGTCCAGGTTGTGACCCAAATAAATGATAGCTTGACAGCTATGCATTATAGGGGTGATGAATGCAATCTTAATAAGAGAATAAATCCAGGCAAACCAAAACGTCTCAAAAATGGCTTAGGGCTCAAAGGTTAAAAGGCTGGTACAAGCTCTTAATGGATGCACTGTGCACAATGTATAGTTAAATGAGTCTAAAAAGCTGGGTGATTAGAAAGGCAGACGGGGACGATGGAGGAGCTGAGGTTAGTAAAGCAAATTAGGGAAGCAAACTTTCAAGCTAATGAGAATTTTCTTTTGGATTTGAATGCATAATGCTAGGTGATATTATTTGAACATTAAAAATACATGTAGGCTATATAGGGTAATTTGAAGGAAACAAATAAGATTTCTAGCATTTCTTACTTGTTGTTTAAGTGCTCAAGTTTATTACAGAAAATACAGGTAGACCATGTAAGAGAGGAAAGAGAAGTGACAGAGAAGCAAGGAGAACAAGAGAGAGAGGGTGCAGTGGTAGATCCTGAGAGGTGTTTTGCCCATGATTGCAGGAGATTTAATTTTTGAACAATGTGTCTTGTGTAAAAAACAGTGTGTAGTGTTTTGAAAGAAGTGTGTTGGAGAATTTCAAACACAGTGCAAAGCACTTATTGTGTTTGTAGGGTTGGTGCTTTTGTTTAGGGCATGGTTACAAAAGTCAGAGGTTGTGATGCTTTGGGCATAGCAACCACTTTTAGTGTTTAAGCATTAGGCAAAAATCTGTAAATAAATTGTGCAAATTATTTTTGCGTTGTGGCATTTTTTGTTTAAATATTAATTTCTATAAAAAAATGTCAAAATCTGTAAATGAAGACACAAAAGGCAAAGTTACAACACCAATAATGCTATCTACAGTAATACACAGGACTGTGTGAATAGGATTTAAGTGCATATTCTCCTATCAAAGTGCACCAGATTCGTGCATTCCAATGTACAGGGTACAAAAAAATTTGGCCGGGGGGGCATGCCCCCGGACCCCCCTAGAGGGTTCGGGGACCACAGCACCGCTGCTGAAAAAAATCCTGCGGGAAACACTGCAATACAATGCAGTAATATCATGCATTCTGTATTGCTTTCAAATATTTATTCTCCTGTATTGTTCAAATATTTGATTTAAACTGTAAGAAAAAAAGGTAATTATTCGTCTCTATCATTGAGAATGTAGTGGCTGGTGGTATTTTACTTGCCTGCAATCTTCTAATATTTAAAAATAATAAAGTGCAAAATGAGGGTATAATCCTCCTTCTGCTTCCTTAAAACTAGTGGTAGTGACTAAGTGTGCAGTGGAGAGAGAAATATAGGCCCTATACAGACAGATAGAGGGAGGAAGAGATAGCTTTATTTTATAATTTAGCTTTTTGATTTGTGAGAGTGATCATTGCTGACTTTAGACTGACTCCCGCTCAGTGAGGCTAGAGCCCATCAGCTGAGCGAACAGGTGTCCGACACGGAGATGAAAAACGAAACTGAAACTTAACTATCCTGTCCTGCCTGGACTGGTGGAGCAGCCAAATATAAATGAATACATATTGTACTAAACTGTAACACAAGTAATGAGTTGTGGAATTTGCACCAGTAGCCTACAGTAGTCCACATTCTTCGCTCAGCCACTAACTGTTTCGTTAGTGAATGTTCCGCGATCTGTTTGTATGTCTCGAGCCCGGATACACAGAGCCCTGACGGAAAACTGACAGCGCGACTAAAGGGACTCTACAATGAGCCGCTCCCCTCCGTTAGTTTCTGTTTTCCGCCGAGTAAGTTACATTCACCTCCGACTAGGGTTGCAAAATTCCGGAATTTTCAAAGTTGGAAACTTTCCATGGGAATTAACGGGAATTTATGGGAATTAACGGGAATAAACGGGAATTTACTAAATTTAAAGCCACCCAAATGCACTCAATTCTCCTAACTATGTTATTTCAGTCCAGGCAAACGTTCTAGACCAGGGGTCTCCAACCTTTTTTCAACTGAGAGCTACTTTGAAAAAATGTAAGTGGCCAAGAGCTACTTGTATCAAATCGCTATATATTATATATATTTATTTACATAGCACACATCAAATGAATTAAGCTTCTGTTTGTACACGTGTGAAATTGCAATACCCAATGCTTATCATAAATAATTTCCCATCAAAGGTCCAAGAACACATTACTTTACACTTTTTGTGGGCCACATATCACTGAAAATTGACATCAATGTCTATATTACAGTTCTTATTGTGACGCAACAGTGTTTCCCCCAGGAAATGTCTTAGGCAAGGTGGTCACCACCCAGGTGTGGAGGAGGCGCGGCGCAATGCGGCGCGCCAAAAATTTTGGGGGTATTTTGCTCAAAGATGCCAATACGCACTACAGAAATAAACAACTGCTTATTTGAATAAAACAGACAACTGACCTTACAGTTGTACATTTTTAAAGTTCCTTTTTGGATAGGGGGCTGTTGTGAGATTATTGTGGACAATTAGGCCTACTGTGATAACCTATAATTCATTAATGGTTATTATTAGCCTACTTGCTTGATTTCTTTTTAAATACAGAGGTTATTGGTCGTTTTGGAACATGTATTTCCCAATTTAAAATGTAAAAATAAAGCAGCATTGAAAATTCAGAAAATAAATCTTGTATGGCTACACTAGCAGGCTGTTTTACAAATAACTCAATAGTTGAAATAATAAATAAAATGTGTTTTCCCCTTAAAATGATTAAATACATTTATGCAAAGGTCAAAGACAGTGCATGCCGTAGTCATGCATGGCCGCATGCAGAGCCGCAGAGCAGCACACACACCAGCTGATAGAGAAACGCTTTGAGACACATGTGAACATTTATTTACCGCAGATCGCAAAGTTTTGACCATGGGAAGAGGTGCATTTACCTTCATCAGATTTTTAACTTGTAAAAAAAAAAAAAAAAAAAAAAAAATCTTTTTTTTTTTTTTTTTTTTTTTTACAAGTCGGTCAACCTATCAGGCGAGCTACTGAAAACCCGCCCGCGAGCTACCGGTAGCTCGCGATCGACCTGTTGGAGACCCCTGTTCTAGACTGTAAAAAGCAGTTTTTTCAACTAAGTTTTAATATATTTATGAATATTTAATTTCAAATCAGATTTTTTTTAAGTTTATTGAGACACCCAACTTGATATCATATATTCATTTTTACTAGACCAGGTTTACAGAGGCTTAAACTGTGATTTTACATATAGTTGGGGACAATGTATTTTAGCATAATCTTGACTAAAACAACCAGATTTTATGCAAGTACACTTGGCAACTTGCACTTAGCACACATCCTACTGCAGGGGTACTGAGGCCATGCCCCCTACATGCTCTGTGCATTCCTCCATCACATGGGGGGCATTTGACTTTATTTATTGAATGGTTGGGTTCAGACAGATGACTAATATTTAACTCGACATTCAGCTTTTTGTTGTTCAGTGAAATTATTGATTGTTCATAAAATAATCAAAACTTGATAAAGTTCTTCTTACAAATAAATCTGTTCAAATGTAATGTTTTTTAATTGTATTATTTTGCATGGAAGTCTGCCTATGACCAAACATAGTGTTTAAATGTTTAGATTTATGTTTGGATGTGAAAAAAAAAATCATTTAAATTACCGACATTTAGTTAATTCCTATAATTTCCAATTTTGAATATTCCCAAAATTCCCGAGCGAAAGTTCCCGTGGAAAGTTTCTGGAAACTTTCCGGTAATTTACTGGAAACTTTCCACCCCTTTACAACCCTACCTCCGACGCATGGTCAGCGTTTATGTTAGGCATTGCCCCGTTTCTAAAATGAGCTACGTACCAAAAAAAAAAGAAAGAAAAAAAAAAAAGTAGAATAATGAGGAGGAGGAGGATTTTAATAGCAGCGGCGGAGAAAATATAGCAGCGGTGGCGCGCCGCTGCTGTGTGAATGTGGGGGAAACACTGGAAGTACGATTAATCTGCGTTAATTTTTTTAATCGCGTACATTTTTCTGTGATTAATTAATCGAAATGAACGCGTAAATTTGACAGCCCTAATTTAAAGATATTTCAACGGATTGATATCACATATGGACTTCACTTTTAGCCCCTTGCAGGTCATTGTTTTAGTTGAACTGTCTGAACATTGTGCTTTATAGTTGAGTGTGTGTGTGCTCTCATCAAACCCTGTTGGCAATCGTTTCCACCATTTAAAGCTCTTGTAAGCTCACCGTATGCACACTGGCCCTCATTTATCAACCGTGCGTAGACCAGAAAAATGGGTGTACGTACATTTCCACGCAAATCTCGGCATTTATCAATATGGACGTGAGCGTAGGATACGCTCAAATCCCACGCCAGCTCTCAGCTCGTGTACGCAAGTTTGTAAACAGCATGGACTCGCAGTGCAGGCTGTGCCGGGTAGCCGATGACTTTGTTGGACAATTATTAGAAGGTAATACAAATGCAGTGTTTGCTCAGACCGAAATAAAGATATTAATCACTTAAAATTGTGCAGCTTATGGTGTGCAACTGAGTAGGAGAGCTGATTCAATAGTGCGCACACCGGCCACTTAGGAGCGCTGCATGGGACTGCGTAAGGTCAGTTATCTTCGACTTGGAGCAGCTGGGGGGACACTGAGGCACGGGGGCTGCATTCATTCAAAATGTTAGCCTAAGTATTAAATATGTAGTAGGCCTACACTGCTCTTTATGATAAAAAATACACGCCACAACATTCAACTTAACATTTTATTTATTTGACACACTTTTTAGATGTTAGTTCCTCTTTTAATGTGTCATTGATCGCTTAAGCGAGCGATTTATTTCCACCGTTAACCGGCACGTTTTTCCGATCTGCTAGTGGAGCAGCTCAGCAGGACAGTGGGCGCTCTCACAGCTGATCGTTGCCGGGTCGGCTTGTGCAGCTGACGTCCGGGCTGACCACTCGTGCCAAGCGCATGCTGTCATACAGTACAGTATTTTTAGTTTTTAAACCCCTTTTGAGTAGTGCTATCTAAAAGGGCCAATACATTTTAATAATTCAAATCTCTGCAAACGTGTATTTCTTTTATGGGGACCATTATCGGACAGTTGGTCCGCGTCTTTTTCTCCTCTACCACTTATATTATGCCCGCACGTTGGTTGCATTTCAGAACAGCAACACGCTTTTTTTTAGTGGCGATTTTTGAGTCAGACCACTTTTTCTTCATCTATGTAAAGAAATGGCGACATATAATTGTATATGCTGTTTTATAGCATTTGAGCGCTGGAGATCGTTTGTTGTCAACATCAACTGCCTTCTGTCGTTCTTTGATGCCGCTTGTAATGCTCCGAAATGAAACTTTTTTTTTCTACTTTCGCTGTTATTCTGTCAATTTCTACTTCAGAGAAGTTACTCTTCTGTGCCGTAATGCACGTATGCATGTCGTAAAACCTCTGGGCGAGGCCTCTAAACTGAGAAAATATAGGGGGCGTGATACGATAATAATGGCCTGGCGTACGCCGAGATTGGCGAGATACGACTGTTTGATAAATCCACGCGATACCTGGCGTAGGGAGGTATTTGCGCCAGAATCTGCACCAGTTTCCACGCAAGTTTGATAAATGAGGGCCACTGTGTCTGACACTAAACAACAGCCAGTTACCGGTGGATAGGTGAAGGCCAAACGTCCATCAAGTAAATTTCCCTCTGGCCTGTAGATCTATAATGAACAAAGATGTATGTTTACACTGTGTGCAACATTTTTAGGTAAGTTGTATTTTTGAGGATTACTTTTATTAGTGAACAACTACAGTGCTCTCGGTCAATCCAAAATGTTAAAGAACCTAAACCTGAATGTTTACGAAAGTAAAAGTGAGGTTTTGTCTTTTTACGAGATATACGTTTTGCTATTAGTAGGCAACTATTAGTATGCAGAATTATTCTGCAACTAAATAAAAAAACGAAAATTTTCCCATCTCACTTGTTTATTTTCATCTGTTAAAGTGAGAATAATAAAACAACTCAAAATTTATAAATAAAAATTTCCAACATGTAAAACAAAAATCAGTGACCAATATAGCCACCCTTCTTTTCAATAACTGTCACAAGCCTTCCATTCATGGAGTCTGTCAGTTTCTTGATCTGTTGATGATAAACTTTTTGTGCAGCAGCAACCACAGCCTCCCAGACACTGTTCCGAGAGGTGTACTGATTTCCTTCACTGTAAATATCCCGTTTAAGCAGGGCCCACAGGTTCTCAATAGGGTTTAAGTCAGGTGAGAGAAGGGGGTCATGTAATTATTTTTTCATCCTTAAGGCCTTTACTGGCTAGCCATGCAATTGAGTACTTCGATGCATGTGATGGAGCATTGTCCTCAGGGTTCAACATAACTTTTTTTCCCTACTGGCCCGCCGGGCCAGTGTATCCGAGTTTTTACTGGCCCCTTGTATATTTTCACTGGCCCTGCACACACTTTTTTTTATTCATAATAAGTGTCAATAATTATAATACCTGTATTAGAAAAATAAAGGAAAATAACCAGATCTAAAGGGAATATCTATACTGTAACAGTATAGATATTCCCTTTAGATTTGGTTATTTTTCTTTTAGTTAATTATATGAAATGTTGATATTGCTCATACACATAATATAAACAAGGCAAACATAATGAATTAGAAGACAACTGAAAGTATGTTGAAAGAGTGGGCCAGTATTTTAAAGTCCAGTATTTGATGGTTGTTTTTATTCTTGAATTTGGGAGGTTTAATGAATAGTTCACCTGCAGAAGTCATGTTCAAACATTTAAAAAAAAATAAGAGATGGGTCTGATCATTCTTTGTGGTGGTAGGCTGTTTTTATTACTTTCCTTATGCATAGGGATGTGAATGTGTCGGTCCGATGACCCGGTTTTCCACTTGCGCTCAAGTTGACTTTAAAATAGAATAGAAATCCGAAAATCAGTGGGTTATGCCGTTTTTTTAATGGAGATTTCACCGTGTATGCGAGTGCGCTGCAGAGTGTCACTTTCTCCATGAAGTGGTCAGCTTCACATTAAGAGTCCGTGTGGGACCAATTTTTTCGAACTATTGTATAAAAAACAATGCAGTGCAAAATTATGCAGCATAAGTTAAACGCTCGTCTAAGACTATGACGTTAATCACTAGAAAACTCAATGCCTTCGTCCGATCACAGCAGCGTTTCACCGTGTGATCTCGCCAGCAGTGAGTGAGCTAACCCGGCAGAAGATAACTGGATTTGGGCTAAAATAAAACCGGGTATTCTCCCCGTTAGCGATTTCAATGGGAAAGACTTCCGCGATTGATTGAATGTCTCGAGCCTGAAAACCACAGTGCAAACTGCGGGAGTATAGGAACTGTCCCTCTCGTTCGTTTGTCTACAACCGACACAATCACGAAGACGCATTCACAGCGTTTAAATAACGCCTCTCATTTACCATTGGGCTTGGATGCAAATAATGTAACATTACGGCGGCAGTAAAGGAAAAGCGCAGTTATCATTTTCTGCACCTCAACCTCTGCTGGGGGAAGAAAGAAAGGGGCAAAGTAAGTCAACTGATTGTCGAGACTACCAGCGGGGACGGATAGGCAGCTCTGCACAAACGGAGCGAGAGTGCACCGCCTGTCAAAAACCCACGCATACGGTTGTCCACTGGCCTTTCATTAAAAAAATATAATTTATATTAGTTTATTATATTGAGTCTTAAATAAACACTGCTTTCATATCCGACTCTTCAACGCGCATTTCAATGAACCATGATAATCTACAAAAAGATACTGACACTGTGATTGGCCAGTCACTGGCCCAGGTCGGGACAGTGACTGGCCAATCAACTTGCCCTGCTTATGATTTTACTGGCCCCTGGCCATCGGCTATACGTTATGTCGAACCTGGTCCTGCATAAAATCATGGTCTTCTTGAAAGATAGCAGACTTTTTCCTGTACAACTGCTTGAAGAAAGTATCATCTAGAAAATGGCAGTAGGTTTGGGAGTTAATTTGAGGCCATTTTCAACCGAAAAGGTCCAACTAGCTCATCTTTTAAAGGCAACTATTAGTATTAGGGATGGGCATAATTAATCGATTGATCGATCATTGCTCGTTAAGAATATTGTCGATCACGTGAAATTGTTATCGATCATATAGCCGTTGTGTTGCGCAGTGTGAGTCCGACAGCACAGCAATGAGTTTCACTATGTGGCAGCACCAAAGACTGTATGGGCAGCAATTAAACATCCTACCAGCAGGGGGAGATACTTAACTAGTAGTAGGAGACAACAGAACAGGCTCAGGCAGCAGCCTGCGAGCTGGCGTAGATGGCAAAACAGGAAGAAGTTAAGGAGAAGTTTGGCATCGGACCGGACAGCTTTAGAACCAAAAATAACTAAGTTCATTAAGCATTGTGAAACCTTGTATAAGTACAACACTTAACAAACCGAATTATGTACCACTTGTACATTGAAGCCTACATCCGACCCTGTTTAACGTGTGACGTTAGCGCCGCTAGCATTAGCGGCTAACTTTAGCGTCTATGCTTTCCTACTTCGCCTTCATCAGGGAACTAATTTTCACATTTTGTTTATTAGATGAAGTAACGTTAGGTCCTTTACCACTCCTTTATGCAGTGTTTGGCAGCATCTTAGGAGGCGCATATGTGTTTAAACTTTAAAGGTATCGTAGCATTGGCTCCTTGTTGGGTCATAGCCGCATTTTATTATTATTTTATTTTAAAAAGTTGCCTTGCCTTAATAGATTGTTGTTTGCCTAGAAGATCTTGGAATAAAGATGTAATTGAGTAAAAACCTCTTGTATACAGTCTATGGTAAAAACGCTGTATTTTGGATGTTCTGTTGGCATTTTTTAATATGTAAAAAAAGATAACGATTAATCGATGATTGCTCGTTAATTTTCCCGATGATCGATCAATTGAATTTCTTAAAATGCCCATCCCTAATTAGTATCTTTAAAGATGAAAAATGTAGTTGTTTTATTATTCTCACTTTAACAGATGAAAATAAACAAGTGAGATGGGAAGGGAGATCGTTTTTTTATTTAGTTGCAGAATAATTCTGCATACTAATAGTTGCCTAATAATAGCAAAACATATATTCTCGTAAGAAAGACAAAACCTCACTTTTACTTTCATAAACATTCAGGTTTAGGTTCTTTAACATTTTGGATTGACCGAGAGCACTGTAGTTGTTCAATAATAAAATTAATCCTCAAACATACAACTTGCCTAAACATTTTGCACACAGTTTAAACAGGTTTGTAGCTAGGCGAGTATCCTGTCCATCTAATGGCACGTGCTCTTCATGGAGTTGGATTTTGTCTGGCTTGCAGGAAAAAACAAAACCAAAAAAAAGTTGGACAGCCAATTCCACAACAACAACAATGAATTACAACGCCCATCACACATGGCAGAGGCACCACATGTCTGTCATGATAAATGATTAAAGCTGCAATGTCTGCTCTCTATAGTTTTTGCCAGTCCCAATTGTGACCTAACGGACCCCTTGCAGTGGTTGACACTAACGCTTGCCCGCTTGCCCCGGGCAACTGAAAATAATGTTTGGGCAAGTTGAGATTGCTTCTTGGTTGCCCGGACGGGCAAGTGGATTTTAGAGGGTTTGTCTGTAGTCAAGGCTATGTAGGCTACATGTGTTTTACAGTCTGCAAAACATTTTTTTTTTCGCTAACTCACACAAAATAGATCGGCTATATTCGCAATTGAGCAGCTGCGCGCGGCAGCCAGCAGCATCACGGTCCTCTCTCTCTCTCTCTCTCTCTCTCTCCTCTCTCTCTCTCCTCTCTCTCTCTCTTCTCTCCCCTTCTCTCTCTCTCTCTTCTCACCACTCACACACACACACAGCCTGTGTGCGCGCAGTTTCGCTGTCTACGTTCCGAAAGCCGGCTCTATCCTACGGACCTGGTTCCGCTATATTCAAAACCCAGAAATCAATAACATTTGAGCTTATCGATACCGCTATAGAGTCCAGTAGGCTAGGTCACATTATATAATTTTAAATATCGAGTTGGGTCATCTTCATCTAATTAGGCCTACTTCAGCGTATTATTCCATCACTGGACCGCATCATGGACTGTAAAAGTGTTCTACCTTCGACTGTCTTGAAGAAACTCCGCACCGTCTCATCATTCATTCAATGCAGCGGTGATCAACAAACGAGAGACTGTAGCAAGTCCCGCAGTTAAAAAATCGGATAGTTTTTAAATCCATATTAAAATCTGCAGGATAAGACCTAGTTAGCTAAAAAAAAATCAGACACAGCCTAGTTTGCTAAAAAAATCGCAAACTGTTCAAATGTGATGTGTTCAGTAGGGCTGCAACTAACGATTATTTTGATAATCTGTCGATTATTTTCTCGATTAATCGATTATTAAACGATTAGTGTTTTGGTCCGTAAAATGTCAGAAAATGGTGAAAAATGTTGATACATTTTCCAAAGCCCATGTTGAGGTCCTCAAATGTATTGTTATGTCCAAAACACACAGATATTTCAGTTTACCGTCATAATAGGATTAAAGAAACCAGAAAATATTCACATTTGAGAAGCTGAAATCAGAGAATTTGGACATTTTTTTTAAAAAATTACTCAAAACGATTCATCGATTATCAAAATAGTTGTTGATTATTTTAATAATCGATTAATCATCGATTCTTCGATTAATCGTTGCAGCTCTAGTGTTCAGGTCGGCTCAGTAAAATGAGTATTAGGCAAAGGTCAATGAAATGACATCATGATGTGTTCAAATGTAACATCAAGAAAATAAGAAATTTGAGTTTTTTGCGGGAAGCTTGAATAATAGCCTACAGTTTGGGTAAAAAACTTGTTTTCCCAGCAATATAAACTAAATAGTAGGCCTAAATATGGAATTATGACCTGCTTAAAGTCCTATCCTGAGCTCTGCTCATCTTATAAGCAATTAAAGCAATAATACCAGTTCTCTTTAAACAAAATAATAGAAAGGTATCGATAAAGATTTGGATTGTGGAGTCTTTATAATGGTATCAATATGAATATAAATGAATGATCCCCCTCCTTACTTACAGTATAACTGGGCAATAGCTTTAACATGGTGGACTTTAATAATTTTTTGCACACGATCACTTTTTGGCACAATGTGACCGTTTTAAATAAGTAACATTTTTCTGTGGAAGCTAACATTCAGCTTGACTCTGAGCTAGACTGAGTTTTCTGAGCCCCTGGGCAAGGTGAATGGCAAAAAGAGGCCCTTTCACGATGCTGCAGCAGGACCAAGCGCTTGGTGTTGTGTGATGTCATGATATAGGCTTATATGAATTGTTGTTGGTTGTATGTGGTCAGGATGAGACTAGTAAGCTGTGTTTGCATTTAAGAGATAAGATATTGCTAAAATGTATAATTCAATTAGCCTATGTATCATTGTTTAACAGTTTTTTTGTTTTTTTTTGGGCAAGTGAACACAACATTCGGGCAAGTAAAACATTACCTGTACTTGCCCTATGGGCAAGTGCATTTGAAACCTTAGTGTCAACCCCTGCCTTGGGACAGCACTGGGCGACAATATCTTTAGCTGTAAATTACTGACTGTCATGCCTGGAGCTTTGTGAGCAGCACACCTCTGCCCTGACTTTTGGCCTTTGCTTTCTGCAGTAGAGGCCTGCTTTGAGTCGTACGTCCCATTTTGAGGTGTAATGTAGCCCATGGGAAGTGTTTGCATCATTGTGTGTGGTAGAGCATATATATGGTATATATAAGCATATATGCTTGCAGCGTCTGTGAACTTGTCCACTTTTGTGTGCCTTTGGGGAGGTCCATTTTCATTGTAGTGGCAGAGAGCAAACACGTGCCTCCTATCTCTCTATTCAGGGCAATGCTACACTGCACAGTCAGAGCGCGCCCCTCTGTCCACCAACATATTGGGAGTGCACATATGTTTTGACGTTGCAGTGACTTATTTCAAATTGGGACGTGTTCTTGCACACTGAGAGCAGCTTTATTTTTCTCTTGCAAAGTTGGGGTGTGTTTGGATGGGTGGATTAAAGAAACAAAGGTTGTTGAATCCTGAAAGCTGAATGTTTGACATACAGGTCTAGTTGAGATCTTCATTTCAACTCCATGTGTTGGTCACGACCATTTTAGTAAACCCACCTCTAACAACTAGGGGTGTAACGGTACATGTATTTGTACCGTACCGTGACAGTACAGGCACGTATTTGGTGTTACAGAGGTGGACCGCGGTCCGTATGTGGAGTAGATAGCGTTATATGGCGAATGTACAGGCTTGTTTTGCTGTGTGGAACTTAAAACTTGTCGTCGGAGTTCCCCCCGGACCATTTAGCCTCCGGCTCAGCTCGCACGTGCGCAGTAGAAGCCAGCGTCAGCGATTGAGAGTCTCTTATCTCCATGGTGAGCATGAGGGTCAGGCAGTGTTGCTAACTTAGCAACTTTGTCGCTATATTTAGCGACTTCTCAGACCCCTCTGGCGACTCTTTTTTTTCAAAAAAAGCGACCAATCTAGCCGCTTCTTCTGGTGTTATTGACTTTTGTATGTATCGCTCTTAACTTCTAAACGAGCAGCGGGTGACTCCGCGGCCACTCCCCCCGTCCCAGAGCACTGAGAGGCAGCAGAGTTCTCACGCAGCAGTCCCTCCCAGCTGCGATCAGAGCAAGAGATAAACAGCTCTCCGCTAAGTGTTCCTGCATCCCTATTAGCAGTTATAGTAACCCTCGTTTACAGTCTATCAGTAGTGCAAATAAAGATGTTATACAGTGCTATCGAACAGAGAGCGAACTGCATGACCAAAAGTTGTGTGGTTTGCCGAAAATCACGCCAATCAAAAAAATTAAAAATAAATAAATAGCCTAATAATAATGAAAGAAATACGGGGCGATAGTGTATTACAGAACAGTTTGTGGCGTTCGGAGTGCAGAATCTAGGTCTACTATAGGCTACTGACGAAAATCACACAATATTGCATCTATTTATTAACAATATTTATGAATTTAGGCTATATTTTGCTGCTCCAACTCAAATTCAGCCCAGCCAGGCGATAGTTAAGTTTCAGTTTCGTTTTCATCTCCGTGGTATACAGCCGTTTGGACCAGCTGATCGGCTCCCGACAGCAGGAGTCAGTCTGCGTTCCAGTTGTACTGGGAAGTCGGATTTATGGTGCCAGTGATAACTGAACTAAATGATCAAATAAAGCGATCTTCTCCTTCCTATATCTGTCTATCTTTATCCCTCCACTGCACACTCAGTCACTACTATCCATGCTAAAAGGAAGCAGGATTATAACCTCATTTAGCACATTATTTTTAAATATTTTATATTATTTATTTATTTATATTCTCCCCCATCTAATTTTGACGATTTTTAGAAAAATGTGTTGGTCTGTAAGCGCTAAGGGAGCATGTTTAAATAAAACCTGTGAACCTTAACTTTTAAATGTATTTTATTTCATGTTTCTATGTGCTACGCAGGCTTAGCTATTAAGGTTTTGGTAGACTTGACAATTCGTACTGTTTTTTCAGAAAACCCTCAGGCATTAAGGACATGCATCCTAGATTGCAATAGTCATCAATGGGTTAAGAGAGCTGCATCAATATTTTCTTTTTTTAAAGTCAAAAAGACCCATTAATAGCCTACTGTATATTTTTTCATTGCAATTTTAGTTTATACTGCACCTACACTAGTATTTAATAAGTATTTTATTTATTGGAGAATTGCAGCAGTATTTTTATATTTGTTATGCATTTTATTTGTATGTCAGGGATTTTTTTTTTCAAATATTTTGTGAATTTCTACTCAGCAACTTTGTACCATCTATAATAAAGGCTGTACACTTTTGTGTTTCCTCCTACTCATGCTCCTAATGGACGTTTTTGTCCCTATTGATCCCTTCATTCCAATAATATTTTTTTTCAATATTTATCTGCTTCATCCTCGACAAAAAGTCAATTTACTTATCTCACAAGATCAAAATTTATAATTTTTAACACCATCACAATTTTGAGCCATTTCCCTATATTTGGCATAGGGTTGAATTACAAGCAATTTTCCAGGTTGTCGGTCCTGCCCCCACAGTGCAATAGAAAAAAAAAAATTCAACCTAAATGGTGTGAGTGTGTTGGTAGGGATGTTAGTGTGTGGTGCATATGTGTGTATTGAGAAAATATAGTGTGTGTGTTTGTGTACACACAGCCAAACTTTACAAACTCAAATGTGTATGGAAAAAATGGCCCATTTTAAACTTTATTTTTTCAAACCATAGCCATGATGACACACACATGTAAATGTGATGATATTAGGCAATAATCCAATACTTAAGACACCAAAATTGCTTTTTTAGCCCTATCTAGCTCAATAATTTATTTCCTCCAGTTTTTTTTGAGGATCAAATATGCTCCCTAAAACCATTTTTGTACTTTTTTGTAAATTTTTAGAGTTGCAGGCCTAAACATAAGAAATATGAGAAATTAATGGAAAGTGTGGATCCATATGGATACCTTAGGGTTGTGTCTGTGTGTGTGTTGTGAAATTACCGTGTGTGTATGTGTCTTTGTGTGCATGCATATGTGTGCAGCTGTAAGGTGCAATTTGTGGGTTTTCAGGTGGCTGCAGGTTCCCTTTGTTACTTTGTTGACATTATCAAAGAAACTGGAATTAAAAGGTCAAAAGCAACTGACAATGAATTAATATTTGATATATATGTAAAGAGGTCAAGTGGGATAAAAGGTTTTAATTTTTTTTTTTTTTTTTTTTAATATTACTGTATGATGTTTTTAGGGCAGTTTATAGGGAGAGGATGAGTGTGAGTATTTATTTGCATCTGTGACTGCACAAATACTAAACATGTATCAAAAGCAGTTTTATTGCAAATCATTGACATATCCTAGAGTCTAATTATCCCACTCAAAAAAATCCACTTTGCATCTATTATATGAGTAATCTTTCAATTATTGTGTTTTTTTAAAATAAAAATGGCTCACGTCATCACATAAGCTTGCATGTAAAGGGTTAAAAGCAATTACAAATGAATGATTATTTGATATGTATGTGAAGAGGTCAAGTGGGATAAAAGGTTTGTAAAAAAAAAAGTAGAAAAAAATATTACTGTATAAGGTTTTTATGGCAGTTTATAGGGAGAGGACGTTTTTGTCCTCTAAGGTCATGAGAGGGAGTATTTATTTGCATCTGTGACTGCACAAATACTAAACATGTATCAAAAGCAGTTTTATTGCAAATCATTAACATATCCTAGAGTCTAATTATCCTACTCAAAAAAATCCACTTTGCATCTATTATATGAGAAATTTTTCAATTATTGTGTTTTTTAAGAATAAAAATGGCTCACGTCATCACATAAGCTTGCATGTAAAGGGTTGAAAGCAATTACAAATGAATGAATATTTGATGTGTGTGAAGAGGTCAAGTGGGATAAAAGGTTTGTAAAAAAAAGAAAGTTGAAAAAAATATTACTGTATAAAGCAGAAGTGCTCACTATCACACATTTAGACAGATTTGTGAACAATGTTTGAGAGAAATGGTACAATTGTGTATCTGGAATGAATTTTAGATCTTTAAGTCCATCTCATGAAAAATGGGAGCAAAAACAAAAGTGTTGCGTTTATATTTTTGTTGAGTGTATTTGTAACACTTATTTTTTTTTTAGGTAATGCATATTTCAATAAACAAAAAGTTCCTGTACCCCTATTGACAGTAACAAGTATTTATATATTTAAAGGTTCAAAAAAGTAAATTTTCAATATATATTTATGGGATTAAAAAAAATAAAAAATCGGCCGATTTAATCGTTATCGTAATTTTTCTCAGAAAATAATCGGCATCGGTACCCAAAAATCATCATCGGTCGGGCCCTTGTCTAAAGCCAGTGATGATCACTATAAGTAAGAAAAAAATTATAAAATAAAGCTATCTCTTCTTCCCTCAATCTGTATGCCTCTCTCCACTGCACACTGTTTGTTGCACCCCTAGTGGAGACGAACCCAAAACAACACACCGTGAGACTCGGCAGCCCGGCGATAAGCAAACACAAGCCTACACTAACGTTTAACAAAAAATGTATAAAGACACACTTACAATAACGATAGATCTGCCCATAAATGTTTGCGAAACATACATTTAAAAACATTTGCTGAAGCAGGGCTCCAGACTAACTTTTTCATTGGGTGCACCGGTGCGCCTAACTTTTTCATCTAGGTGCACCAGCATATATTTTGGGTGCACCAAATTAGTGCTGCACGTTTTGGAGAAATTGTGCGATTGCGATTATAGTGGCCAATATTGCGATTTGCGATGCAATATAATAAATAAATGGTATTATGATTCTTGGTTTTAAAGGAAAATTTGAGATTATTGATAGTTTTGAAAATTGATCTCAATTTAAAACAAACATATTAAGAATAATTGAAAATATATAGAAAATAAAGCTTGTACTAGGCTAGTAGCCTACACAAGGGGTGTGCACGTCGGTGTCCATGTTTGTTTGTTTACTCTGCTGTCTGCACCTGTCTTGCACGCCGTGTAGGTGCGCGCGCAGCTACACACATACTCACTGTCAGAGGAGCCGCGGGGCGCTACCAAAAAGACGAAAGGAGCGGTTGGAATGTTTAGAAACACGCGCGCACATTTATCCTACATTAAATCGCAATCGCATCCATTTGTGAGGAATGTAATCGCTCTAGCTCACATCGCGATTAGATGAATCGTGCAGCACAGCACCCAATATTACATAATATGACGTGAAAAATGACAGGTGCACTGATGCGACCAGTGAACTCACCAGATTTTTGGGCGCACGTGCCCAAATTAGGCGCACTCTGGAGCCCTGTGAAGGATTCTTGTTGGTCTGATGTGGAAGTGGAATGTTTGCTGCAAATTTGGCCGAATGTAAATATTTAAAAACAACCGTATAGCCTACAAGTAGCCTATGCTCCAAATCCGAAACGCGCACATAGACGTGGTGAGATAGGGCAAGAAGAAATCGTGCCCAGGCCCAGATCTTTAGGAGCAGTGTGAGTACAGGCCAGCGGAGGAGTGGGGAGGGGGCTAGGGTTCGGTACAGGGCAACTTTGCCTAGTGTGAGTGTGCCCTAATTTTAGTTCACTTCTAGCACTAAGTGGCTTTCCTGCTCTACCTGCTGTGATACTAAACATCAAGTAAAAGGCCAGGCAGCTATTCTGCACCTTGTCTTCTAAGGGCCAGACTCCAGCCAACATGACAGACAACCCTAGTCTGGACCACTGCTGAAGCTGCTTTTTATAGCCACCAACGTGGCCTGAACAAAATAAAAGTAGAAAACAGTGTGGCTATCAGTTAAGGATAGAAGGGTAAAGGCCAGGGATTACAAGAAAAGAGTTATACGAAACAAATAGAAGGTAGAAAAGTGAAAGAAAATAAGGCTGCAAAAAGAGAAGAGCAGTACTTTGAATGTGTCTTCCCTCCCCTTCTCTCATGGTTGTGGCTCCCCTAACAGCATGTTCTGCTACCTAACCAAAACATTGTTTTGCATTTTTGGTCTCGAGCCAAGGAGCCTGGGGGCAAGGTCGTGCAGAGTGCGTGTGCTTCTGTGTCCATTCAGACATGAAAGCAGGGGCAGGCATGTGCGCATGTAGTTGAATTGAACGACGCTGCTCTGAGAGCATCCATGTGGCTGCTGCTTAGAGAGGAGGGGCTGAGAGGAGCGAGGAAGGGAAAGACGGATGGTCCCTTCAGCCTTAAACAAGCTCCCTCCACATGGAGCACCTGCTTGCCTGATGCCGGGCACAGGCAGCGGGCTAGAGGCTGCAGATTTGAAAGGCTTTGTTTACTCAGGGAAGTGCGCAGGCCAAGTGCCACCATTAAAGGCTGGATTCTGACTGAATCTAAATGAAGACATCGAGCAGCAGATGGGAGAGGGTGACTGCTTCACTCGGTCTGCTCTGTTCTGTCCTCTGCGAGTCTGTATCATTACGACCAAGTATCGTTATCACAAATGTTATATGCTTTTATTTTGATAATCTCTCTGGACGTCTTTGTTTTACACTATTTCCACTAAAGTAATGGATTGCTTTTCATTCAAGGCTCGACAATAAGGATTGCCCGATGGCCTGCGGCAAGTAAAACGCCACGTCAGGCCAGTAACTATGACAAGTTCCGCTGAAATTTTGCTGAAAGAAAAAAATTAAATAAATAATATTTTTTATTATTATTTTTTTATAGCGCCAAATACAAGTCATCTATCCACGGTATATTTTCATATAGAACTGGTGCTAATTAATAAATAAACGCTTATGTTATCTCATTTGTGAATGACATTGAACAATGTGTCTACTCAACGATCGATTCTCGAGTCGTGCTTAAAGGCCTACTTCACCGGTTTGAATATGAAGGTGTATTGAATTCTGAGATCCTATGTAGTATAAATGTGCGAAAAAAATTGAAATCGGTTCATCCTAGCCTGAGAAAAGGCAGAAAGAGTGTTTTTTTTAACCCTATATTTCTCTTTCTCGTGACATCACAGAAAGATAAATATACGGTTAAAAAAAAACTTACTTTGTAAATATTACTGTGATGTCTTTTACTGTGACATCACAGTAATATTTACAAAGTACGTGTTTTTTAACCCTATATTTCTCTTTCTGTGATGTCACGAGAAAGAGAAATATAGGGTAAAAAAAAAACACTCTTTCTGCCTTTTCTCAGGCTAGGATGAACCGATTTTAATTTTTTTTTGAAATCGGTAAATCAGGGGTTTTACTTTATTTTATTTTGGTAAATACCATGTAGCCAATTATCTGTCATATAGCTGTAATAATGCTCATTTATGTACATTATAGCAATGTATAATGTGTTATAACATTTGTCTCGAGGGTTAGCTGGAGACCAAAGAGTCACTCAGTGCGTTTACATGCAGACTCATAATGGGGTAACTAAACGAATAAGACTTCAACAGGACTTTTAAACTGCATGTAAACACCTTTATCCGATCTACTTTGCACACAAATCGGCACAATAACGGACAATAGAAGTCGGATAAGAACACCTAGATAACTCGTTCATTGTCGGCATTCTCTTCATTTCACAAGGAAGTGGAAGGAGACGACGTAAAAAAAAAAATAGTAGGGTTATTGCATAGAAAGTATATAAAAATATAAATAAATATTTGTGTGTATATATATATATATATTAGGGCTGTCAAGCGATTAAAAAAATTAATCTAATTAATTATAGGGATGGGAATCGTTAAGAATTTAACGATTCCGATTCCGCTTATCGATCCGATTCCTTATCGATTCTCTTATCGATTCTCATTGGGTGAGAGAATAAGTACAAATTAGTTTGTTTTTATTATCTCTCTTTAATATCTGATCAGAGGTGTGTCTTGTCTGTGCCTTGAAAGATTATCAAGAGTAGGCTACTTGAGGATTAGGAAATTGTCAATTTTCACATTAATTGGTCCAAACAAAAAAATAAATGTTTGGCTTTTAAGCCCACATGCCATTATGTGCCCTAAAAACTAAAAACACAGACTGAAAACAGTCAAGAAGAGCTTGTGCCTTTTGGAATATTAACAGTGCTCATTTGCACTTGAAACCAAATTCAACTGACATAATAAATATAAACAAGTCTTTTGAAAAGATAAGACCAACTATCAACTTTGGCAAATTAACCATTTTTATGCAGAAAAATCATCATGTTTGCCCTCTCAGGAAGGATACGAAATATTTAATTTATGTTCAGTGTTATTATTCAGTGTTTCCCCTACCATTATACAGTCCTGGCGGCCCCGTCAGGCCAACGGGACCCCCGCCAGGCCAACAGCAGCCTGACTTAAAAAAAAAATTTTTTTTTTTTTTTTTTTTTTTTTTTTTTTTAATACATTTTTCATTAATTCCGTAATAATCATTTGCGAGCGTCTGCGCGGCACTGTCGGCCTGTCTTTACAACCTCTCGTT